>JAJTWQ010000173.1:600000-967781 GCA_029007595.1 Solanum commersonii | reverse complement strand
TCTATCTCGTGCTTTCAATAAGAAGGCTCGCTTGAGGTGCTTTCAAGTTGGAGACCAAGTTCTCGCAGTAAGAAGAACCATCATTACTTCGCACAAGTCTGGGGGCAAATTTACCTCAAAGTGGGATGGACCATATATATGTCGTACAAGAAGCATATTCATATGGTGCTTACAAACTTGTTGATGCAGATGGCATAAAGATCAGTCCTATTAATGCAAAATTCCTAAAGAGGTACTACCCTTGA
Source organism: Solanum commersonii (assembly GCA_029007595.1). NCBI lineage: Eukaryota > Viridiplantae > Streptophyta > Magnoliopsida > Solanales > Solanaceae > Solanum > Solanum commersonii. Next base: position 967,536 of record JAJTWQ010000173.1, on the reverse strand, counting down.
AGTAAGATGATGCTCCTTGAGGTACGAGCCTAAACTGCATGTCACTCCTAGCCTGCAATAGTATAAACTGTGTACGGCACAAAAAAATCAATTTCTCCCCCAGACTTATGTTGTGACTTGATCCTCTTCATTGAGGTACGTAGGCACTTAGAATATATCCCAAGTTCAGTTGCATAAGTGTCAAAAACCTACATGTTCCCACTTGATCTGTCACATGACAATCAAAGCGATAAGTATTTTGTTTTATCTTTTGTCTCATCAAACTTTAGACTTGTACAAAGTATTGATTGGTGAATAGATGGGGGCAAACCATTAAAAAATATGAGTTTCATTAACAACATGCTTGAAGTTTTTTAAAAATTGAAGTCTTCAAATCCTCCAAGTATACAAGTTGACGTCTTCAAATCCTCCAAGTATGCAAGCTGAAGTCTTCAAAGATTCCAAGTATGCAAACTGAAGTCTTCAAATCTTCTAAGTATGAAAGTTGAAGTCTTCAAATCTTCCAAGTATGCAGGCTGAAGTCTTCAAATCTTCTAAGTATGCAAATTAAAGTCTTCAAAGTCCTCCAAGTCTGCAAGTTGAGGTCTTCAAATTCTTCAAGTCTACAAGTTGAGGTCTTCAAATTCTTTAAGTTTGCAAGTTGAAGTCTTCAAATTCTTCAAGTCTGCAAGTTGAAGTCTTCAAGTCTACAAGTTGAAATCTTTAAGTCTGCAAGTTGAAATCTTTAAGTCTACAAGTAGAATTCTTCAAATTCTTTATGTCTACAAGTTGAAATCTTCAAATTCTTCAAGTCTGCAAGTTGTGGTCTTCAAATTCTTCAAGTCTACAAGTTGAGGTCGTCAAGTCGGCAAGTTGAGGTCTTCAAATTCTTCCACAAGTTGAGGTCTTCAAATTTTTTTAAGTCTGCAAGTTGAAGTCTTCAAATTATTCAAGTTTGAAAGTTGAAGTTTTAATGTATTGACACCATAAATTACCTTTCTTAGGGCGGGGATGTGTATCTATCTTTCACCTTAAAAATACCATAAAATACCTTTCTTAGGGCGGAGATTTATATCTATCCGTTTTCTCCTTAAGAATACCGCAAAGTTATCTTTCTTAGGGCGGGGATTTGTATCTATCCGCTTTCGCTTTAAGAATACCATAAATTACCTTTCTTAGGACGGAGATTTATATCTATCCGTTTTCACCTTAAGAATACCGCAAAGTTACCTTTCTTAGGGCGGGGATTTGTATCTATCCGCTTTCGCCTTAAGAATACCATAAATTACCTTTCTTAGGGCGGGGATTTATATCTATCTGCTTTCGCCTTAAGGATACCATAAAGTTACCTTTATCAGGGTGGGGATTTGTATCTATCTGTTTTCTCCTTAAGAATACCATAAATTACCTTTCTTAGGGCGGAGATTTATATCTATCCGCTTTCGCCATAAGAATACCATAAATTACCTCTCTTAGGGCGGGAATTTGTATCTATCCGCTTTCGCCTTAAGAATACCATAAATTACCTTTCTTAGGGAGGGGATTTATATCTATCTGCGTTCTCCATAAGAATACCATAAATTACCTTTCTTAGGGCGGAGATTTGTATCTATCCTCTTTCGCCTTAAGAATACCATAAATTATCTTTCTTAGGGCGGGGATGTGTATCTATTCTCTTTTACCTTAAGAATACCATACAATTACCTTTCTTAGGGCGGGGATGTGTATCTATCCTCTTTCGCCTTAAAAATATCAGTTGTATGATAGAATTTAAAGTTAACTTCGAAAAATCACCTAGAAAGATTCTAAAGGTATTAAATCTTGAATTTTGGATATGTTGTAGACCTTTGTGTCTAGATTCTGAATAATCAGGCATCTTATGATTCGTCGTTCCTACATCAAGACACAAGAGTTTTAGTAAAGCCACAAATCTGAAATTTTCAGCATGACAGAATTTAAAGTTAAACTTCAAAAAATCATCTAGAAAGATTGTAAAGGTATTAAATTTTGAATTTCGTATATGTATAAGACCTTTGTGTCTAGATTCAAAATAATCAAGAGGCTTGCGATTTCGTCATTCCTACTTCAAGACACGAGAGTTTTAGTAAAGCTGCACAACTCTGAAATTTTCAGCATGGCAGAATCTAGATCTAACTTCAAAAAATCATCTAAATGAATTCGGTATGTATTAAATTCTGAATTTTGGATATGTTAGAGATCGAGAAGTCTAATTTCCGGAAAATAGAACCATTCATGATTTCAATTTTTATACAATGAGATATGAATTTTCTACGATAGACATGTCAAGCTGTAAAAAAAAGTGACGAAAATCCGTAAAAGGGAGGAAACTTACCTTGAATTATGCCCCTTTCGTCACAGGCTTGCAGCTCACAATCCGTAATTGAAGAAAAATTGTGGATACAATGTGTCTATTTATAGATGTCATGTGATGAGAATAAAATTCTTCTCCTAGTCCAATTACAAATTCTTTTTGGCTAGGACAATAGAAAAGACCATGAATTTTAAATTGAGTGGGACTACAATTCCTAATTCAACTACAATGTGAACTTGAATGGCATCATAAAATAAAATTTTGAGGCGGTGGGTGCTTTCATTGACCTAAGAACTGTTCCTGATTTCAACATAAATTATACAAAGCATTCAAGTTCTAATTGGAGTCAAATTAGAAGCCGTGTAACTAAGGGACTCCTAGTAGGATTCGGTGTGTATGACTACTGGAAATTGTTTGTGACTAAAAAAACTAGTGAGCCATTTGATTCCTAGTTGACTTTGGTCATTACGACTAAACGATAAACTCCAACTTTTATGGAAATTAAAGCCCACTCTTAACATGTCTCATGTGACGGTTAATGATGGTTCTGTCTACACGTAGAGATTATTATGATGTTATAATAATAATATTATGATATTGAGTCAACACTTCCTCATAATATTATGATAATTATTATCGTATTAAGTCAATACTTCAAGCCTAGTTTCCAAAACATAAATCATTTTGACAAGACTTGACGCAGGAGACATTTGTAATCATTTAAAATTTATTAAAACACTACTAAAAAACTGCCAAAAACCGACGGACTGCGTCGCTCCAAAACGTGACGCTATTTGCCACACTGTCCATCGCTTTTTAATAAAAATAATTATTTTTAAAATTATTTTACAAAAAGCGACTGACGGCATCTCTTAGTCCGTCGCTTTTTTTTTACGGATTTTTGCGCTAAATATATATATATATATATAATTAATAATTATTTATTTAATATATATAGAGACACCATCCATTGCTTTTTAATAAAAATAATTATTTATAAATTAAAAATAACCACGTTGTCCGTTGTTTTAAATTTATTTTATTTTATTAGTTAATTTTTTTTAAAAGCGACGGATGACATCTCTTAGTCCGTTGCTTTTTGGTCAAAATATCTAGTCAAACATTTTTAAAAAGCAACGGACAGTGTCTCTTAGTCCGTCGCTTTTTAGTCAAAATTTTGGTCAAATATTTTTATTAAACGACGGACAAAGAGACGTTGTTTGTCACTTTTTTTAAATTATATTGAACCAAAAAGCGGGTTTTCCCCCCATTTTCTCATCTCTCTTCTCTCTTCACTCCCTTCTCTCTAAAATGAAACTGTTACACCGCCGTCGCCCCTGCCCCACGGCACCCCACACCGTCGTCGCCTTTCTATCCTTGAGCATTAGTCCCGTCGCTGCCTTGCCCCGTCGGCGCTGTCACCCGTCGTTCCCACTGGCTTTTTTTCTTAGCTTGTTAAGGCTAGGGTTTAATTTTAGTTTTTTTTCAATTCTAGTAATATTTGATTTGTTATAAATTAGTATATTGTTTTAATTTGATGAATTGTGTTATTAAATTGTTAATTTGTAGATTTGATTATTGTTAGTTCGGTAGAGAATTAGGGATTTTTGATTTTAGGGTTTTCTTCTAAATTTGGGTTTATTTTAATATGATTGTGAATTGAGTATTAGAAGATAGAACTAACAAATAATTAGAAGTTAGAAGTTATAAAGTTAGAAGTTAGATTAGTTGCATTTTCCAACTTTGAAATTCTTGAATTTAGTATGTTTGACGGTTGAAGTTAGAAAAACATTCAATTGTATATGAAAGTTGAAATTAGATTAATTGAATTTTCCAACTTAGAAGTTCTTGAATTTAGTAAGTTTGAAGTTGAAGTTAGAAAAATTGGGGATTTTTAAATATGATTGTAAATTAAGTATTAGAAGTTAGAACTAACAACTAATTAGAACCTAGCTAGAAGTTATAGATTAGTTGAATTTTTCAAATTTGTCATTGTATTTGTGCTTATATGTATTATATTGTTGTTGAAAATTGGGTTACTTGAATTTGGAAATTTTTCAATTTAGAAATTCTAGAAATTAGATATGAACTTGAATTTTTGTCGGATTTTAGAACTTTAATTAGGTTGTGAACTTTAGAAATCTTGGATTATTGTAGGATTTTAGAACTTTAGGTTGTGAACTTTATAAATATTGAATTATTGTGGAATTTTAGAAATTTAAGTTGTGAACTTTAAAAGTCTTGAATTATTTTAGGATTTTAAACTTTAGGTTATGAACTTTAGAAATCTTGAATTATTGTAGAATTTTAGAAATTTAGGTTGTAAACTTTAGAAATCTTGAATTATTGTGGGATTTTAGAACTTTAAGTTGTTAACTTTAGAAATCTTGAATTATTGTAGCATTTAAAACTTTAGGTTGTGAACTTTAGAAATCTTGAATTATTGTATTTAGAACTTTATAAGATTGTAAACGTTAACAATCTTGAATTATTGTAGGATTTTAGAACTTTAGGTTGTGAGCTTTAGAAATCTTGAATTATTGTAGGATTTTAGAACTTAAAGTTGTGAACTTTAGAGAACTTGAATTTTTGTAGGATTTAGAACTTTATAAGATTGTGAACGTTAGAAATCTTGAATTATTGTAAGATTTTAGAACTTTAAGTTGTGAACTTTAGAGAACTTGAATTTTTCTAGGATTTTAGAACTTTAGGTTGTGAAACGTTAGAAATCTTGAATTATTGTAGAATTTTAGAACTTTAAGTTATGAATTTTAGAAAACTTGAATTTTTGTAGCATTTTAGAACTTTAAGTTGTGAACTTTAGAGAACTTGAATTATTGTGGGATTTTAGAAGTTTAGGTTGTGAACTTTAGAAATCTTGAATTATTTTAGGATTTTAGAACTTTAGGTTCTGAACTTTATAAATCTTGAATTATTATGGGATTTTAGAACTTTAAGTTGTGAACTTTAGAAATCTTGAATTATTGTAGGATTTTAAACTTTACGTTGTGAACTTTAGAAATCTTGATTTATAGAATTTATGAACTAATTATTAGGTTGAACTTTAGAAATCTTGATAACATATTGTTTTTATGAACTATTTGTAATTTTGAAACGAATTTGTTGTAATTTTTATAAGTCTTTAAATCACAATTTTTGAATGTTAATTTAAGTTTGTTTGTTTATGTTTTTTATAGCTTCTTTATAATGTTTTGTGTTTGATTGGGGCTGAACTGAATTGAATTAAATTGAATTGCTTTTGCAGGTGAGCAGTAGAAACTGACAGTTTCTGCTATCAAAAAAATTGCAGAAAAAGTGACGGATAGGGTGGTTTTGTCCGTCTCTTTTTTGAATTTTATTTTTCTTAAAACCCAGAAAAGCGACGGACAGGGTTCTTTAGTCCGTCACTTTTGGAATAACGTCGGTTGCTTTTGGAAAAACGTCGAGCCAAAAAGCGACGAGCTTGACTGCGTCGCTTTTGGCTTGTCTCTTTTTGGTAGTTTTTTAGTAGTGAAATATAAATTTATAAAATTATTCTAATTATATTAAATTCATTAATATATTAGTTCAAATAAATATTGTGGATTAATACAATTGAATTAATTATTTAAATTCAATAAATATGAATTTAATTAAGGCCTGCTCCATAAAGCCCATATGCCATGTCACTTAAATCTGATTGGCCGAAGGAAATTCTGTTCCAATCTCAACTCTTTTATTTTAAAACTATAAATAGGGGTCCTCATAGTTCAGAAAAGAGAACCAAGAATTCGAACAAGAAGCTAGAGAAAGCTCGTGGATCAAAACCTGCAATTTCTCTACAAGTTCAAGAATTCGAGGATTCAAGAATTCAAGTGTTCAAGTTGAAGATTTGAAGAAATTAGGATCGAATTCAAGATCAAGTTCAAGAACGATCAAGATCAAGACCACCGGATTCAAGATCAAGCTTGAAGCCCTTGAATTCAACTAGAAAGTCAAGATCAAGTCCAAGTCCAAGTTCAAGATCAAGCTCAAGAGACCTTGAATTGTATTTGAAAAGGAAAATTCAGAGAATCATAGAGATTGTAACACGCGCACTTGAAATAATAAAACGATTGTTGCATAATTTTCCGTTCTTGATTATTTTTTTCTCGACGCGAATTTTATTGTCTACACATAGTTTGATAATCTTTAATTTTGCAAGTTTAAAGACAATGTTAACATAAAAATGGACCCCATTTGCATATGTTTTTATCTGTGAGTGTTGAATTGATGATAAGTGAGCGGCATCATAAATCAATATTTTGATATATACAAGAAGTAATAAGCAGAGAACTTAATTTTTTTTTATTCTCTAAGCACCACAATGCAGTTTCTTGCTTGAACTCTTGATATCCCAATATAGTTGGGACATATATATAAACAAGAAGCAAGTGGAAGCTCTGGATTGATTGTTATAAAGAAATAATGACTATATATACAAGGTTGTACAGTAAATTTTTTATTATAGTCATGTTGGGCCCGTGCAACGCACGGACATCCTCCATCTGATGTCCATCTAGTATATAGAGAGACTGTTGTGTGTGTTGTGTTTGTTGTGTGTGTCGTGTGGGGTAGTGGGGATGGATAGTGCAGGTTAGTGTTTTAGGTAGTTTAGGTCTTTTTTTTTAAAATTATTATTATTATTATTATATTTTGTTTTTATCTTTTTTCTTTTTTTGGTTTTTGTGTTTGAAAGATAACAATATAAATAATTATAAATATAGTATTTAATTATTTATGCTGATAAAATATAGAATAATTAAATGGCTAACCCAAAAATAAAATGCAACTAATAGATATACTAAAATCATTAGTTTATTTATTAATATTTAAATTAAAAGAAGAATTATTTTTTTTTAAAAACAAAACTTATCTTAAAATGTGACTCTACTTTTATAGTTTTCAAATATTTTAAAATAATCTTAATAAAATATGATAAAAATAAAATATCTAATTTAAATCTAAAAGAAATATTTAAGGAATAAAAAATAGTGTAAAACTTTAGATTTGGACAAAAATTAGGTGTTCACAATGGATAAAATATGAGTTTATACACATATTTAACTCATAGAAATATGGATATTCATGCATAAAATATGGGTTAGCCAAATGAGTTAAGATTTCAACTTTTATTCACTTAAAATTCATGATCGATATTACCAAAAGTGTTGTAACCTCTCTTCTTTTTTACTCCCTCCGTCTCATTTTATATGTCATCCCTTTATATAAATAGTTGGACCACAATACTTGTCATTTTATGAAATTTATGCATAAATTATCATATTTTGCCTATTATGTACCCTTGATAGAATAGTTAAGTAATCTTGTCATGTATTAATAAGTTGACTTAAGAAAACATTAAATAAAGGTAGAAGAGTAAAATTAAATCATTTCTTAATGCAAGTGCAAAGTAAAAAGGTGACATATAAAATGGGACGGAGGAAGTATCTTTTAATGATTCTTCTCTGTAATTAAAAAAGTAAAGTGTTTGACCCTCCAAAAAAATATATACTATATTTCATGTACATCTCTTTTTATTAATTATAGTTTTTTTTTAATACAATTTTTTGTGGCCATGATGGCCTTTTTATTAATCATGGAAATTCAAATAGTCGTTAATTAATTAGAGTTATTTTTTTATTTGTTTAATTTTATATTGGATAACAAATAATAGTCTAAAGTAAGTAAATCATGTATTTGTAATGACCCTTCAGGTCATTTTTAAATTAAAGAATTCTTTCCCTCGTATAGAGCATTCCTGTAGCGACCCCAAGTCATTTATGACTTGCTGGCAGTGACTGTTCGGTCGCCTGGTCGTTCGTTTGGGTTTTAGGCCCGTTTCCCAGTTTTGGAGATTTTTATAACTTGAAAAGTTGACTTTGGTCAACCTTCTTGGGAGTCGAGCTCGGATGAAAATTCGACAGCTAGGTTAGCTTCGGAAGATCGATTTTGGTCTAGAACGACCCTTTGTTCACTTCCCGAGGCTTTAGATGGCAATTGTGGAATCTGGCTCAAACGATACTGGGTGTGGGACCCACTTTTCATCGAAGCAATCTCCAAATGGAAATTTCGCCTTCACCGTTGAGTCCGAAATATCGTTTCCAATTAGATTCCATATATGGTTTGTATTTTTCCGATTCCGAACGAGTCCGGAACATCAAAATTTAAGTTTGGAGGGTCGTAGAATTTTGACGCGGCGGTGCCGTGGCAGAGTCACGCGACGCCATGTGGCAGCGGCTGGAAATCTAGAAATTTCCAGATTTTAGGACGAGTTCGTCCAATTTTTTCCCTTAACTTCAACATCAGATTTCTCCTTCATTTTGAGTCCAAATTAGGTGCTTCAAGAGGCTAACTTCAAGAGAATTTCGTGGAAAATTTAGCGGTGATCTCAGAAACGCGAGGGGAGGCTTCGTTTGAGGTAAGGAATCGAATTTAGCCACTGCTAGGATGATTTTCGGATTGAATTGTTGTTGAATTTTGAAATGTGAGATCTTGATCATCTTAGGTCCGTTTTGAGTCATTCTTGAGGCTAACTTGTAGAGTTTTTCGAAAGGATCGTCGTGGTATAATCTATTTGGGTTGAAAGGGTCTCGTTTTTCCAAAAATTGGTGATCAAGGGGCTGCCCATTTTAATTGTTGTGGCTGATTTCTTTGTGTTTTAGGCATCTGTTTGTGCTAAAATTTTGGGGTATTAGTTTAGTAAGGTATTTGGGATGTTTCCACAAATTCGATTTTGAGATTCCAATTATGGGCCCCACAATCCCGTTTTAGACCCGATTTTGGGTCCATCTCCGAAAAATACAATTTTAGTGTCAATATATTCGTAATGACGAGGTGATTAACCTTTTGTTAGTGGGGAAGCGTTCGGAGATCGTTCGGAGGGGAAAAGATCCGATATCGTGAGTTGGAGCACGCGTGGTCGGCTTTCAGGTAGGCTATGGCTTTCTCTCGTGCGATTGAGCATGTTTAGGCATTTGTTTATTGATTTGCTTGAGTATGGTGGGGTTCGGGTGTTGAGCATGCTAAATTTCTATAGTTTCTGCCTTAGACCTTATTTCGGGAAAGTGTTGGATTATGATAGCATGTCTCTTGATATTATTGAATATCCATATCTTGTGGTGTATATGATAATATCGATTTGAAGTATGTTTGGCCTTAGTCTAGGCTTAGACTAGTGTTGCCATAGACTTGTGAGATTTTGGATGTCGTTGGGCAGTAGAACTTTTTTCGACGCCGTTTCAGACGGTCAGCTCCTTGTAGACCGCGATATAGCGGAGACTTGAGTCGATGAGTCGGTAACTCGGCTTATGACCTTGTATCCATAATGCCACCTTTTATGTTAGCTACGTGCAGGTTAGAGTCCGTGGTCCAAACTTACTTATGTCCGGGCTTAGCTACGGTGCCCGGTTCGAGTCCGTGATCCGACTTACCGGTGATCTCGGTTTTGGCTGATGCCGGTTAGAGTCCGTGGTCCACCCACCCGTGCCCGACCTTTGGCTCGGTGCAGGTTCCCGAGTCCGTGGTTCGGTCCATATAGGTTGACTCATTAGCTATAGTACCCTGGTTCGAGTCCGTGGTCCAGCTTGCATGTGGTGTATTCTCAATTCCTCACTAAAGCTTCAGTTAGTCTTGATTATTCTTATCTGTAGGTTGAGGTTTTGGAGGTTAGAGAGATTTCGATTAAAGTCCGGGACGTAATGAGATCCTGGAATATGATTGGGAACGGTTCAGTTAAAAGTCCAAAAATTGGTAATATTGTGATAGACCTTCTAGCTCCATTATTTTACTTTATCTGCCGATGCATCTGCCGGGCATATGGGGGTCCGTGCAGGTGGTTTCTTTTATTGTGCACGAGCGTACCCGTCGGGTTTATGGGAGCCCGGCGGAGTTAGTTAGATTACTTGTCTTTGTTGCTGTACGCTCGTGTACATACCCCATTTACTACTCTTTGCACTTGATGTGACCCTTTATTTGCATTTTAGTTCACTTTTGCTTATCTTGCTCGGTCGGCCTATGATGCCTCTGGGTACTGTTGTTTTGGTACTCATGCTACGCTCTGCATCTATTTTGTGATGCGGGTTCGAGCACTAGTAGCCGGCGTTGATCGAGCTTGGAGTAGACTTCCCGGAGACGGGGGTGAGCACACGGCGTTTTGTACTATTTCGTCTCCATCCGTATATATAGACTTGTCTCTTTCCTTTCGAGACAGTCCAGTCTCGTTGTCCGGTTTTGGGACTTGTACTCATTTTGTAGTAGCTCTGTCTTTGGTGACTTCCCCTACGGAAGGGATCTTTATTTGTATATTTGTTTTGGGTTGGTTTCGCTGTTAATATTGTTATTTTCCTACTTTTGTTTGATTTCTACCCTCAGACCCATTACTTGTTGTTTCGGGTTACGGGTTGGCTTACCTGCTGGTGGGTTATAGTAGGTGCCATCATGACTTGATAAATCGGGTCGTGACAAATTGGTATTAGAGCCCCAAGTTCGTTGGTCTCACTTGTACAGAGCTAATGTCTAGTAGAGTCCTGCAGATCGGTACGGAGACGTCCATTACTTATCTTCGGGAGGCTATAGGATGTCTTTAGGAACGTGTCGCTTTTGTATCACTCTACGAGACCGACCCTAGGACCGAGAGCAAACTCTCGGAGCCGGTGATAGAGCCACCGGTAGCTCCGGACGGCGGCGGCCGATGGGCCCGAGACCAGCCCAACCACCGCCGAGCCTCGTGGCGGCTCCGGATATCCAGGCGATGCTCGTACAGATACTAGCTACCATTGGGGGTATGCAGCAGGCCCCAGCTCCAGCCGTTCCAGTACCGCAGGGCCAGCCTACACCAGCGGTACCGGTTGTTCAGCAGCTAGCGGCACCGGTTTTTCAGCCTAATGATTTGGAGGGCGTCATGCCACTACGGGAGCAGAAGATGCTCGGGGTGTTCCTTAGACTATCACCGAAGTTTTTACGCAAAGCGGGGGGGAGGATGCCCACGAGTTTCTAGTTACTTGCCGCGGCGGCTACGGACCTTGGGTTTAGTGGAGTCGAGAGGAGCGGACTTCACCGCGTACCGCTTAGACGGTCCCGCGGTGGTGGCATACCTACTTAGAGACCCGGGCCGCCCGGGTCTCCACCGGTCACATGGACTGAGTTTTTCGAGGCTTTCTTGGCTCGATTTATTCCCGGGAGCATCGAGAGATCGGCTCGAGAGATCGGTTTGCTCGGTTAGAGCGGGGCTCCATGACAATATCAAAGTATGAGGCCCGATTCTACGAGCTCTCCGGGCATGCCGCCATGATATTACCTGCGAGGAGGAGAGGGTTCGTTGTTTTGTTCGGGGTTTGAGACTACAGTTGCGGATTGAGACTCAGTCTTTAGTCTCAGCGGGCCGCTCATTTCTGGATGTAGTGGACCATGCCCGCACTATCTAGCAGCTCCATTGCGAGGCCCAAGGGGGCAACAGCAAGAGAGCTAGACAGGATGATAGCCATGATAGGCGCCGTTTCAGACCCCGAGAGTCTTATGATAGATCTCAAAGAGGTTTCAATCGGGTCGATCTAGTAGCCCCTTCCAGGCTCATCTCCAGGCATAGGAGGGTGATCAGCACCGACATTTTGGTTTCAGTGCCGGTCTTAGTCGGGGCCGAGATAGTTCCACGAGATGGGTTCTTACGGCCGGGGGTAGCTGACCTCCGGCTCTCGCCGACATCCCGGGGTGTTATGAGTGTGGGGAGTTAGATCATTGGGCCCGCGAGTGTCCCCATCGCGGGTTAGCCTTACCCGCTCCACGGGCGGCTAGGCATGCGCCAGCACCTCCGCCTAGAGGCGAGGCCGGGGACAGGACCGTAGGGGTGGTCACCGGGGTATACGGGGTGGTCCCCCGAGGAGGCGGATTAGGGGCGAGCCGATGCACGGGGTAGGGAGTCCGGGCCCACTTTTATGCGGCTCCAACTAGAGCGGATCTTTGAGACCTCGGACTATGTGATCACAAGTACGGTGTTATTATGCCATCGGCCCGCATCCGCCTTATTTGATCCGGGCTCTACTTATTCCTATGTATCTGTTTTATTGTGTTCCTCGATTGAGTATGATCCCGAGAGCTATTGGTTGAGCCGTTGCGTGTTTTAACCCCTAGAGGTGATTCTTTAGTAGTGGATCAGGTATTTAGATCCTGTGTGGTGACTATTCAGAGGCGAGACACTAGGGTTGATCTTATTTTGCTTGATATGGTGGATTTTGATTTGATTTTGGGTATGGATTGGTTATCTTCCCACCATGTGGTCTTGGATTGTTACGCTAAGACCGTTACTTTAGCCATGTCTGGTATTCCACCAGTGGTGTGGCAGGGCTTTTGTAGTCGCACGCCAGTTGGGGTGATATCTTTTGTTCGGGCCCAGAGGTTGATGGCTAGCGGGTGTTTCATTTTTTGGCTTATGTTAGAGATGTTAGTAAGGAGGGTCCTACCGTTGATTCAATACCTATTGTTTGAGAGTTTATAGATGTGTTTCCTGCCGATCCGCCTGGCCTCCCTCCTGATCGTGACATTAACTTTTCTATTGAAGTAGAGCCGGGCATTAAGCCCATTTCTATACCACCGTACTGTATGGCCCCCGTAGAGCTCAAGGAGCTCAGTGTTCAGATTCAGGATCTCTTAGATAAGGGATTCATTCGGCCTAGTGTATCGCCTTGGGGTGCCCCAGTCCTCTTCGTAAAGAAGAAGGACGGTACTATGCGATTGTGTATTGACTACAGGCAGCTGAACAAGGTGACGGTGAAGAATCGTTACCCCATGCCTCGTATTGATGATTTATTTGATCAGCTTCAGGGTGCCGCCGTGTTTTCTAAGATTGATTTGAGGTCCGGGTACCATCAGCTGAGGATTAGGGCAGCGGACATCCCTAAGACCGCATTTAGGACTCGTTATGGCCACTATGAGTTCCTTGTGATGTCTTTTGGGTTGACTAACGCCCCTGCCGCATTCATGGACTTGATGACACGTGTGTTCAGGCCATACCTTGATTTATTTGTCATTGTCTTCATTGATGACATACTGGTATACTCGCGGAGCTGGAGTGAGCATGAGCAAGATTTGAGGATAGTGCTCCGGACTTTGAGAGATCGGCGGCTTTATGCCAAGTTCTCAAAGTGCGAGTTTTGGCTTGAGTCTGTAGCCTTCTTGGGGCACGTGGTGTCCAAGGAGGGTATTAGGGTTGATCCGGCGAAGATTGATGCTATTCGTGATTGGCACAGGCCCACCTCTGTGACTGAGATTCATAGCTTCGTCAGACTAGCAGGCTATTACAGATGCTTTGTTGAGGGATTCTCTACTATAGCAGCACCTTTGACTCGGTTGACTCGCCAGGATGCTCCGTTTGTGTGGTCAGAGGAGTGTGAGAGGAGCTTTTTGAGGCTTAAGGAGTTGCTTACCACCGCTCCTATATTGACTTTTCCATTAAGATTTGGAGGCATTACCTGTATGGAGTTCGATGCGAGATCTATACTGATCATAGGAGCCTTCAGTACATTATGAGGCAGAGAGATCTTAATTTGAGACAGTGTCGTTGGATTGAGCTCCTGAAGGACTACGACCTCTCTATTCTCTACCATTCGGGCAAGGCAAATGTAGTAGCGGACGCCTTGAGTCGGAAGGCAGTGAGTATGGGTAGTCTAGCTTTTCTTTCTACTACGGAGCGACCATTAGCTTTGGACATCCAGTCCTTAGCTAATCGGATGGTACGGCTTGATATCTCTGATTCCCGGTGTGTACTAGCTTATGTGGATGCTCAGTCATCTCTGCTGGATCAAATTCGCAGTCGTCAGTTTGAGGATGAGGACTTAGTGGCACTTCGAGATCGAGTTTTGGGAGGTGACACTGGCCTGGCTACCTTAGATTTAGATGAGGTCTTAAGATTTGGTGATCGACTTTGTGTTCCAAGAGTTGGGGGTTTGATTCGAGATGATTCTTACCGAGGCCCATGATTCCAAATATTCTATTCATCCGGGCACATCTAAGATGTATCGGGACTTGAGACAGCACTACTGGTGGAGCGGCATGAGGAGAGATATTGCGGATTATGTATCGCGTTGCTTGAGTTGTCAGCAGGTTAAGGCCGAGCATTTGAGGCCTGGTGGTGAGCTTCAGAGATTACCCATTCCTGAGTGGAAATGGGAGAGGATCACCATGGACTTCGTTGTAGGATTACCTCGCACTTCCCGTGGTCTTGATAGTATTTGGGTCATCGTAGATCGATTGACCAAGTCAACACACTTTATTCCTGTCCATACTTCCTACAGTGCTGAGAGGTTAGCCCGTATCTACATTCGAGAGGTGGTTTGTCTTCATGGTGTGCCTGTTTCCATCATCTCAGATCGGGGCCCACAGTTCACATCTAGCTTCGGAGGACCTTCCGGGATGAGTTGGGTACCCGTGTTGACCTTAGCACAACTTTTCCACCCAGCAGACGATGGTCACTCGGAGCGCACACCAGGTTCTTGAGGACATGTTGCGAGCTTGTGTTATGGATTTTGGGGTCGATGGGCCAGTATTTGCCTTTGACAGAGTTTGTGTATAACAACAGCTACCACTCGAGTATTCAGATGGCCCCATTCGAGGCCTTATATGGTAGGCGTTGTCGCTCTCCAGTTGGTTGGTTTGAGTCTACAGAGCCCAGGCCGCGCGGTACAGACTTGATGCGAGAGGCTTTAGATCATGTGAGGGTGATTCAAGATAGGCTCAGGACAGCCCAGAGTAAACATCAGAGTTATGCAGACCGTAGGCGTCGACCGTTGAAATTTGCTGTTGGTGATAGAGTATTCCTCCGTGTGTCGCCCATGAAGGGTGTAATGAGATTTGGGAGGCGGGGCAAGCTTACCCCCAGGTATATAGGTCCTTTTGAGATATTGAGGACAGTTGGGAGGTCGCATATGAGTTAGCTTTGCCCCGGCCTTTTCAGCTATTCACCCAGTTTTCATGTTTCGATGTTGCGCCGGTATGTTCTAGATGAGTCCCATGTGATTCAGTATGATGCAGTTGACTTGGATGACAGTTTGAGATACATTGAGGAGCCAGTTGCTATTTTGGCCAGAGATGTCAGACGGTTGCGTTCCAGAGCCATCCTTATGGTTAAGGTCCATTGGAGACATCGTCTAGTTAAGGAGGCTACCTGGGAGATCGAGCATGAGATGCGGGCACAGTTCCCCGGCTTATTTGAGCATTCAGGTACTTCTTGACTCTTACTTTCGCGGACGAAAGTTCTTTTAGTAGTGGATATTGTAATGACCCTTCGGTCATTTTTAAATTAAAAAATTCTTTCCCTCGTATAGAGCATTCTGTAGCGACCCCAAGTCATTTATGACTTGCTTTGCACCGACCGTTCGGTCGCCCGGTCGTTCATTTGGGTTTTAAGCCCGTTTCTCCGCTTTGGAGATTTTTATAACTTGAAAAGTTGACTTTGGTCAACCTTCTTGGGAGTCGTGCTCAGATGAAAATTCTGACAGCTAGGTTAGCTTCGGAAGATCGATTTTGGTCTAGAACGACCCTTTGTTCACTTCCCAAGGCTTTAGATGGCAATTGTGGAATCTGGCTCAAACGATACTGGGTGTGGGACCCATTTTTCATCAAAGCAATCTCCAAATGGAAATTCCGCCTTCACCGTTGAGTCCGAAATATCGTTTCCAATTAGATTCCATATATGGTTTGTATTTTTCCGATTCCGAACGAGTCCGGAATATCGAAATTTAAGTTTGGAGGGTTGTAGAATTTTGACGCGGCGGTGATGTGGCAGAGCCACGCGATGCCACGTGGCAGCGGCTGGAAATCTGGAAATTTTCAGATTTTAGGACGAGTTCGTCCAATTTTTTCCCTCAACTTCAACATTAGATTTCTCCTTCATTTTGAGTCCAAATTAGGTGCTTCAAGAGGCTAACTTCAAGAGAATTTCGTGGGGAATCTAGCGGTGATCTCAGAAATGCGAGGGAAGTCTTCGTTTGAGGTAAGGAATCGAATTTAGCCACTGCTAGGATGATTTCCGGATTGAATTGTTGTTGAATTTTGAAATGTGAGATCTTGATCATCTTAGGTCCGTTTTGAGTCATTCTTGAGGCTAACTTGTAGAGTTTTTCGCAAGGATCGTCGTGGTATAATCTATTTGGGTTGAAAGGGTCTCTTTTTCCAGAAATTGGTGATCAAGGGGCTGCCCATTTTAATTGTTGTGGCTGATTTGCTGTGTTTTAGGCATCTGTTTGTGCTAAAATTTTGGGGTATTAGTTTAGTAAGGTATTTGGGACGTTTCCACGGATTCGATTTCGAGATTCCAATTGTGGGCCCCACAATCCCGTTTTAGACCCGATTTTGGGTTCGTCTCCGAAAAATACAATTTTAGTGTCAATATATTCGTAATGACGAGGTGATTAACCTTTTGTTAGTGGGGAAGCGTTCGGAGATCGTTCGGAGGGGAAAAGATCCGATATCTTGTGGTATATATGATAATATCGATTTGAAGTATGTTTGGCCTTAGTCTAGGCTTAGACTAGTGTTGCCATAGACTTGCGAGATTTCGGATGTCGTTGGGCAGTAGAACTTTTTCCGACGCCGTTTCGGACGGTCAGCTCCTTGTAGACGATATAGCGAGACTTGAGTCGATAGTCGGTAACTCGCCTTATGACCTTGTATCCATAATGCCCCCTTTTCTATTAGCTACGCACTCGGTTAGAGTCCGTGGTCCCGCTTACTTATGTCCGGGCTTAGCTACGGTCCCTGTTCGAGTCCGTGGTCCAGCTTACCCGTGATCTCGGTTTTGACTACGTGCCGGTTAGAGTCCGTGGTCCAGCCCACCCGTGCCCGACCTTTAGCTACAAAGACCCGGTTCGAGTCCGTGGTCCACCATATAGGTTGACTCATTAGCTATAGTACCCGGTTCGAGTCCGTGGTCCGGCTTGCACGTGGTGTATTCCCAACTCCTCACTAAAGCTTCGATTAGTCTTGATTATTCTTATCTCAGAGGTTGAGGTTTTGGAGGTTGGAGAGATTTCGATTAAAGTCCTGGACGTAATGAGATCCTGGAATATGATTGGGAACGGTTCGCTTAAAGTCCAAAATTGGTAATATTGTGATAGACCTTCTAGCTCCATTATTTTACTTTATCTCGCCGATGCATCTCGTCGGGCTTATGGGGGTCCGTGCAGGTGGTTTCTTTTATTGTGCACGAGCGTACCCGTCGGGTTTGTGGGAGCCCGACGGAGGTAGTTAGATTACTTGTCTTTGTTGCCTGTACGCTCGTGTACATACCCCCATTTACTATTCTTTGCACTTGATGTGACCCTTTATTTGCATTTCAGTTCACTTTTGCTTATCTTGCTCAGTCGGCCTATGATGCCTACTGGGTACCTGTTGTTTTGGTACTCATGCTACGCTCTGCATCTATTTTGTGATGTAGGTTCGAGCACTAGTAGCCAGCGTTGATCGAGCTTGGAGTAGACTTATCCGGAGACGGGGGTGAGCACACGGCGTTTTGTACTATTTCAGTCTCCATCTGTATATATAGACTTGTCTCTTTCCTTTCGAGACAGTCCAGTTTCTGTTGTCCAGTTTGGGACTTGTACTCATTTTGTAGTAGCTCTGACGGTGACTTCCGTGTTAGGAAGGGATCTTTATTTGTATATATGTTTTGGGTTGGTTCCGCTTTGTTTATATTGTTATTTTCCTCCTTTTGTTTGATTTCTACCCTCAGACCCATTACTTGTTGTTCCAGGTTACGGGTTGGCTTACCTGCTGGTGGGTTATAGTAGGTGTCATCATGACTTGATAAATCGGGTCGTGACAGTATTAGTATTGATATTGCGTTAAGTACGTTTTACGCGTAAAATGAAAAAAATCATCTACTTTGAAATTAAAAATATATTTTTCTTGTTATTTCATAAATTTATTTTATATTGAAAAGTTATAGGGATTTTTTTTGACTGTGATGATACAATAAAACTAAATAAAGTATTTTCAACAATTTTCATTTAAAAACACCAAAATATTTTATCCATGTTTAATTCTAAAGTAAAGTACTATTTACTCATGAAAATATGGGTAAACTTATACTTTACCCAACCCATTTGTTACCATATGAAATGTGGACAGTTTGAACTATTACCCATTTTATGTTGCCCCATTTTCAATCCACCCAAATTTTATCCAACCCGCCCATTTTTCACCACTAATTTGTTTTAAAAGGAATGATCAATTTCCTTTTTTTATAATACTTTAATTTCAGTTGTTCACATGACATGTTTAATACCACACAATTAAAAGGTGTTCTGATACATTTGGCATACTTTTAATTTAAGACCATAAGATTGAAAGATTTTTCTTATTTTTCTTAAACTTTATGTGCCAAACTAGGTCAATCTCTTAAAAAAGAGATGAGTAACATATTGCATGTATTACACTCATTCAAAATAGTCTAGAGTGTAGACTTTCATAATTACGTCACTAACATTTATACAAAACTTTCTTTTAGGGCCTATTTGGAAGGATACCTTGGTAATTGGATTTGGTGTAATTGGTGTAATTACACTGTCTTGTCCTGTTTGGAAGGACATGTAATTACTTGGTCAGCAGGTAATTGGTGTAATTGGCAGGGGGTAATTACACTCTACAATTCACAGGCAGAGACTGTGAATTACTGGTAATTACATGGTGTAATTACTACCTGATTACTTTTTCATTTTTTTTAATCTCTATTTTTTTATAACTTTTTTTACTTCTATTATTTTAATTTCTTTTTATTTTTATTTTTATTATTCTAAAAATTGTAAAAGTCTATTTTTTATTTTATATTATTATATTTCATTTTACTCTTGTTCTGAACCTTACTTTACGTGATTCTATGTAATTTTCTCGTATTATCTATTTCTTTATGCCATGTTTATTTTTTCATTAGCATAATTTTATTAGTATTCTAATTTTTAAATTAAAATAGAATTTATTGTTAAATAAGGTTATAGACTTACGTTTTCTTTATTATGAAGAAATAAAAATAAATCATATTTATTGCTACGCTGAAATTTGTTATAAGAGTATTATGTTAAATTTTTTGTTTTGAATTTATTACTTATGTTATATTTTCAATTTCATTTGTTTTAGTAATATTGAATTTACATTGCACGTCATTTTTTAATTAGACTTGATAGATTATATTTTTGTCAAACATTTAATAATTTATGATATTTTATTTATATATTACTATTCTTTTTATCAAACATGCATTTCACAATGTTCGTAGAAACTTCATACTTTTAGTTGTTATGATCAATTCAATTGAAATATATTAATTTGAAAAAAATATAAATCAATTATTTTTTTCATAATATTAGTTACAGTAAATATGTTTATTAGTTAATATATTTTCAAAAAAGAATATATATCTTAAATATTTAATTTAATGTCATTTGTAAAATTTCTTATTTGTCTAGTATAAATTTAAAATGATCAATTTTTATTTTTAAAATTTATTATAATTTTATGCTTGCAATTGTTCATCCAAACAGAACATGTGTAATTACACTGTGGTATCCAAATAGGACATGTGTAATTACAGTGTAATTACACTGTCGCAACCAAACATGTCAGTGTAATTATTAGACTGTGTAATTACTAGGCTGGTAATTACTACCCTAGTAATTACACCAATTCCAATTACCTGGTGGCTTTCCAAACAGACCCTTAAGCTATTGTTCAATTCATTGTGCAATGAATGTTCGTAGAAACTACTACTTTCTTTATATTAGTTTAGTAGTTTATATGATACATTTTTTAGTCATTTAAAAAAGAATAACACTTATTTTATTCCAAAAATATTTAATGGCCTTATCAATATTATACACATGTAGGATCTCAGTAATTTTAGCAAAAAGTCCACAAAGTATATATTTTTCTATTTAAAAAAAATTATTTCATTTGAGAATAGTTTTGAACAGTTGCAAAGTCTTCTAATTTTTAAACTTAAATGACAACTCAAACAACATCATATAAATTGAAATGGTTACATACACACAACAAACCTTAAAATATTGCTATAAAACAGGATCATTTTCCTAGTAAAGCTTAAAATATTGTTTGCCTACTTGTAAATCTGATAATACATAACATCATAATATATGGTTGTCATTCTTACCTCGTCTAAGTTATACTGATGCAATTAAAGACGATATTGATCCTTATTTCTATAGGATGGATGATCTGCAGGAGCAAAGGACCAAACTTTCTCATGACGTGATGACAGACATCTTGAAGCGACTGCCGGCAACATCACTGATAAGATTCAAGTGTGTATCTAAAACTTGGTACTCTTTGATTAACAGCCCTGATTTTATCTCTATCCACTACAATTATGATTCTCTCTCAAATTACTTCATACTTTTTAAGCGCTACCTCAAGATTGAGGAAAGTACGGAGTCCATTTATTATAATGGTACAAATATGCTATCCTTTCATTCAAATGATGAATCTTTCAAATGCATAGCACCAAATATAGAGTACTCGGATAATTATGTAGGTGTTAACATTGCAGGTCCCTGCAATGGCATAATCTGCATTGCTAGCTACAGAAGTATTCTTTTATATAATCCCACCTTAAGAGAATTTTGGGAACTTCCGCCTAGTATTCTACCTCCTCCCCCATACATATCTACTGATTGTAAAAAGCTTAGCTATCAGATGACCATGAACATGGGAATCGGGTTTGATTCTAACACTAATGATTATAAGATTGTTAGAATCCTAGATTCCAGTTATGAACATGAATGTGATGAGTTTGATAATTATAACAAGTATGTTAGTAAGGTAGAGGTCTATCGTTTAAGTACAAATAGTTGGAGGAAAATTGAGTATCTAGAATGCATAGTAGATTCCTTTCATTTTTCTAACGTCCTGTTTAACGGAGCTTTTCATTGGGTTGGATATACGGAGTCAGATGGTTATTGCATCGTTTCTTTCGACTTCAGCACCGAATCATTCAAACAACTACTCTCTCCTGAGGGCTTATTTAGTGACGGAGGAAAGAGTCCTAATCCTTTCGTCTTGAAGCAAACTCTAGCTCTGATTTGTTTTACAGAGATCCACTATCCTCCAGAGGAGGTATTTCACCAATCAATTGATATATGGGTGATGAAAATATATGGTGTGAGGAATTCCTGGATTAAGGAATTGACAGTTGGACCATTGCTTATAGAGGCACCTTTGTCAGTTTGGATGAATGACACGGAACTAATGATGGAAAGTTACAATGGAAAACTGGTGTCTTGTAATCTCCTTTTGCAAGAAACTAAGGACCTTGACATGTATGGTGTTCCCCAGACATTGGAAGCTATTGTTTGCAAAGAGAGCTTGGTTTCCATCAAGAAAGAGAGAGAGAAATGGTCCTGATCTAACACCACTGCCATACATGGCATATTGATCATTTTTGTTACTGAGTGTTGGTATGGAAAGGATTTTAACCTATTCATGTCTTGGTACGTAGCATTAAAAAAAATTAGTGTTTTTGTTTTACATGTTAATTTCTTGGAGTATTTCATGCACAAACTATTACTCACCCCGTTTAAAAAAGAATGACTTCCTTTCATTTTTAGTCTGTTTTAAAAAAATGACTTCTTTCCTTTTTTTGTAACATTTTAATTTCAGTTTTCCACGTTGTTGTTTAAAGCCACAAGATTGAAGGGCAATTTAGTACATTTGACATAACTTTAATTTAGGGACCACAAGATTCAAAAGTCTTCTTTATTTTCTAAAAACTTCGTGCCAAGTCAAACCAGGTCACTCTTTGTGAAACGGAGGGAGTACTTGGTATGTCCCACTTTATCAAGACACAATTCTAATTTTGAAATTCAAATAATTGTATCTTTGACCGTAATTTTTTCATATATCTTTTAAATATTTTGAATTGTCAATTATTGTGACTTGTAGTACTTTTTACGTAGTTTTCAAATATATAATTTTCATTTAAAGAAATTTGATGATTCCATGAGCAAATTCTCAATCAAACTTAAACTGTTTGACTCTCAAAAAATGAAATGTGTCACATAAATTGATCCAGTGGGAGTATGAATGATGAAAAAATGTGGTGTTGACCATCGAATTGTTGCCTCATACTCATTGTATCCCATTTTATGTGGCACCGCTTGATTTAACATATTTTTTAAAAGAAAATATGAAGAGTTTTTGAAACTTATGGTATTTAAATAATTATATGTCGATAAATTATTTCATTAAGGATAAGAGGATAATTTTAGAATTAAATTATTTCTAATTATAATAAAGGGATATTTTTCTTGGGGGGTGGGTGGAGGGGGGGGGGGAGGCGGGGAGATTACAAAAAGAGTATCACATGAGGAAGTTCTATTTTTTGTCCATGTATATTTTATCATGGTATATTTAACCTTCAAAAGAATTAGTTGAGTGATTTCAGTCCCAAAAATTATTAAATCTTACATTTTTGTTACGCAATAACGAAAATGGGTGGATCCGGCTTTCACCATTTTCCCTAATTCATGCTTGTATTCAAAGACACATGGCATATGTGAAAATTAATGGCTAAGGTTTAATTAATTAAAATAGGATTCTAATTCTGATTTGGACGATTAACATTTCATAAAAATTAGAAATCCCACAATCGTAGCAATATATTATCTTTGTAATATTTGTCTGCTAGTATTATCCTTTGCTTTTGTCCATAAATATTTATAAAACTAGGTATCTTGTTCACGCTTCACGCATCAATCAATGACCTCGTTAAGATTATTAATGATTGTTTTCTAATATCCAAAAATTAGAGATTTGATATTGTCACATATATTAAGAACTTGAAAGATTGTAAAATTTGTATTCTTTAATGAATTTTATCTTCTCATAATGTCAATTATAATATTTGTTCTTTGATTTAATCGACTACTAAATATTGATTGGTTTTCATAGATTAGCCAATTATCAGTTTGTTTATTGTTTGGTACATGTGCATGCAAAGTATAAGATACTCAATTTGATGACATATTATTCATTCTTTAGCTAGTAGTGGCTAGTTTTCCTTGCTCTTCCATGTCATTGTCCAAAGCACCCCTAAAAATGCCATAACAAATTTATCATGTGAATGTTATCAACCTCTATTTTACTCAACTATTTGTTCCTTGATTATTCTAGAGCTAGTTTATTATAAAAAAATCTCATTATGTTTCTAAAAACTTTTTAAATCATATTTAAAATGTTACGATCTGATTCCACATTTCATGATGACACCTACTACAATCCACCACTAGGTATGCGAACCTGAAACCTAGAGCGACAAGTACTATATAACACCTTGGACTTGGAAAAAGGTAAAGTCGGTTAAAGGGTAGGACCACAGACCTAAAACACGCTAGGGACCCTTCACTAAACCTTAAACGGTCCGTAAAAGGGGTCCATTGTCCATTTAGGGAGGTGGCCCAACCGTCTAGGGCTGCCAGGATTTGGGGTCATCTGGACGTTTCCCTATACGGTCCTTGGTGACCTATACAGACCGTTTAGGGATCCATATAGGTTACATGTTAGCTTTTAAGTTGACATTATTTTAATCTTTCCCCCTATTTTTTTGGTACCTAAGTTATGTGATTTTAATTCCTATTCTAAGACCTATATAAATGAATTAAGCCTTAAATCTCCCCTTTCTAAATCATCCACCTAAATTCTAAATTTCCCTCCAAGTTCATCCCCAAAATCCTCTCTTAGGCTAAGGAAGAAGAAGCTAGGGTTTAACAAGATTCTCAATTCATCATACCTATTGAGTTTTGATCATTAAGGTATGTTAGTATTCACCTAAGTAGTCCTTTCCTTCATAGTGTTCCTAAGATCTTCAAGTTTTAAAAGATAGATTGTTAATTCAAAGTTAGGCTTTTAGTCAATCATCATGGGTTCTTTTCAATATGATTCCATTGATTGTTTTTTTTATCTTTTAATGCATGAATTGATGTAATTACATGTTTTTGAGTTGAATTCATATGAACTCATGCATGATACACGATTTTAGACTATGAACACATGATAAAGCTTATGAAATGTGACAATGAATTTATGAAGATATGCATGTGTTTTATGAAGTTGATGCAAATGATTTGATGATGCTTTGCAATTAACATTTCAAGCACATCTCATCCAATTCTAGGTGCAAGCGATCGTTAAGCAGTACAAAACCCAACGAAGAGTTGGGGTCGAACCCACATGTAGCGGTACGTGTTCAAATTCAAGTATGAAGTACAAACGTGGTCAAAATAGCTAAGGAAATATAAATTATCGAAAAAGACAGGTAAACAAGTCTAAGGGGTGACAATGAATGTCAGATGGGGGGTTTTAGTTTGCAATTATCTGCTACAACGCAATCAAATGATATAAAACAACAATATAGAGAGAGGAATTCTCGGGATGTGATCGATTATAGGCAAATTTCACTAAATGGGTAATTGGATTACTAATAAATAGCTAACAATGGGTAGGCTAGGCTATGAGTGAAATAACTTTATCTAGAACAATTATCCCCAATCAAGTGATTTCTTTCGAACATCAGCAAACTTAACAAATAAGATTAACTGATGAGTCCATGATTTGGACTCTTTTACGGATTTGTTTAATGGATTTAGTGTCCTCAAATGCATATTTTGTCCCAAAAATTGATGTAAATCCTTGTGTTTCAGGTATTTGGAGTTATAGACAAAGCAAGGACACTATGGAGCAAAAAGGAAGAAGGCAGCTGAAAGAACGAAGAAAAGAAGGCCTGAGGATCACTGAAGCCATTGGGCGAACCGCCGAACGGCCTTAATCTCGCATGATGTTCTAGTGTGCTGAATCCTGAAGGAAAATATCAAGGTGGCGGTGAAAGGGAGTTGTCGGCATATCGCCGAATAGTTCCACGAAGCAGCACCATATCGCCCAATGATTCACAATGCGAAAATGCTGAAGGCAAAATCTGAAAGGCGATGAACCAGACTAAAGGGCGGATCGCTGAGTGCATCGGTGATCCCGACTAACTGCGCCGAGTGGTCCTTCGCAGCACAAATTTTCAAAAACTATAAATACCCATTTAATTATGTATCTCTGTATCAAGTTATAGCGAATTATTACTGATTTTTAGAATATTTTTAGTTTGAGTTCTTAGAATTTTGGGGAGACATTGTTCTTGAGCTTTGAAGGTTTTCATCTCCAAGAGATTGGAAGTGGGCATCAAAGAATCTTCATCTTAGACGTGTTTAAAGACATTATTTATCATACCCATTTGATGGAAACACTTTTTGGTATCAATTTCTATCTCTTTATCATGTCTAGCTAAAACCCCAATTATTGGTGTGTGATTTTGTGAATATGGGTTAAATTTAGTGATGGGTATTGCACATTGATAGTCTATTTATTGTTTAAATGTGATATCGTTTAGTAGTTGTGTTTGAACTTAATGAGATTGTAGTTGCAAATACGATTTCATCTTTGTGTTTTTGGCCTGCTCGAGAGAGAGGTTTTAAAACCAAACCTACTAAATCGATAGCCTGTGGTTATTGGATCGTCATGGGTTCAGTTCGAGAGAGTGAATCCTAGACCTTTTCCCACACATTCAGCTCGAGAGAATGAATGGGCTAAGGCGAAGGCTGTGCTTAATTGCTGCAACTCGGTGTTTAAGAGAAACCGAGTTGATTCGGGGTAAGTTGTTCGAGAGAAAATTTACCCCTACTAAAGTCTAGCTTAGTTACAAATGTTCAGCAATTTACTATCAATAGCAATTTACCCGGTTGTTTATTATGTCCCATATTCCTATCACATCCCAAGAATCTTGTTTCCCTATGTCGCATCTTTATATTCTTGCTATTTTTGTTTATTAGTTGAATACAAACCCCCCATTCATGTCACTTCTTGATAAAAACTCTTAAGCTTCAGGTATTTGAAGTTTGAGTGGAAGCATGGACACTTAGGCACAAAAAAGAACAAAAAGGCTGAAAAGAACAAAGAAACTGAAGCCTGAGCATCGCCAAACACACTTGGTGAATCGCCAAAGGGACGTACTTCACCCTTTGTTCCAGTATGCGGAGCCTTGAAGGAAAAGGATCAAATCGGCGGTAAAAAGGAGCAGTCGACACATCACTGAACAGTTTCACAAAGCAGTATAATATCGCCCAATGGTCCAGGATGTAGAGATGTTGTAGGCAAGCATAGAAGGCGATGAACTAGATGATGGGTGAATCGCCGAGTCGATCGGCGATTCCCACTTACCTCGCAGAATGATTCGTCGCAACACTATTTTCTGAAACTATAAATACTAGCTCTCTATTAGTTTTAAAGGGGGATATGAACATTATTGTAATTTTATTCTTTAGATTTCATATTTTCTCTCAAGTTTGGAGATGGTTTTGTGGGAGACTTGAAGAAAGGAGTTCATCTTCCCCAAGTTGGAAGTGGGTCTTCTTTAATATTCTTCTTCCGTAGCTTAATTCAAGGTTTAATTTCTATACCCAGTTGATTTCTTTATCATGTTAGGTATAATTTCTTATTTCTTGATGTGTGGCTAAAAACCCCCATTTTGGGTGTGATTTAGCAAATATGGGTTGATATTCTTGTTGGATCTTGCTTGCTGATAGGTTAGATGTATTTTAATGGTGATTTCACCTAGTGGTTGTGGTTTAATCTAGAGGGTTTGTAGTTGCAAATAAAAAGCCACACATGTGTATTTGGCTTGCTCGAGAGGGAGGGAACGAAACCAAAACCACTAGATTGATGTCCTAAGGAGTGGGTCGACATGAGTTCATCCTGAGAGGGTGAGCCTTAGTCCCATATCCTAACACTCAGCTCGAGAGAGTGAGTGGGGTAAGGCGTAGGCTGGTCTTCATGCAACCAATGGGTGTCCGAGAGAAACGCATTTGAAACGGGGTAAGTTGCCCGAGAGGGAACTTATTTCCATTTAAAGCTTAGCCTAGTCACTATTGTCTTGCAAATTTCCTATTGAAAGCATGTACGCAACGATTTGTCTAAACTTGTATTGCGGTCACATCCCAAGAATTTCTCCCCATACTTGAAATTTCTCTTTATTTTTGTTGTTTAAACTATACTTGTGACAAACCCCCATTGATATTTGACACTTTGGTGTCACCCACTTGTATTTACGTTGTATCTATTCAATAATTTCTCAAACTACAAGTAACTAGAACAAAATTCTAGCCTAACTACTATTTTCACTACCACTCCCTTGGAACATGACCCCAACCCTTGGTTGGGTTACTATATTATCAACGATCGTAGACACTCGAACCGTAGGTTAGTGTCGTTGGTCACGATAATCATCAAAATGGCGCCGCTGTCGGGGGAGTGGTGTCATGTGAAAATGTTGTTAAATTGACCTTTTTGATGTTTTTAGTGTAGTTTTTACTAATTTTACTTTTAGTTTTGTTTTTCTTTGTTTATTATTTGTGTATGCAGGTCCTCTACCTAAACCCAATAGAGGGGTGGCCTCATGAAAATGAGGCAAAAGTCGTTTTGACGACCCTATCTTATCCTATCTTAATTACCACAACCCCCCTGTTCGACAAAAGTTGCAAAGGAAAGAATCTTTCTTTCTCTCTTTTCTTCTTTCTATATTATATAGATATGTACAACTTTTATCATCAATTTCCTTTATCTCTTTATCTTTTATCTCTTTATCTAAAGTAAAGGAAGGGCTCAGAAGAGCCAAGAATCCTCACTAATGGAACTTGAGTGAGGAGTTGCGTTGTGCCACGACATTAAATAAGGTGCTTCTTGGGAGATAACCCAAGGTCGTAAATTTAGGATTTTTACTTTGATAAATAATGGTGTGTTGATGTTGGAGATAAACCGAGGAAAATGTGGAAAATCTTAGGTTGGCGAGCAGAAAGTCCATTCCGCGAGTCCCTCAACAGGTCGGCGAGCCTGACTGGATTCGCCGTTTGGCTCAATACAAGAGTTCTACAAAGCCTATAATACTTGATGAACTCGAAAAGCAGCTCGGCGTATCGCCAATCGACTTGGCGATCTCGATGCAGACCACCGATCGCACCCCAGAAAATTGAAGATTTTGAAGAAAGGGCAAGATAAATGATCACTCTGTGGACCGCTGAGTGGGTCAGCGCGTTGACTAACATCTCCGAATGGACAAGAACTGAACGGTTTTAAGGTACCAAAAATCTCAGAATTTTTAAATTAACCCACTCTCCCTCCTTTTTAACTTCTCAACTTCACATCAAGGTAATATTTTGTAGATTATTGCTTGCCTTTAGTATTGTAGTCGATAATTAGTACTTGGACTGGATTACATTGCCGCCTAACATTTCAAAAGTATTTTAATCGACATCTAAGGTTGATTTTTCGAACCCCAAATTTATGTTTAGCAATCTTGTACTCATTCGTAATGGTTTCTTTTTGTTATTTGCATTTGAGGAAAAATGTTTCTATTTGTGGTGGGGTAAGGCCCACCTTGTTTTGCTTGTTTCAGATACTTGTGTCTTGGTGTATATTTGGGTTGTCTGTTTTTAATTATGTTTTTAAAAATTGCTTTGCGATTGTTTAAGCTTATGGCTTTCTTTTGGTTTAATTGCAAAATAATTTTGACCCTTCTGATAATTTTTTGTTTTTCCAAAATTTTCGCCACCACTTGTGTTGAAAGTGGATGTTATCGTACAAATTTAAGTCTCGATTTTGATCACTATCGATGACTTAAATAGTGCTCTCAATCGAACAAACATGAATGTGCGGCTACAATGAGACCAAATGAAGTTACATAGGCAATATGTGAACTCTTTGCATCTCGTTGTGATTAGCCATGTATCAAATTGATTTCTCTTGTGATGATCGTTGCACACTAGTGAAAGTGTGTAGTCTTGTTTGGCTTTAGTATCAATGCCTTGTGTGATGAGCTTACTTTGAACCGTGCATGAATAAACATAGAATTTGCCCCGCTAGTCTGATTGATTTAGTAAGGTGTGCTGTTGAAATGATCTTAGGCAACTTTAAAGAGTGTGAACCAATCTAACATATACGTCTTTTGTGACTCACCCGTGAGCATGTGAAACTCTTTTGAACAACTCTTGAGTCATACCGTTCTTTGAAAGAAAAGTTGATAAAACCTAGACCTCTATTCAACCACTACCTGTAATCCTCATGACTTGTGATGTAGCGAATAGCTAACTTAAGCCAAAAGTTTAAGTTGGGGGTGTGGTGAAAAGGAAAAGGAGAAGTCAAGAAGTGCAAGAAAAGTCTCTTCTAACTGATGGTGTTGCAGAAGATTGGAAGCCCTCTATATATTAAAAAAAAGAAAAAAAAAGAAATAAAAAGAGAGAATAAGAGCAAAAGAAGAAAAGGAAGAAAAGAATGAAAAAGAAGACTGTGGAATAAAACTCCAAAAGAAATGGAGTTTCCAAGCAATCCATGGAGTATGACTTAGAAGCGCTAGAAGAAAAATTGATAGAAGAAGGTGAAGAAAAGGAAGTGTAGAAAGCTCCACAATTCATGAGGATCTTTAGTCACAGTGCCTAAAATGACCATACCTTTGCACTCAGCCCCAGTACAAGCCTTGAAAAGACCTTTTTGATCTTGAGTAAGCCGAATCGAAGATCAATTGGAAAATAAGGGCAAACCTATGGGTAAAAACATGCATTGTGTTCCTCTTTTTGAGTGTGAGCGTTGCATCTGATTCCTGATCTTAAATTGATTAACTTGTGTGTGTGAATATCGAATAATTCTTTGTGTGAGGGCATTCTGATATTGTGGTTGAGCTTGAACTTGCATTAGTAGCAAGTATTGTGAGCATGAGAATCTTTGGTAATGGTGTGTCACAACTTGAATCTTTGTGTACACAATTGATCTTTGCATGAGTAGTTTGAGTCTTGTTTATATTCATGATTTGGTCTTGTGTAGCACTATTTAAGACATCCTATTTGAACTGCTGAACTTGAGTTTTACTTGAGGACAAGCAAAAGTTTAAGTTGGGGGTGTTCATGAGTCCACAAATTGGACTTATTTAGGGCCATATTTTAATAGAATTTGTGTCCTCAAATGCTTCTTTTATCCTAATATCTGATAAAAACTCTTAAGTTTCAGATATTTGAAGTTTGAGTGGAAGCATGTACACTTAGGCGCAAAAAGGAACAAAAAGGCTGAAAATAACGAAGAAACTGAAGCCTGAGCATCGCGAAGAGGGGTCCTTTTTATTCATTAATTCGTTCGTAATACATTTTTTCTAAAGGTACTAATCTTATAATTTCTTTTATATTTTCCAACATATAATCTATATATTGTATATCGTGGTTTTGTTGGAATGATTCTATATTTTCTTTCATTAGATTACTTAATAAGGTTATATCTGTTATAGTTTTTGCCAATATTCTAAGTATTCCTGATTTATCATTAATCTGAATATTGAATTTCTAGGTCACTTAAATTAAAGTCTAAAATTTCATTATCTACTTCATTTATGTCGTACCATATCTGGTTCATTAATTCTTCTTCTTCAAATATCATTTGCCATATTATCCTTCTTATTTCAACTGTTATAGTTTTAAGTATATTTAGGATTAACATCTTATATGATAGTATCATTTCTTCATGTAAATAAGACATAACAATTTTGCAAAATATAATTTCCTCATATCATAGTCCTGACGAATATTATTTATATTAGATTACCATAAACTAGATTATTTTCAAACATTTTTCTGTCACTGTTAACATCGTACTTTCAAAAGTACTTCCTTCCTTTATCGCCTCAACTATGTTTACTCCCCTCACGGCTCTTCTGCCTATGGTTTCAACGTTAGGATGGCATAGTTGGAAGTTTTCCCTTTTTTCCTCATGTTAACAAACTAAAAAAACATTTGATAATAATTCTAGTATATAATAACTAATATAAATTTATTCTATCAACATTATGATATTCAGGAATTAAGAGATTTAGCTATTCATAGTTATGAAGATATGTACCTGTGTAGTATCTTGATCCATTGTTGCTATGAAAATGTAGATTTTTATTGAGAGAATATTTTTAGTACAAAAGGCTTTTGCTTTCCGTGTAGAAAGTCTTGCATTAGGTTGCCTTTTGGCTCTTCTATATATACAAGTAGAGATGTTACTATTTCTACTTACATCTGTCCTAATACTATTCCTATTTGTCTTCTAGCAATCATTAATTTACATCCGCACTACACTTCTTTACACTTGTTCTAATTTACATAGGATTCCTAATTCCACTAACTTTACAATAAGTCAAAAAAAGGACAAACAACTTTTCTTTACATAATGAACACCTTACTACTAATTTATTATATCTTCCACTAACTTTGTTTCAAATAGCCTTTTCTTTGCTGATTCTTTATCTTGTCGGCTTATTTTTTACTCTAGGTTGACAACTGGTATTACATTATCTTCGCCATGACACTTTGAGCATTGATGGTCTGGGTATTTGTGTCCAATAGTTCTACAATAATTCACCATTATCTCTGTTGAAATAAAATTTTGTCGTATAACTCTTGTTGTTGGTCGTTGTTCTGGTTTCAGTAGACTTAATATCCACTGTCGTATTTCTTCCATATCTGCTACTCTAGTTTCTCTGGAATTTGAATAGATCATTGTCTGTTCTCTGGCGTAATAGCTCCATACTGAATTTTCGTTTAAATAATTTGTTGATAACTCATTTAATATTGTAGCTAATCCAATAACTCTCTTCCTTGCATAGAATTCTGGTATTTCTATCTTTGGTATTTCTTCTTGTTTTTCTATTTTTTCTGGGATTATCATTTCTTGTGTTAATCCGATCTTTATTACTTGTATAATAGGTTTTATTTCATCATATAATATTTCGGCTGGTGCTGAATAAATTTTTATATAAAATAGTGTTCCTTAAGTGATTCTTTTGTAATGCATAAATGCTTTGTGTAGTTCTGGAATTGTTGATATCTCGTCTCCTGTCGCAGTATATACTGTACTTAGTAATCCATAATGATAGCAAGTTCCTACTAGATTACTGCTAGTTCCTGGTTGTGCAATCAATTTATTATATCCTTGGAGAGTTTGGGTAATATAATCTTCTTCAGGTTTTTTTGTAGTTTTGGATCTGGGATTTAGGTTTAAGAATGTTTGTATTTTGTGGATATTTTCTATGTAGGCTCGGGTTATGTGGTTATATGTCTTTTTGTTTTGGCCTAAGCTTTCTTTATTGCGGTTAGTGTTACATCGATCTCCATGCCTGTAACCATGACAAATGGCAAGTTGGGGTACTTTTCCACCAGAACTTTTTGATTCATAGTGTCTACCGTCACTTCATAAGAGGCATACAAATCAATGACTAATTTGATAAAAATAGCCTCTAGGAACATCTACAAGGGCCAACCAATCCCTGATAATGACCTGGTGGACTAAGTTTTGAAACTCACTTCCTAGGCCTAAAAATTTAGTCCCTTTTCCATCGTAATGGCATGTGTATTCTTGAATAGTCTACACAAAACTTTAGTTGTGTTTCATCGACATGAGCTGCAGGTGTTTTGTTCTTATTCTTAGATGATGATAAAGGCTTCTTGTTTGGTCTATTGGGTGGTGTATGGTCTACAACAAAGAAAGTGAGGTAACTTATACAGTCTCATGTTTTGGGGATTCTTCAATTTATCAACATGAAAAAAAAAACTAAAAAAAGTTATAAAAAGAAAAGAGCAGGAGTCTAAAAAGAATTTATAAATTAAGCTCAAAGTGAGACCGATAGATTGCATATGCAAGACTATAAACTGCCAATTTAAGTGTTGCCTCCAAACAGATAAACAACAAGAATTTTGATAGACTATGTCAAGACCCAGGGGTACCCCCTAGATGTAACAAGGCGTATAGAACCCAGAAGGACTCTATACAAGCCTCTTAGTCCTCATAACATAAGAAATAGAACAATAAGAGTAAAATACATTTCAAGTCTTTAAAATTTTTTCATAAAGAAAGTAGAAGTCTAGACACTTTGTCTCCTCATAGCCATCTATTACAATAGTGAATGAAATAGGGCCTAGCTCATACAACATGTCGGAAAGGGAAAGTACATGAAAGAAACTAAATATATGAAAATTTGTCCTCGAACCATGAGGACTCACCAAGCTCGAGAAATCAATCAAATCCAAACTCTAGCCACAAGTATGATCACCTCTTGTGCCGGACCCTATAGTTGGGAAAAATGTAGGCAAAGTAGACGTTAGTAGAAAAATGCACTAAGCATGGTAGCCATGCATAAAACAATAGAAACATGCAAAAAGGACCTTTCATTTGAAAGCATGCAATTTACCAAGGGTAAACATCATCATAGAGATAGTTGGAAAACATAAGTCATAACATCATCTTCAATGCAAGCTAGCAACATCTTGAAAGCCTTTGAATACTTACGAGATACTTCTTCAAGCATGACGTAGTTCATTATTAAACTTCTTATTTATTATGGGAAATAAGCCTTAACTGACATGATACCATGTGAGCCTTAACATGGAATCCGATGACTTCCTCACTGAAAAGTGTTGGTCTACTTGCCTAAGGTAGAACCGATAACTCTTAGATTAGGTGGATCAACTAGCTAAATATCCTATGGGGGCACGTAGTTTATGGGATAAGGATATTGCTAGTAGGAACCCGACCTTCCTACGGGAAAGCTCCTATCTCAAATAATATCTACTCGGTGCTAAGCATTAAATTCCCACGGAGTAGTTAGTTCTTTATTAACATCATTACTCATGAAAGGGCACCATTGGCCTACCGATTCAAGGTACATCTTTAGAATAGATCTTTTTAGTTACTCATGGAAGGGTGCCCTTGGCCTACCGATTCAAGGTATGTCATTAACTTTAACTCTTTAGACTATGCGTGAAAAACTATCACCATCCATGATCTATTTATGATGGTTCTTGAGCCTTTGGCGCCCTTGTTTATATTCATGATTTGGTCTTGTGTATCACTATTTAAGACATCCTATTTGAACTGCTGAACTTGAGTTTTACTTGAGGACAAGCAAAAGTGTAAGTTGGGGTGTTCATGAGTCCACAAATTGGACTTATTTAGGGCCATATTTAAATAGAATTAGTGTCCTCAAATGCTTCTTTTATCCTAATATCTGATAAAAACTCTTAAGTTTCAGATATTTGAAGTTTGAGTGGAAGCATGGACACTTAGGCACAAAAAGAAAAAAAAAGGCTAAAAAGAACGAAGAAACTGAAGCCTGAGCATTGCGAAGAACACTTGGCGAATCGCCAAAGTGACGTACTTCGTCATTTGTTCCAGTACGCGGAGCCCTGAAGGAATAGGATCAAATCGGCGATAAAAAGGAGTAGTCGGTGCGTCGTTGAACAGTTCCGCGAAGCAGTACAATATCGGCCAATGGTTTCGGACGCAAAGATGTTGTAGGCAAGCATAGAAGGTGATGAACCATATGATGGGGGAATTGC
This sequence comes from Solanum commersonii, assembly GCA_029007595.1. Classification (NCBI taxonomy): domain Eukaryota; kingdom Viridiplantae; phylum Streptophyta; class Magnoliopsida; order Solanales; family Solanaceae; genus Solanum; species Solanum commersonii. The sequence goes on along the minus strand of JAJTWQ010000173.1, from coordinate 932,757 downwards.
CGATTCGATCGGCGATTCCCACTTAACTATTCGAACGATCCGTCGCAGCACTATTTTCTGAAACTATAATTACTAGCTCTCTATTAGTTTTAAAGGGGGATCTGAACATTATTGTAATTTTTCACTTTAGCTTTCATATTTTCTCTCAAGTTTGGAGAAGGTTTTATGGGAGACTTGAAGAAAGGAGTTCATGTTTCCCAAGTTGGAAGTGGGTCTTCTTTAATATTCTTCTTCCGTAGCTTAATTCAAGGTTTAATTTCTATATCCAGTTGAATTCTTTATCATGTTAGGTATAATTTCTTATTTTTGGATGTGTGGCTAAAACCCCCCATTTTGGGGGTGTGATTTAGCAAATATGGGCTGATATTCTTGTTGGGTCTTGCTTGTTGATAGGTTAGGTGCATTTTAATGGTGATTTCACCTAGTGGTTGTGGTTTAATTTAAAGGGTATGTAGTTGCGAATAAAAATCCACCCATGTGTTTTCGACTTGCCCGAGAGGGAGGTCACGAAACCAAAACCACTAGACTGATGGCCTAAGGAGTGGGTCAACATGGGTTCAGCCCGAGAGGGTGAGCCCTAGTCCCATATCCTAACACTCAACTTGAGAGAGTGAGTGGGGTAAGGCGTAGGCTTCTCTTCATACGACAAATGGGAGTCCGAGAGGAATGAATTTGAAACGAGGTAAGTTGCCCGAGAGGGAACTTATTTCCATTTAAAGCTTAGCCTAGTCACTATTGTCTTGCAAATTTCCTATTGAAAGCATATACCCAACGATTTATCTCAACTTGTATTGCGGTCACATCCCAAGAACTTCTCCTCATACTTGAAATTTCTCTTTATTTTTTTTGTTTAAACTATACTTGTGACAAACCCCCATTGATATTTGATACTTTGGTGTCACCCACTTGTATTTACGTTGTATTTATTCGATAATTTCTAAAACTACAGGTAACTAGAACAAAATTCTAGCCTAACTACTATTTTCACTACCACTCCCTTGGGACATGACCCCAACCCTTGGTTGGGTTACTATATTATCGACGATCGTAGACACTCGAATAGTAGGTTAGTGTCGTTGGTCACGATAAGAATCAAAATGGCAGCGCTGCAGGGGGAGTGGTGTCACGTGAAAATGTAGTTAAATAGAGCTTTTTGTTGTTTTTACTAATTTTACATTTAGTTTTGTTTTTATTTGTTTATTGTTTTTGTATGCAGGTCCTCTACCTTGAGCCAATAGAGGGGTGTCCTCATGAAAATTAGGTAAACCTCACTAATGGAACTTGAGTGAGGAGTTGCGACATGCACGACGTTAAATAGGCGCTTCTTGGGAGGCAACCCATGGTCGTAAATCTAGGATTTTTACTTTTATAAATAATGGTGTGTTGATGTTGGAGATAAATCGAGGAAAGTGTGGAAAATCTCAGGTTGGAGAGCAGAAAGTCTATTCTGCAAGTCACTCAACATGTCGGTGAGCCCGACGAGATCCGCCTCTTGGCTCAATACAAGAGTTGTCCAGAGCTTGTAAAACTCGGTGAACTCGAAAAGCAGCTCGGCGCATCGCCAATCGACTAGGCAATCTTGATGCAGACCGCCGATCTCACCCCAAAAAACTAAAATTTTTGAAGAAAGGGCAAGATAAATGATCACTCGGCAGACCGCTGAGTGGGTCAGCGTGTTGACTAACATCGCCGAATGGACAAGAACTGAACGGTTATAAGGTGGCAAAAATCTTAGAATTTTTAAATTTTCCCACTCTCCCTCCTTTTTAACTTCTCAACTTCACATCAAGGTAATATTTTGTAGATTATTGCTTGCCTTTAGTATTGTAGTCGATAATTAGTACTTGGACTGGATTACATTACCGCCTAACATTTCAAAAGTATTTTAATCGACATCTAAGGTTGATTTTTCGAACCCCGAATTTATTTTTAGCAATTTTGTACTCATTTGCAATGGTTTCTTTTTGTTATTTGCATTTGAGGAAAAATGTTTCTATTTGTGGTGGGGTGAGGCCCACCTTGTTTTGCTTGTTTCGGATACTTGTGTCTTGGTGTATATTTGGGTTGTCTGTTTTTAATTATGTTTTTAAAAACTGCTTTGCGATTGTTTGAGCTTATGGCTTTCTTTTGGTTTCATTGCAAAATAATTTTGACCCTTTTAATAATTTTTTGTTTTTCCAAAATTTTCGCCACCACTTGTGTTGAAAGTGGATGTTATCGTACAAATTTAAGTCTCGGTTTTGATCACTATCGATGACTTAAATAGTGCTCTCAATCGAACAAACATGAATGTGCGGCTACAATGAGACCAAATGAAGTTACATAGGCAATATGTGAACTCTTTGCATCTCGTTGTGATTAGCTATGTATCAAATTGATTTCTCTTGTGATGATCGTTGCACACTAGTGAAAGTGTGTAGTCTTGTTTGGCTTTAGTATCAATGCCTTGTGTGATGAGCTTACTTTGAATCGTGCACGAATAAACCTAAAAGTTGCCCCGTTAGTCTGATTGATTTAGTAAGGTGTGCTGTTGAAATGATCTTAGGCAACTTTAAAGAGTGTGAACCAATCTAACATATACCTCTTTTGTGACACACCCGTGAGCGTGTGAAACTCTTTTGAACAACTCTTTAGCCTTACCGTTCTTTGAAATAAAAGTTGATAAAACCTAGACCTCTATTCAACCACCACCTGTAATCCTCATGACTTGTGATGTAGTGAATAGCCAACTTAAGCCAAAATCTTAAGTAGAGGGTGTGGTGAAAAGGAAAAGGAGAGGTCAAGAAGTGCAAGAAAAGTCTCTTCTAACTCATGGTGTTGCGGAAGAATGGAAGCCCTCCATATATTAAAAAAAAAAAGAAAAAAAAAGAGAGAATAAGATAAAAAGAAAAAAAAAAGAAAAGAACGAAAAAGAAGATTGTGGAATAAAAGTCCAAAAAGAAATGGTATTTCCAAGCAATCCATGGTGTGAATAATAGTATGACTTAGATGCGCTAGAAGAAAAATTGATAGAAGAAGGTGAAGAAAAGGAAGTGTAGAAAGCTCCACAATTCATGAGGATCTTTAGTCACCGAGCCTACAATGACCATACCTTCACACTCAGCCCCATTACAAACCTTGAAAAGACCTTTTTGATCTTAAGTAAGCCGAATCGAAGATCAATTGAAAATAAGGACAAACCTATAGGTAAAAACATGCATTGTGTTCCTCTTTCTAAGTGTGAGCGTTGCATCTGATTCCTGATCTTAAATTGATTAACTTGTGTGTGTGAATATGGAATCATTCTTTGTGTGAGCGCATTCTGATATTGTGGTTGAGCTTGAACTTGCATTAGTAGCAAGTATTGTGAGCATGAGAATCTTTGGTAATGGTGTGTCACAACTTGAATCTTTGAGTACACAATTGATCTTTGCATGAGTAGTTTGAGTCTTGTTATGTATATTCATGATTTAGTTTTGTGTAGAACTATTTGAGACATCCTATTTGAACTGCTAAACTTGAGTTTTACTTGAGGACAAACAGAAGTTTAAGTTGGGGGTGTTCATGAGTCCACAAATTGGACTCATTTAGGGCCATATTTTAATAGAATTAGTGTCCTCAAATGCTTCTTTTATCCTAATATCTGATAAAAACTCTTAAGTTTCAAGTATTTGATGTTTGAGTGGAAGCATGTACACTTAGGCGCAAAAAGGAACAAAAAGGCTGAAAAGAACGAAGAAATTAAATCCTGAGCAATACCAAGCACACTTGGCCAATCACCGAAGGGACGTACTTCGCCCTTTGTTCCAGTACGCGGAGCCCTGAAGGAAGAGGATCAAATCAGCGGTAAAAAGGAGCAGTCGGCGCATCGCCAAACAATTCTGCGAAGCAGTACAATATTGCCCAATGGTCCAGGACACAGAGATGTTGTAGGCAAGCACTGTAGGCGATGAACTAGATGATGGGCGAATCGCCGAGTTGAACAGCGATTCCTACTTACCTCGCCGAACGATTCGCTGCAACACTATTTTCTGAAACTATAAATACTAGTTCTCTATTAGTTTTAAAGGGGGATCTGAACATTATTGTAATTTTTCACTTTAGCTTTCATATTTTCTCTCAAGTTTGGAGAGGGTTTTGTGGGAGACTTGAAGCTTCCCCAAGTTGGAAGTGTGTCTTCTTTATTCTTCTTCCGTAGCTTAATTGAAGGTTTAATTTCTATACCCACTTGATTTCTTTATCATGTTAGGTATAATTTCTTATTTTTTGATGTGTGGCTAAAAAATCTCATTCTTGGGGTGTGATTTAGCAAATGTGGGTTGATATTCTTTTTGGGTCTGGCTTGCTGATAGGTTAGATGTATTTTAATGGTGATTTCACCTAGTGGTTGTGGTTTAATCTAAAGGGTTTGTAGTTGCAAATACAAAGTCACCCATGTGTTTTCGGCTTGCCCGAGAGGGAGGTCACAAAACCAAAATCACTAGACTGATGGCCTAAGGAGTGGGTGGACATGAGGTTCAGCCCGAGATGGTGAGCCCTAGTCCCATATTGTAACACTCAGCTCGAGAGAGTGAGCGGGGTAAGGCGTAGGCCGGTCTTCATGCATCAAATGGGTGTCCGAGAGGAATGAATTTGAAACGAGGTAAGTTGCCCGAGAGGGAACTTATTTCCATTTAAAGCTTAGCCTAGTCACTATTGTTTTGCAAATTTCCTATTGAAAGCATGTACCCAACAATTTATCTCAACTTGGATTGCGGTCACATCCCAAGAAGTTCTCCCCATACTTGAATTTTCTCTTTATTTTTTTTGTTTTAACTATATTTGTGACAAACCCCCATTGATATTTGACACTTTGGTGTCACCCACTTGTATTTACTTTGTTTCTATTCGATAATTTCTCTAACTACAGCTAACTAGAACAAAATTCTGGCCTAACCACTATTTTCACTACCACTCCCTTTGGACACGACCCCAACCCTTGGTTGGGTTACTATATTATCGATGACCATAGACACTCGAACCGTAGGTTAGTGTCGTTGTTCATGATAAGCATCACCTATCCATGAAACTTGGCTGCCTGATAATGTGTTGTTGTAGTATTTTTACCAGAGTCTAGATTTAGTAAATAAGGGTGTTACTGACCAACTCTCTCCGGGAGGTTTGATACAACAACCTTATGTGATAGCTGATCATCTCTTGGATGGTATGACTACCATAAACAGGGTGTGGTATACCCGTGAAGATCAGGTCTCCCCTCTCACGCTCAAGTTAACTATGGAAACAAATGGAGAAGGACCAAAACATGGCCAAGATCATGATACAACTTGATATTTTGTCTAAAAATGTCATGGAAGCTGGTGCGCGAAGTTTCAATGCCGTGGGTGTCAGGTGTGCTAATCCCGACGAGTCCAAGTTTGAAGCTTTGTATAATGAAGAGGTAAATTTCCTAGCCAACCAAGGTGGTGGCTATCGTTCAAACTACCCGAGGCAGAGTGGTAACCAAGGTTGGGCTAGGGATGAATGTTGGAAAGATCGAGATCGTGAATGGAGAGACCGTAATTCGAATTGGAAGGATGGGGAGAAGGATAAGTATGTGCCTCCCCACGAGCGCCAAAAGCCAAAAGATTCGCAAGGTCGTCAATATGAGGATATGCTCTCTTGTATCCTCAACAAAGTTGAAGGGTCAGACAAGATTTTAAAAGAAATGAAAGAAAACGTGTCCACTCTTAGCAAGACCTTTACCTCCCATTCAGTGTCGATCAAGCAGTTGGAGATCCAAATGGGTCATATATCTTCTCATCTCAACCTGAGACAACATGGGGGTTTGCCTAGTGATACTATGGCTAACCCCAAGAATGAGGTTTGAAGGTGGACTTGCATCATTCCACGACGTTAACTAAGGCGCTGTTTGGGAGGCAACCCAAAACCCTTTATTGCTTTATTTTTGTTTTAGAAATAATGGTGTGTTGATTGTGTAGGTGGGAGTGTGGAAAATGTTCGAAAAGTGCAATTTGACGAGAATCATGTCCATTCAGGGAATCGCCGAAGAGGTCAGCAACCCCGACCCAAACGTTCGTCAGACTCAAAACACTTTTACATTGGAGTCTGTAAAACTGGGCGATCCCAGGAAATTATTGGCAAATCGCCAAACATATCGGCGATCCCTATGTAGACCGCCGTTTGAACCTCCACATAAACTGGAAGGCCTGTAAAACTAGGCGAGGTAAGTGAACACTCGGCGTGTCATGATGTTTGCGTAATCAAAACACAACTTCCTATGCAAGTGTCTACGATCGTAAAGTAATAAAGTAACCCAACCAAGGGTTGGGGTCGAGTCTCGAGGGAGTGGGCTTGAGAATTAATAGAAAAATAAAATCAAGTTCTAATTAGTAATAGCTAAAAATATTATTGAATATAAACATGTTATATCAAAAGGGGTGACACAAGAGTATCAATTAATGATGGGGTTTTTGTAAGCAAGTAAAGAGCAAAATCAGCAAAAATAAAGAGAGATACGACTGCGGAGATGGGGTTCTTGGGATGTGATAGGAATATGGGTTAGACTAGACTATTAGGTACATGCTTTTGATAGTAAATCCATTGAATATTTGTGACTAGGCTAGAATATAGTGGGGTAAATTCTCTCTCGAACAACTTACCCCAAATCAAATGGGTTCCTCTCGAACACCCACTTGCCGCATGAAGAGCAGCCTCCGCCTTAGCCCACTCACTCTCTTGAGCTGAGTGTGTGGGAGAAGGACTAGGGTTCACTCTTTCGAGGTGAATCTCATGTTGATCCACTCCCACCGGCCATCATTTTAGTAGTCTTAGTTTTACGACCTCTCTCTCGAGCAAGCCGAAAACACAAAGCTGAAATTCTATTTGCAACTTCAATTTCATTAAGTTCCAACACAACTACTAAACAAAATCACATCTCAACAACAAATAAACTATCAACATGCAAGACCCAAAAGTTAATCTAACCCAAATTAACAAAATCACACCCCAAGAATTGGGGTTTTAGCTAGACATGTAAAAGAGAGAGAAATTTATACCAAAATGAGTTTGCATTCAAATGGGTATGAAAATTTAAGTCTCAAAACAAGCAAAGAGTGAAGAATTCAAGAGACCCAAACCCATATTGTTGGAGTGGAAACCCTTTGAACCTTCAAGTTCTTCAAAACTCTCTCCAAACTTAGAACTCAAAATTCTATGTTAAAAATAAATATGATATTAAGCCTCAACTCTCAACGAGTGTTTATAGTTTTCAAAAATCTGTGTTGTAGTGGATCATTCTGCTTCATTAGTCAAGATCACCGATCAACTCGGTGATCCGCCCTTTGGTAGGTTTCATTGCCGTCTTGTTCTCTCCTTCAGCATCGTTGTGTTTGGATCATTGGGCGACATAGTCCTGCTTCGCGGAACTGCTCAGCGACACGCCGACTGATCCTTTTTACCTCCGATTTGATCCTTTCTTTCAGGGCACAGTACACTATAGCAAAAGGCGAGGATAATATCTTTTGGCGAATCGCCGAATGGGTTCATCGATTCTCAGATCTTCATTTCTTCGTTCTTTCAGCTTTCTTTGTTCCTTTTTTGCTAATTAGTGTCGATGCTTTCCTTTAAACTCCAAATACCTAAACTTAAGGTTTTTCATCAGATATTGAGATAAAATACGCATTTGAGGACACTAATTCTATCAAAATATAGCCTTACATGAGTCCAATTTGTGGACTCATCATGTCGTCGAGTGGGTCGGCGAGCACGACTAATGTCATCGAATGGGCGTGAACTGGATGGTTTTTCAGGCCAAAGGTTTAAAAGTTTCAAATTCATTCACTTTCACTCACTTTTCATTTTCACAAACTCACACCCGCACTCTAGTTTCTATATTTCTTGCATTTTTAGAGTATTTTTAGTGTTGATTTGTGCTCGGAGTTGGATTACATTGCCGCCTAGTGTTTCACTATTAATTTAATCGACATCAAAGGTTGGTTTTCCGAACCCCTATCGAAATTGTACTAATTTTTACTCATTTGTAATAATCTTATCATATTGTCGTGTGTCGGACCTCTTTGATAGGACCAATATGTTTGAATGCCTGACTTAATTCGATAATTTTGCCCGTAATGTTTTGATTGTCAAAATCCTGTAATCTTGTGCTTTAAAGTGAAGTAAATTTCGTGGGTTTATGCTTGAGTGTTATGGGTCTGAGCTTAATTTAACTAGTGCATGCTTTGATTTTGTTTTTGGGGGTTGCGGGGTTGAATTCGAGAAGTTGGGTTGAAAGTAGGCACGTTGGGTTGTTTGGAGAGCTGGGTCGAGCTCACCGAACCACTCGATGGTTCGCCAAATGTCCCCATCTCGCCTTTAATTTCATGATAAATGAGTAGTTTATTTCTGTAACTTTCGGCGAGAGGCCTGAGGTCGCTGAAGGCACTCGGCAACTCGCCGAAGGTATTCTAGATCGTCCTTTTATCTACGCCCTTAAAACCCTTTTTGCACTGGAACTTTTGGTGGGCTAACCCAGCTCGCCGAAGCAATTCAGAGACCCGCCAACTGTTTCGATGAGTCTGTCTGCTCCTAATTCTCAGTACATTTGTTTGGATATTTCCTTGTTTCTCCTTGAGGTTTTGCAGAAATGACTAGATCAAAAGCTACTGAAAGAATAATACCAGCCCAAGAGAAGATTAAGGGATTACAATAACGGAGGATGCAACTATATCCAGAGGAAAAGCTATGAAAGATCCCACAACGGGTGGGAAAGGCAAAGGCAAGAGGTCCAATTCTACAAGGAAGACCACTATAAGAGATCCTAATGTTCCTTCGTGGGCTCAAGGATTCTGTGCAGCTGTGCATGTCTTTCTGGATGACTCACACATGACTGCCCCTAGTGGATTAGGTACTGCCATTCCTCCTGAGGTGTTCCCGAGCATTGATGCTTAGAATCAGAGTGATGCATAGAGCACTGATGCCCAAACGGATGGAGCGACTGTGTAGACATGAACCTCTCTTTACCTCCATCTCTGCCTTTCTTTAATTCGAATTATGGATGTTGTTATTTGCATTTGAGGGCAAATGTTTTTATTTGTGGTGGGGTAAGGCCCACTTTTGTGCATACTAGTTTTGTTTATATATTGGGCTTTGAGCTTAAATTCGTATTATTCACTGCTTTTTGTGGAAGGTTTGAGCTTGTGGATCCTTGCTTTTAATTGTAAATGATTTTTGACCCTTCCGAAAATTTTTTGCCACCTCTTGTATGTGTTTAATGTGGCTCTTCTCTTGAAAATTGGAGTATCGGTTTTGATCAATACAGATGACTTGAATAGTTCTCATAATCGAACATAAATGAATGCGCGGCTACAACGAGGCCAATTGAAGTTGCATAGACAATATGTGAACTCTTTGCATTTTGTTTTGACTAGCCAGTTATAGAATCGAGTCTCTTGTGATTAGCATTTCACCCTAGAGAAAGTGTGGAGTCTTGTTTGAATTTGGTGTCAATACCTTATGTGATGAGCTTACCGTGAACCATGCATGATAACAACTAGAATTTTCCTCGTTGGTTTGGTTAACTAAGTGATGCAATTTCTTGAGATGATCTTTGGAAACTTTAAAGCGTGTGAACCAATTTGAAAGTATACCTCTTTTGTGGCTTACCTTGTGAGTGTGTGAACCTCTTTTGAGCACCCTTTGAGCCTTGACCTTTTCTTGGAAGAAACTTGGTAACATTGTAACCTCTCCTTATCCATTACCCATAATTCTCATGATGTGTAGTTTGTTTGAATAGCCAACTTCGGCCAAAAGTCTAAGTTGGGGGTGTGGTGAAAAGAGAAGGCAAATCAAGTAAATGTCAAAAAGTCCCTTATGCCCATGTTTCGAGAAAAATTAAACCCCTCCATAAAAAAAAAGGAATAGAAAAAGTTGTGAAATAAAGTTGTAAAACTACAAAGAAAATGGGGTTCCCAATGACTCATGGAAGATGAATAAGAGGTGACATTTGAGCTTGAATGAAATTGATAAAGAAAAGGAAAGAAGGTGTTGTTCACATCACATTTCATGAGGACTTTTAGCCTATAAGCCTAAATGACCATACCATTACACTCAGCCCCGTTACAAGCCTTGAAAAAACCTTTTTGATCTTGAATGAGCTGAAGCAAAAATCAAATGGAAAATAAGGGCAAACCTATGGGTGAAATCATGCATTGTTTTTATCTTTTTGAGTGTGAGTGTTGATATTGATTACGAAACTTTAAATGATTGAACAATTGAGGGTGAATATGGAACCATTCTTTGTGTGAGGGCATTTGAATACCTTTGTTGAGCTTTAACTTGTGTTTGAAGCTAGTATATAGAGCTTGAGATTCTTTGGTAATGGTGAGTCACAACTTGAATCTTTGAGTGCATAATTGATCAATGCACAAGTAAGTTCAGACTTTTTGTGTGCATTCCTGGTTGAGTCTTGTGTAGCACTGTTTGAGACATCCTTTTTAAACTACTGAACTTGAGTTTTACTTGAGGACAAGCAAAAGTTTAAGTTGGGAGTGTTGATGAGTCCACGATTTGGACTCTTTTAGGGCTTTGTTTTAATGGATTTAGTGTCCTCAAATGCATATTTTTCCCCAAAAACTTATGTAAATCCTTGAGTTTTAGGTATTTGGAGTTAGAGACAAAGCATGGACACTATGGGGCAAAAAGGAACAAGGCAGCTGAAAGAACAAAGAAAAGAAGGCCTAAGGATCGCCGAAGCCATTCGGCAAACGCCGAACGACCTTAATGTCGCCTAATGTTCCAGTGTGCTGAGCCCTGAAGGAAAAGATCAAGTTGGCGGTAAAAGGGAGAAGTCGGCATGTCGCTGAATAGTTTCGCGAAGCAGCACCATATCACCCAATGATTCAAAATGCGAAAATGCTGAAGGCAAAAGCTAAAAGGAGATGAACTAGACTAAAAGGCGGAACGCCGAGTGCATCGGCAATCCCAACTAACTGCGTCGAGTGGTCCTTCGCAACATAAATTTTTGAACTATAAATACCCATTTAATTCTATAGCTTAGTATCAAGTTGTAGAGAATTATTACCGATTTTTAGAATATTTTCAGTTTGAGTTCTTAGAGTTTTTGGGAGACATTGTTCTTGAGCTTTGAAGGTTTTAAAGGTTTTCATCTCCAAGAGATTGGAAGTGGGTATCAAAGAATCTTCATCTTAGATGTGTTTAAAGACATTATTTATCGTACCCATTTGATGGGAACACTTTTTGATATCGATTTCTATCTGTTTATCATGTCTAGCTAAAACCCCAATTCTTGGGGTGTGATTATGTGAATATAGGTTAAATTTACTATTGGGTATTGCTCATTGATAGTCTATTTTCTATTTAAATGTGATTTCATTTAGTAGTTGTGTTTGAAATTAATAGGATTGTAGTTGCCTATACGATTTCATCTTCATGTTTTTGGCCTGCTCAAGAGAGAGGTTTTAAAACCAAAACTACTAAATCGATAGCTTGTGGTTATTGGGTCGTCGTGGGTTTAGCTTGAGATAGTAAATCCTAGACCTTTTCCCACATATTCTGCTCTAGAGAGTGAATGGGCTAAGGCGAAGGTTGTGCTTAATTGCTGCAACTCGGTGTTCGTGAGAAACTAAGTTGATTCGAGGTAAGTTGTTTGAGAGAAAATTTACCCCCACTAAAGTCTAGCTTAGTTACAAATGTTCAGCAATTTATTATCAATAGCAATTTACCCGGTTGTTTATTATGTCCCATATTCCTATCACATCCCAAGAATCCCGTCTCCCTATCTCGCATCTTTATATTCTTTCTATTTTTGTTTATTAGTTGAATAGAAACTCCCCATTGATAATGGACATTCGTGTCACTTCTTGATTTATCATGCTTTTACTCATAAATATTTATAGTTATGATTGACTAGAACATAATTTTACTTGTCTATTTAATTCTCGATTACTAACCGTTCCCATGGTACTCGACCCCAACCCATTCTGTTGGTTATATTACTACACGCGATTGTTGACACTTTAATTGGAAGTTGTGTCTTTGATTACGTCATACATCAACAACCTGCAAATTAATTTATCTACTCTCTCGAACTAGATTGGTAAGAATGGGTTTAGGATTCACTCTCTCGAGTTGAACCCATATCAACCCAAAACCTACAAACCATTAATCAAAAGCTTTGGTTGTAAAACCTCACTCTCGAGCAAGCTAAGAACACAAAATTAAAACTGCATTCGCAACTACAATTCATAAAATAAAACTCAGCTAATGATTGAGCCCACTTCAATTAAGCATTTAAGTTAGTAATTGCCAATACCCATAAGCTAATTCAACCCATAATCACATAATCACACCGTAAGAATTGGGGTTTTAGCTAAACATCATAAAAAGATAAAAATAATTACCAACTCGATTAGCAATCAGGGATAATAGTCTCCAAGCTTTTACAATGTTTTCCAAAGGTTCAATTCAAAGACCCAAGTCAATATCCTCAAGAATTCTACAATAAGCACTCAAAAATTTAGAGAAAAATTCTACCTAAAATGGAAACTGTAGTATCTTGAGAGAACTGCTGGTTAGAACTCCTCAAAATTCCTTTTAAGAGTTAATTTATAGTTTTCAGCTTTTTGGCTCAAAAGTTCACTCAGAGGGAAAAGTCGCGCTTCGCCAAGTGGTTCGGTGGTCTGTCGTTTTCTCATTTTCATCGTCATTTCGCATTGGTCCTCAGCATCTCAAATTTTGTAACTTTGGGCGATCCTTTATGTCATCGCGGTATCGATCGGTGATTCACCGATTGCTCACTTCTGTCGCCAACTTGGTTTGTTCCTAGGGCTGGTACACTAGAACATTAAGTGAGCTGAAGAGCCACTTGGCGGTTCGCCAAGTGATTTTGGCGATCACTAGGATCTCCTGTTCTCCACTTCTTCAGCTTGTTTTGCTTCTTTTTGCCTTATAGCATCCTTTCCTTGCTCCTTAGCTCATATACCTGAAATCAATACTTTAACATCAATTTATAGCATAAATTAGGCATTTGAGGACACGAAAACTATCGAAACAAATCCCTAAATGAGTTCAAATCTTGGACTCATCAACACCCCCAACTTAAACTTTTGTTTGTCATCAAGTAAGACTCAAGATCAGCAGTTCAATAAGGATGGCTCAAATAGTGCTACATAAGACTCAACATGAATGCACACAAAAGGTTCAAACTACACATACAATGCTCAATTGTGCACTCAAAGATTCAAATTGTACCTCACCATTATAAAAGATACTCAAGTTCACGATACTTGCTTCAAATGCAAGTCCAAGCTCAACAAAGGTACTCAAATGCCCTCACAATAAAGATGATTCCACAATCACACAAAATTCTTCAACAATTTAAAGTCCCGGAATCACATACAACTCTCACACTCAAAAAAACGAACACATGCATGACTTCACTCTTGAAATACATGATTTTATTTACATGAACAATAGCTCACCATGTGTTTGATAAAATGCCCATTTATAGAATTTTTATGAAATGGAAGGTCCAATGTACGTACTATGAGTCGGATGATTATATAATTATTGAAATGATGATGAAATGGATAAATGTATATGGTTTTCTCTATATAGTGTTGTGAGTCGACCAAGCCTAACTCGGGGGGTTGTAAGCCCGGGTAACCGTATCGAGGGGTTGGTACCTTGGTTGCCTAGTACGGGGGGTAGTAGGCCCGTATAACCATATCGAGGGGTTAGTACCTTGGTCCCTAGCTCGGGGGGTGGTAGGCCCGGGTAACCACATTGAGGGGTTTGCACCTCTTTCGCCTCTCCAAGAGGGTGGTAGGCCTTGGAAATACTATATTGATGGTCACTCACTACACATGTACTACGCCCTACTAAATATGATTTTTATATAAGCATCATTATACATATCATCTCATTAATATGCTATCTATCGGGTACGATTATGCATTTTGCCTATGATGTCCATCTATTGTTGCATTGCATTGCATCCCATATACTTAGTACATTCAAATGTACTAATGCATACTCTATGCCTACATGATGTCACCATCTAGGGACCGGAGCACCACTTGACCATCCTCCTCCGCGTGGCTAATTCGATTTCCTATCGAGCTTATTGGTGAGTCCTCCATTCTGGGGACGTTACTTATGATCTCTTGCTATGTATAAGACTTTTCCTTTTAATTATGTATTGACTATGAGGGTGAGCCCGGTAGTTTGTCTCGGCCCCTGCTAAGTATCCATGTTTAGAGGTGGTGTTGGACAAGTTGTGTATTTTGCTTGAGCTTGACTCATCTATGGTATTTATGTATTATTCTCCCTTTTTTTTTTCTTGTTCCCTTAGTCCCGATTTTCCCTTGATTATGCTTATCGCCTATGGTCATTTTAATTGCTTTCGCGACCAAGGATGTGTAACGATATGCTATGAGGCTTGTTTGGGGTTCCTTCGGGTTCCCCATTCGTTGGTCACGTCTAGGCCCTAGGCTTGGGTCGTGACAAACTTGGTATCAGAGCACTAGGTTGATAGATCCTCGGAGTCCAACACACCGCGTTTGTTAGAGTCCGATTCGTGGTTGTGTTGTGCACTACAATTATGAGTAGGAGGCTATGGGACGTTTTAGAAAATGTTTCCTTTCTTCATGTTCTAAGTCGTGCGGTAGAGTTTAATTAAGTTTTTTTTCCCTAACGGTTGTTCTTTGCTATGCTAGATCATGCCTAATACAAGAGGAAGACGAGCCCGCGCATCCGAGGAACAATCGATCAATGGGGATCTTCGGGATGCCCTTACTTTATTTGCACAAGCTATGGCTAATCAAGCCAACCACGGGGCCCAAACCCCTCAGGCTCCTACCCCGGCATCTCGGGTGAGAGACTTCGTGCGGATGAACCCCCCGGAATTCTATAGGTCTAAGTTAGATGAAGACCCTCAAGAGTTCATTGATGAAGTCCACAAGATATTAGCTATCATGGGCGTGAGGTCAGAAGATAAGGCGGAGTTGGCGGCCTACCAACTAAAAGGGGTGGCCCAAATATGGTACAACCAATGGAAAGAAGAGAAGGGGGCAAACTATGTGGTGCATTGGGAAGAGTTCAAAATGGTTTTCCTTAATCGATTCTTTCCTCTTGAGCTTAGGGAAGCCAAATTGGTGGAGTTCATGAATTTAAAACAAGGGTCTATGAGTGTGAGGGAGTATGCTCTCAAGTTGAACCAACTTTCAAGATATGCTCCACACTTGGTTGCCGACTCACGGTCTAGAATGAACAAATTCCTGATGGGTGTGTCCGACCTAGTGAGTGAAGAATGCCGGTCTGCAATGTTGATTAGTGACATGGACTTGTCCCGCTTGATGGTCTATGCCGAGCAAATGGAGGAGGAGAAGTTGAGGAAGAGGAGGGGTCATGAGGCCAAGAGGGCCCGTTTTGAGGGCAAGTTCCAAAGTCGAAGGGGAGGCCGATTTCATCAAGGCCAAGGGTCTTCTCATGCGCCCCATAGGGGGTTTGCCAATGACATTCCAAGGGCCCAAGATGTTGGTGGTATGGGTCCTATTGATGTATGCCTGAAGTGTGGTAAGGGTCATGGTGGCTCGTGCTTGAGAAATACCGGTGCTTGCTATAGTTGTGGGGAAATGGGGCACAAGGCAATAGATTGTTCTCGGAATCGCAACAAGGGTAAGGAGGTCCGTCCATAAGGTGCCAATGCGGTTCCTTTGGGGAAAGGGGGCCGACAAGATGGTGCCCCAAGGCACAATCGATTTTATTCTTTACATGGGAGGCAAGGGGTCGAGGAAGTCCCCGACATCGTTACCAGTATGTTGAAAATCTTTGACCTTGATGTATACGCATTAATTGATCCAGGTGCCTCTCTTTCTTTTGTCACCCCCTTTGTTGCCAAAAAGTTTCATGTTGAGCCCGACTTGTTGCATGAGTCATATAGGGTATCTACTCCTATTGGTGCATATATGGTTGCTAGGAAGGTCTATGGAAATTGTCCTATTTTCATCTTGCATAAAATATTGCCTTGTGATCTTGTTGAGTTGAACATGGTCGATTTTAATGTTGTTCTTGGGATGGATTGGTTGCATGCATACTATGCTTCCATTGATTGTAGAACCCGTAGGGTCAAGTTCCAATTCCCAAGTGAACCTATTCTTGAGTGGGAGAGCCAAAATGTGGTAGTCAAGGGTAGGTTCATCTCTTGCATTAAAGCCCGTAAATTGATCTCTAAGAGATATGTCACGACCCAAGCCTAGGGCCTAGACGTGACCGGCGAATGGGGAACCCGAAGGAACCCCAAACAAGCCTCATAGCATATCATTACACATTCTTGGTCGCGGAAGCAATTAAAATGACCATAAGCGATAAGCATAATCAAGGGAAAATCGGGACTAAGGGAACAAGAAAAAAAAAGGGGAGAATAATACATAAATACCATAGATGAGTCAAGCTCAAGCAAAATACACAACTTGTCCAACACTACCTCTAAACATGGATACTTAGCGGGGGCCGAGACAGACTACCGGGCTCACCCTCATAGTCAATACATAATTAAAAGGAAAAGTCTTATACATAGCAAGAGATCATAAGCAACGTCCCCGGAATGGAGGACTCACCAATAAGCTCGATAGGAAATAGAATTAGCCACGCGGAGGAGGATGGTCAAGCGGTGCTCCGGTCCCTACATGGTGACATCATGTAGGCATAGAGTATGCATTAGTACATTTGAATGTACTAAGTATATGGGATGCAATGCAATGCAACAATGGATGGACATCATAGGCAAAATGCATAATCGTACCCGATAGATAGCATATTAATGAGATGATATGTATAATGATGCTTATATAAAAATCATATTTAGTAGGGCATAGTATATGTGTAATGAGTGACCATCAATATAGCATTTCCAAGGCCTACCACCCCCTTGGAGAGGCGAAAGAGGTACAAACCCTCAATGTGGTTACCCGGGCCTACCACCCCCCAAGCTAGGGACCAAGGTACAAACCCCACGATATGGTTATACGGGCCTACTACCCCCCGTACTAGGCAACCAAGGTACAAACCCCTCGATACGGTTATACGGGCCTACTACCCCCCGTACTAGGCAACCAAGGTACCAACCCCTCGATACGGTTACCCGAGCCTACAACCCCCCGAGCTAGGCTTGGTCGACTCACACACTATATAGAGAAAATCATATACATGTAACCATTTCATCATCATTTCAATACTTATATAATCATCCGACTCATAGGACGTACATTGGACCTTCCATTTCATAAGAATTCTATAAATGACATTTTATCAAACATATGGTGGGCTACTTGTTCATGTAAATAAAATCATGTGTTTCAAGAGTACTAAGTCCAACCAATTTTCAAAATCCATATAAAACAACCCACCAACAACATACATATATATATACATATATAACAACCTTCATAATTTGATCATTGAGGCATGAAAACCATAAACATCACATAATAATATCATTTCATGAAAATATGCAAGATATACCTTAATAGGGTGTGTAGTAGTGATTCCATAATTCAAGAGTTCATAAATGATCATAAGGACCCATAAACTTGAAGTAAAATAGAGGATAAATGGTTGGACTTGTGGAAAGGAAGGTTTCCACAATCAACCCACATACCTCAACTTTGGATAATTCTTGATGAAGATTGGAATGGAGAATTGCTTGAGATTGAATCTTGAATCCGGAATTAAAGCTTGCGATTCTTGAATTTGGTGGATGATCTTGGTGGAATTTTTGGAGAGGACTTAGAGAGTGTTCTTGGATGTTTTGAAGTTAAATGAATAAGTATGGATATGTCCCCTTTTTATAAAAAAACGTCCCAACACTTAGAAAAAAAATGAGGCGGGTGAACAGTGTTTTTGGTTACTGGAAATTGCAATTCTGCCGAGACAGGTTTTACGAAAACGGTCATAACTCCTTCATCCTAACTCGGAATGAGGTGAAACAAATTGCGTTGGAAAGCTAACTCATAGAGATTCAATTTTGATAGTTTTAGCTCCTTCCAGTTCCTTGTGTGCTAAGAGATATGCCCCTTTAAAGTTGACCCTCAAAATTGCATTTTTGCGATTTTCAAATTTTGATACGGTTGCTCTAAAATTTGGGTTAGACCCATTTCCCACTCAATTTGACCCCCTGAATAAGAATATGAAGTCAATTTTCCGAAATAATGCACGCATTTTGAGATATATGGAAATTACAATTATAGGTGTTTCCGAAGCACATTTTCGGGCATTTTTGGGGTCGTTTCAATATCTCCCCCTTGGGAACATTCATCCCCGAATGTCAAAGAAACGTACATGAGAGACACAAACATGGCAAATTCAGCCCACATAAGGATGCAACAATGCACTTACACCTCATTTCAAAAACTTCGACATAGTTGTAAAACCACAATGAACTTGTCAACTTAAACATGAATGTATGCAATGACATGGGGCTGAACTTAAGACCTGAGATTTCATTAAGGGCTTAGATCAATACCTTAGGCTTGAGTGGAGTGGAAAAGATAAGGATATCGCCTTTGCATGTCCGCTTCGGCCTCCCAAGTAGCACTTTCAACTTGTTGATTTCTCCAAAGGACCTTAACGGAAGCCACATCTTTGTTTCTCAACCTCTTTACTTGTCTATCTAAAATCTGGACCGGAACCTCTTCATAGGTCAAATTATCTTCAACAACACCCACAATATCAAGAGGCACAATGGCATTCGGATCACCCACACACTTCCTCAACATAGACACATGAAATACCGAATGAACCAAATTCATTTCGCTAGGCAATTCCAACTCATAAGCTACCTTGTCAATTCTCCTCATCACCTTATAAGGACCCACGTATCTTGGGCTCAACTTGCCCTTCTTACCAAAACGAACCACACCCTTCATGGGTGACACCTTCAAATAGACCCAATCACCAACTTGGAATTCAAGAGCCGTTCTCCTCACATCGGCATAGGACTTTTGGCGACTTTGGGCCGTCTTCAACCTTTCTCTAATCATCCTAACCTTCTCAAGAGCCTCCATAACTAGATCTGGACCTAACAATGCCACCTCACCAATCTCAAACCACCCAACCGGTGATCTACAATGCCTCCCATAGAGAGCCTCAAAAGGAGTCATACCGATGCTAGAATGATAACTATTGTTATAGGCAAACTCAATCAATGGAAGATGATCATCCCAACTACCCTTAAGTTCCAATACGCAAGCCCTAAGCATATCCTCAAGTGTTTGGATAGTCCTTTCAGCTTGTCCATCCGTTTGCGGGTGAAAGGCCGTAGTAAGCTTAACTTTCGTACCTAGACCCCTTTGAAAGGACTTCCAAAAGTGTGAAGTAAATTGAGTACCACGGTCCGATATGATGGATAGAGGAATCCCATGCAACCTTACCAAGTCATGAATATATAACCTTGCATAATCTTCCGCCCCATATGTTGTCTTTATCGGTAGAAAATGAGCCGATTTCGTCATCCTATCCACCACCACCCAAATAGAATCAAAACCTTTTCTAGTTTTGGGTAAACCAACTACAAAATCTATATTAATTTCTTTCCACTTCCAAGTAGGAATCTCTATGTCTTGGGTTAGGCCACCCGGCCTTTGATGTTCGGCCTTGAGTTATTGGCAACTATGACAACCGAAGACGAATTTGGCAATGTCCTTCTTCATACCTCCCCACCAATACACATCTCTTAAATCTCTATATATTTTGGTGGAACCGGGGTGGATGGAGTAGGAAGAATTATGAGCCTCCTCAAGAATTTTCTCCCTCAAACCATTAACACAAGGCACACACAACCTACCTTGGTACCTAAGGGCACCATCTCCCCCTTGGGAGAAAACTTCCACCTTGCCCTCTTTCACCAAGGCCTTCAATTCTAACAAGGAAGAGTCAAGATCTTGTTTTGCTATCACCTCATCAACCAAGGAAGACCTAGCACCATCAACAACGACCACACCACCATTACCAACCTCTTCCAACCTAACTCCCAACCTAGCCAACCGATGCACCTCCCTAGCCATTTCCCTATCACTAATATCAACATGAGCTAGGCTACCCATAGACACCCTACTCAAAGCATCCGCTACCACATTAGCTTTACCGGGATGATAATGCACACTCAGATCATAATCTTTAAGAAATTCTAGCCACCTTCTTTGTCTCAAGTTGAGATCTTTTGGGTGAAGACATATTGGAGGCTCTTATGATCGGTAAACACATCAACATGTACCCCATACAAGTAATGACGCCAAATCTTTAAAGCAAACACCACCGCGGCTAATTCAAGATCATGCGTAGGATAGTTCTTTTCATGCACTTTGAGTTGTCTAGAAGCATAGGCTATCACCTTACCATTTTGCATTAGAACACAACCCAAACCAACTCTAGAAGCATCACAATACACAACAAATCCCTCAAGCCCATCCGGTAGTGACAATATAGGAGCGGACACAAGTTTATCTTTCAAGGTTTGAAAACTCCTTTCGCACTCATCGGTCCACTCAAACTTAGCCTTCTTTTGTGTCAACTTAGTCATGGGAGAAGCAATAGAAGAAAACCCATTCACAAATCTCCGGTAGTAACCTGCTAATCCCAAAAAGCTCCTAATATTCGACGGGGTCAATGGCCTAGGCCAATTTCTAATCACATCGGTCTTCTTAGGGTCCACCTTAATGCCATCCCCCGACACCACATGACCTAGGAAGGCAACCTCCCTCAACCAAAATTCACACTTTTCATACTTGGCATACAACTTCTCCTCTCTCAATCTTTGCAACACAACCCTCAAGTGACCCATATGTTCTTCCTCGCTATGCGAATAGATTAAAATATCATCAATGAAGACCACAACAAAGGAATCAAGGTAGGGTTTAAAAACTCTATTCATTAGGTCCATAAAGATAGCCGGTGCATTGGTTAACCCAAAGGACATGACCACAAATTCATAATGCCCATACCTATTCCGGAAGGCTGTCTTAGGAATGTCACACTCCCTCACCTTCACTTGATGATACCCGGACCGAAGATCAATCTTAGAGAAGTGGCTAGCCCCTTGCAATTGGTCGAACAAGTCATCAATCCTAGGAAGAGGATATTTATTCTTGATCTCTTGGGTAAGGGATTTATCAGACCTAGTGTATCACCTTGGGGCGCTCCCATTCTTTTTGTTAAGAAGAAGGACGGTACGATGCGCATGTACATTGACTATAGAAAGTTAAACAAGGTGACAGTGCAAAATCAACATCCTCTGCCTAGGATTGATGACCTATTTGACTAGCTACAGGGAGCTTCAGTGTTCTCTAAGATTGATTTGAGGTTCGGTTACCACCAGTTGAGGATTAGGGCAGCGGACATCCCTAAGACAGCATTTAGGATTCGTTATAGCCATTATTAGTTCTTGGTGATGTCATTTGGGTTGACTAATGCCCCTGCCGCCTTTATGGACTTGATGATGCGCCTTTTTTAGGCCTTATTTTGATTCCTTCCTCATAGTCTTCATTGATGACATTTTGATATACTCGTTGAGTAAGGGTGATCATGAGCAGCATTTGAGAGTTGTGTTCTAGACTTGGAGAGATCAGCGGCTTATTGCCAAGTTCTTAAAGTGCTAGTTTTGGTTAGACTCTGTAGCGTTCATGGGGCATGTTGTATCCAATGAGAGCATTATGGTAGATCCGATAAAGATTGAGGCTACTTGTGATTGCGCTAGGCCCAACTCAGTTATTGAGATTCGGAGTTTCGTCGGACTAGCAAGCTACTACTGATGATTTGTGGAGGGTTATCTACCTTAAAAACACCTCTGACCCAGTTGAATCGTCTTGATGTTCCCTTTGTTTGGTCAGAGGAGTGTGAGGTGAGCTTTTTCAGGCTCAAGGAGTTATGACCACCGCTCCTATATTGACTCTTCCCGTTAAGGGCGAGGACTTCATAGCTTATTGTGACACATTCAGCGTTGGTTTCGGTTGTGTATTGATGCAGCAGGGCCGAGTTATTACATATGCATCGAGGTAGCTTAAGATCGATGAGCGCAACTACCCCACTCATGACTTGGAGTTGGCGGCGGTAGTTTACGCACTTATGATTTGGAGGCACTACTTGTATAGATTTCGATGTGAGATCTATACCGATCAGAGGAGTCTTCAGTACTTTGTGAGCCAGAGGGACCTTAATTCAAGGCAGCGCCATTGGATTGAGCTCCTGAAGGACTACGTCCTCTCTATCCTCTATCATCCTGGAAAGGCGAATGTGGTAGAGGACGCCTTGAGCTGGAAAGCGGTGATTGTGGGTAGTCTAGCCTTCTTATCTGTTGAGGAGCGACCCTTGGCTTTGGACATTCAGTTCTTAGCTAATAGCATAGTTCGGTTCGGTTCGATATCTCACATTCTAGACGCGTCTTGTCTTATATGGGAGTCCAGTCTTTCTTGCTTGATAGGATCCGTGGTTGTCAGTTTGAGGATGAGGCCTTGGTGGCCCTTAGAGATCGAGTGTTAACGGGTGATGGTGGTCAGGCTACCTTAGATCCTGATGGAGTGTTGAGATTCGCCGGCCGCATTTGTGTTTCGAGAGTTGGGGATTTGATACAGTTGATACTTTCTGAGGGCCATGATTCTAGATACTCTATCCATCCGAGTACAATGAAGATGTATTGTGATTTGAGGCAGCATCACTAGTGGAGTGGTATAAGGAGAGATATTGCTGACTTTGTATCCCGTTGCTTGTGCTACCAGCAGGTAAAGGCTGAGCATTTGAGACCTGGTGGTGAGTTTCAGAGATTACCCATTCTGGAGTGGAAGTGGGATTGCATTACTATGGATTTTGTGGCTGGCCTACCGTGGACTTCTAGAGGTGTTGATAGCATTTAGGTCATCGTTGATCAATTGTACAAGTCAGCACACTTCCTTCCTATTCATACTACTTTCAGTTCCGAGAGGTTGGCTCGTATCTACATTAGGGAGGTCGTCCGTCTTCATGGCGTGCCTATTTCTATAATTTCAGACAAGGGTTCACATATCACTTACAGATTTTGGAGGGCTTTTCAGGAGAAGTTAGGCACCCGTGTCCACCTTAGCATAGATTTTCACCCACAGACGGATAGCTAGTCGGAGCGTACAATTTAAGTCCTAGAGGATATGTTGCTGGCCTATTTTATGGATTTTTGAGGTCAGTGGGACCAGTTCTTGCCTTTGGCGGAATTTTCGTACAACAACATATACACTCTAGTATTTAGGTGGCCCCGTTTGAGGCCTTGTATGGTAGGCATTGTCGCTCTCCGGTGGGCTGGTTTAAGTCTACAGAGCCTAGGCCGCAGGGTACAAATTTCATTCAGGAGGCTTTGCACCAGGTGAGAGTGATTCAGGATAGACTCAGGACGGGCTCAGAGTAGGCACCACAGTTATGCTAATCGGAGGCGCCGAACTTTGAGATACTCTGTTGGTGATTGGGTATTCCTCCGTGTGTCGCACATGAAGGGCGTGATGAGGTTTGGGAGGTGGGGCAAGTTTAGCCCCAAGTACATTGGGTCTTTCAAGATACTCCGGACACTTGGGGAGGTTGCATATGAGTTGGCCCTACCTCCAGCATTTTCAGCCATCCACTCGATTTTCCATGTCTCGATGTTGCGGCAGTATGATCTTGATAAGGCCCATATGCTCCAGTATGATGTTGTCGAGTTGGATGATCGTTTGAATTTTCTAGAGAAACCAGTTGCCATTCTAGCCAGAGATTTGAGGAGATTGCGCTCGAGAGCCATTCCTATTGTTAAGGTCCGTTGGAGGCATCATCTAGTCGATGAGGCTACCTGGGAGACCGAGCAGGAGATGCGAGAGCAATTTCCCGACTTGTTTGAGCCTTCAGGTACTTCTTGACCTTTACTTTCGCGGATAAAAGTCCTTTTTAGTAGTGGATATTGTAATGACCCTACAGATCATTTCTGTGTTTTTCCTTTTGTGTGTCATTTAAAGCGTTCCTGTAGCGACCCCAAGTCATTTATGACTTGCTGGGATTGACAGTTCGATCACTTGGTCATTCGTTTGGTCTTGGTGCGAGTTTTTGTGTTTTGGAGCTTATAAATCTTGAACAATCATTTTCAATCAAAAGTTCAAGAAGATGATGTCAGAATCTAATTTTGACGATTCCATCAGCTTCGAAAGGGTCATTTTAGGCTAGTAGTGTGGTCATCATGACTCCCGAGGTTTTTTGAGTAAATTGGTGCGATTAGACATTTTAACTTTAAGTTTAAGACTAAGTTTGACTTTTTTCAACATTCTGAGAAAACGCGCTGGGATCAGAATTTCGTCAGAGCGGTTAACTCCGGAATATCGTGTTTGATCTAGATTGACCCTTCTTTGCTGTAGGTTTCTTTTAGTTGATTAAAGTGTGGTTTTCTTGCTGGTTGGTTTTTGCTGTGTTTTGAACCCCGAATTATGTTCCATTGTGGAACACAAGTTTGGGGTGCCGTTTAGGGTGTCTTGACGGAGTCAAATTTGAGCAGTTCGGTGTGGGTCCAAGGATTCTCATTTTGACTAGAAAATTAACCCGTCTCCATTTGTGGTGATTTTGGTTTCTAAACAACTGTACTAACGTTGTGATCCTATATTTGATAGAGTGACAGCTTTCAAAGGTCGTTCGAGAAGGAAAAGCTCTGGTAAAATGATTTGCAGAGTGCGCAATCGGCCTTAAGGTAGGCTACGGCTCCCTTTCTTTTAGATTGAGCTTAATTGTGTAAAAGCATGTCGATTGGAATGAATTGTGGGTGGGTACCAATTTCCTACCTTACTTTGATTAGATACCTCATGTTAGGATCGATTGGCCATATTTCGGGTATAGTATCATGTTAACCATTTTAGTAGAGTTGCATGCTTATGTACTAAATCCTATTGTACACTTGTATGTTATGTGTTGTATGCTTGTTCATCCTTAATAGTAATCTTGATATCCTTAGTTTAGGTTAGGCTAGCATTGCCTTAGACTTATGATCCGTATGGGCTGGATAGCCTTGACTTCTTGCCAACGTCGTTCGGATGACTTAGCTCCTTGTAGACTAGAATAGCAGACTTGAGTCTGATAGTTTGAGACTTAGAATAGGCGTTATCGCGGCTTGCTGCACTTCTGTATCTTTTCCCTCTAGTTCTGACGCGTTCTCAAAGGTTTAGTGCATCACTAAAGGTGTGAGATTGAAATAGTTTAGGCTTGGAGCCTTTTTGTGATTTCTTAGAGCGGACGGCGTTCCACGGTGGTAGTTGTTGGATTGGATCCTATTGGAGATACCATCACCCCCGAGGTTGTTCTTTCTAGCTAGGCTGGGAGCGTATCAGTGGCTTGGGTAGACTCGGTGATATCGGTGATCACCCCCAGTCCTCTCTTTCTAATTGGGCTAGGAGTATGCTGCTGGCTAGGTGTCCCCGGGTCGCTCTTTCTAGCTGGGTTAGGAGTTGACTGCATGGTAGGACGACTCGTGATATTTACCTCACTCACGGGTCCCTCTTTCTAGCGGGCTGGGAGTGGACTGTTTGGTTGGGTGCCCCCTAGGGTCACTCTTTCTAGCTGGGCTGGGAGTGCACTGTTGGCAGGGTGGAGTTTGATGGATTATTTTAGTTACTTTGGGCTAGGAACCCGATTTTCTTCTTTCTCAGTATTCTTAGGTTTTCTGTGTACCTGTCAGGCTAATTGAGGTCCGTTCAGATTTTATTTGAACTTGCGTAGGAGTGTACCTTTTGGCCTTGTGGGGGTCCAGTTATGTTTAGTTTAGTTGTACTTAGTTTGTTTCTGGTGGTGTCGTGTGCTTTCTTTTCATATCCATTTTGACCTCTCTATGTCTAGATTATATCTTTTCTTATTGTTTTTACCCTTTTTGCTCAGTCGGCCTATGATGCCTACTGAGTACCTGTTGTGCTGGTACTCATGCTATGCTCTGCATCTATTTCGTAAAGTAGGTCCCAATACCAGTTACCAGCGGTGATTAGTTCAAGCCTTCTTTTGCATCTGTGATTCGGAGACGAGGGTGAGCACTTGGCATTTTGGGTTTGTTCTGTCTCTTTCTTTTGTTTTTAGCTAGTCTTGTTGCCTTTGAGACGCACTCTGTGGTGGTCCACTTTTGGGACTTGTACTCTTTATTAGATGGCTCTGTACAGAGCTAATGTTTAGTAAAGTCTTTTGGATCGGTGCGGAGATGTATGTAACTTATCTTTGGGAGGCTACAGGATGTCCTTAGAAAGATTTCCTCTTTTGTTTCACTTTCGTGCAGCATGTATCTTATTGGTTCCTTGAAATCTCACTTGTTTCACTCTTTCGTAGGATGGCCCGCACGCGAGGTGGCGCGGCCGGGGGTGATGTGCCCAGGCTTGTAGACAGATCTCCAACTTGGGGTAGACGCCGACCCCGAGGTTGAGAGAGGGCCGCAGTATCAGTCCATGAGAGAAAGGAGGATCCAGAGCCAGTAGCAGACCCTTCAGCACTACGTATACCAGATCAGTCGATGGAGCTGGGGCTAGCCCTGCCGCCACCCAGACTAGTCCTGACTCCAGGTATACAGGCCACTATTGCTCAGCTTTTAGGTGTGCTTGGGGGGATGCAGCAGCAACCCGCCCTAGCTGCACCAGCACTAGTGCCGCAAATTCAGCCTACAGTGATGGCACCTCAGGTCCAGGTACCACTTGAGGGAGTACAGCCCTTGGTAGTGGACTAACCTATACCGCTTGAGGACCAGAATATGCTTGTTGTGTTTCTCAGGTTGACACCACCGAGATTTTCTGGGCCTGTGGGTGAGGATGCCCACAAGTTTCTTACTACTTGTCGTGAGAGGCTTCGCACCTTAGGCCTTGTGGAGTCTAGAGGGGTCGACTTCATTGCTTACCAGGTAGATGGGCCAGCCAGGCAGTTGTGGCGCATATTTATTCAGACCAGGAAAGTTGGATCTCCACCGCTATCATGTGATGAATTTTTGAGGCCTTCTTGGCCAAGTTTATTCCTCATAGCGTCAGAGACCACCTCAGGGATCAATTCTGTAGGTTGGAAAAGGGCTCCATGTCGGTGGCAGAGTACGAGACTAGGTTCCATGAGCTCTCCCATCATGCCGAGATGATATTACCTACAGAGAAGGAGAGAGTTAGGTGCTTTGTTCATGGGTGGAGATTACAGCTTCGGCTTGAGACTGAGTCATTTATTTCTGCGAGTCGATCTTTTTTAGACGTAGTTGACCATACTAGTACTACGGAGTGTCTTCATCGCAAGGCCCAAGTGGGCAGCGACAAGAAGGTTATGCAGGAGGGCAGCTACAGTGACTCCTGCCCCAGGTCTAGAGATTATCATGAAAGGGCCAGACGACAATTTCGACAGGGTCAGTCAAGAAGACCTACACAGGCCTCTCTTCAAGCATCAGATGGTGTTCGGAGTGAGGTTAGTTTTAGTTAGGGCCGCGAGGTGTTTTAGTCGGGTTCATCAGGCCATGGTAGTCATTCTTCTGGGAGTCCCACTCAACAGGGTTGCTATGAGTGTGGTGAGATGGATCATTAGGCTAGGGACTGCCCTAAGCATAGTCGAATTGCTCCTTCTCCTCATTCAGCACCCCCTAGCTTTACCATTACCTCCAGCTAGAGGTCGTGGTCTGGGTCAGGACCGTAAAGGTGATCAGCATGGTATATGGGGTGGCCCCCGAGGAGGCAGGTCAGGTGGTAGGTTTCGTGGTCGGGGCAGAGGCGGACATAGCAATTTCAATGCAGCTCCAGCGAGGGCGGAGGTTGAGGAACCAAACAATGTGATCACTGGTACGATTCTTTTATGCCAACAGCCCGCCTTGGCTTTATTTGATCCAGGCTCTACTTTTTTGTATGTTTCTATATTTTATGCCTCTCGATTAAATATGATGTCTGAGCCTTTCGTAGCACCGTTGCATGTGTCGACCCCCATGGGTGAGTCTTTAATAGTGGATCAGGTATTTCAATCTGCCTTAGTTACTATCCAGGGGCGTGACACCCAAGCTGACCTTATATTGCTTGGCATGGTTGATTTTGATGTGATTCTGGGCATGGACTGGTTATCCCTTTATTGTGATGTCTTTGATTGCTTCTCTCAGACCGTTACCTTAGTCATTCCTGTTATTCCTCCAGTGGTGTGGCAGGGATCTCGTGGTAGAACACCAGTTGGGGTTTTCTCTTTTATTCGGGGTAGGAGGCTAGTGGCTAGTGGATGCTTATCATATTTGGCCTATGTGTGTGATGTAAGTAGGCAGGTTCCTCTGGTTGAGTTAGTTCCTATTGCTCGTCACTTCTTAGATGTGTTTCCTACAGACCTACCTGGGTGATATTCATTTTTTGATTGAGCTTGAGCCAGGTACTCGGCATATTTCTATTCCGCCATATCTGATGGCTCCTGCAGAGCTCAAAGAGATCAGTGTTCAGCTTCAAGATCTCTTGGGTAAGGGATTTATCAGACCTAGTGTATCACCTTGGGGTGCTCCCATTCCTTTTGTTAAGACGAAGAACGGTACAATGAGCATGTTCATTGAATACAGACAGTTTAATAATGTGACAGTGAAATATCGATATCCTCTACCTAGGATTGACGACCTATTTGACCAGCTACAGGGAGCTTCAGTGTTCTCTAAGATTGATTTGAGGTCCATTTACCACCAGTTGAGGATTAGGGCAGCGGACATCCCTAAACTTACATTTAGGACCTGTTATAGCCATTGTAAGTTCTTGGTAATGTCATTTGGGTTGACTAATGCCCCTGCTTCCTTTATGGACTTGATGACGCGCCTTTTATAGGCCTTATTTTGATTCATTCGTCAAAGTCTTTATTGATGACATTTTGATATACTCGCTGAGTAAGGGTGATCATGAGCAGCATTTGAGAGTTATGGTCTAGACTTTGAGAGATCAGCGGCTTATTGCCAAGTTCTCAAAGTGCCAGTTTTGGTCAGACTCTGTAGCGTTTTTGGGGCATGTTGTATCCAACAAGAGCATTATGGTAGATCCGGTGAATATTGAGGCTATTCGTGATTGGTCTAGGCCTACCTCAGTTATTGAGATTCGGAGTTTCGTTGGACTAGCAGGTTACTACAGATGATTTATGAAGCTTTTCTCTACCTTAGCAGCACCTCTGACCCGGTTGACTCGTGTTGATGTTCCCTTTGTTTGGTCAGAAGAGTGTGAGGCGAGCTTTTTGAGGCTCAAGGAATTATTGACCACCACTCCTATATTGAATCTTCCCGTTGAGGGCGAGGGATTCGTAGTTTATTGTGACGCATTTGACGTTGATTTGGGTTGTGTATTGATGCAGCAGGGCCGAGTTATTGCATATGCATCAAGCTCGCTTAAGATCCATGAGTGCAACTACCCCTCTCATGACATGGAGTTGGCGGCGGTAGTTTTCGTACTTAAGATTTGGAGGCACTACTTGTATGGAGTTTGATGTGAGATCTATACCGATCAGAGGAATCTTGAGTACATCATAAGCCAGAGGGACCTTAATTCTAGCTAGCAGCATTGGATTGAGCTTCTGAAGGACTATGACCTCTCTATTCTCTATCATCTGGGCAAGGCGAATGTGAAAGCGGATGCCTTGAGCCGGAAGGCGGTGAGTGTAGGTAGTCTAGCCTTCTTATCTATTGAGGAGCGACCCTTGGCTTTGGACATTCAGTTCCTAGCTAATAGCATGGTTCGGTTGGATATCTGAGATTCTAGGTGCGTCTTGGCCTATATGGGAGTCCAGTCTTCCTTGCTTGATAGGATCCGTGGTTGTCAGTTTGAGGATGAGGCCTTGGTGGCCCTTAGAGATCGAGTGTTAGCGGGTGATGGTGCTCAGGATACCTTAGATCCTAATGGAGTTTTGAGATTCGCCGGCCGCATTTGTGTTCCGAAAGTTTGGGATTTGATAGAGTTGATACTTTTTGAGGGCCATGAGTCTAGACATTCTATACATCCGGGCACAACGAAGATGTATTGTGATTTGAGGCAGCATTACTAGTGGAGTGGCATAAGGAGAGATATTGCTGACTTTGTTTCCCGTTGCTTGTACTGCCAGCAAGTAAAGGCTGAGCATTTGAGGCCTGGTGGTGAGTTTCAGAGATTACCCATTCTGGAGTGGAAGTGGGATCGCATTACTATAGATTTTGTGGCTGGCCTATCGCGGACTTCTAGAGGTGTTGATAGCATTTGGGTCATTGTTGATCGATTGAACAAGTCAGCACACTTCTTTCCTCTTCATACTACTTTCAGTTTCGAGAGGTTGGCTCGTATCTACATTAGGGAGGTGGTCCATCTTTATGGCGTGCCTATTTCTATCATTTCAGACCGGGGTTAACAGTTCACTTCCAGGTTTTGAAGGGCTTTTCAGGAGGAGTTGGGCAACCGTGTCCACTTTAGCATAGCTTTTCACCCACAAACGGATGGCCAGTCGGAGCATACTATTCAGGTTCTTGAGGATATGTTGCGGGCCTATGTTATGGATTTTGGAGGTCAGTGGGACCAATTCCTGCCTTTGGCGGAGTTTGCGTAGAACAACATCTACCACTCTAGTATTCAGGTGGCCCCATTTGAGGCCTTGTATGGTAGGCATTGTCACTCTCCGGTGGGCTGGTTTAAGTCTACAGAGCCTAGGCCGCAGGGTACAAATTTGACTCAAAAGGCTTTGGACTAGGTGAGAGTGATTCAGGATAGACTCAGGACGGCTCAGAGTAGGCACCAGAGTTATGCTGATCGGAGATGCCGACCTTTGAGATTCTCTGTTGGTGATTGGGTATTCCCCCGTGTGTCGCCCATGAAGGGGGTGATGAGGTTTGGAGGCAGGGCAAGCTTATCCCCAGGTACATTGGGCCTTTTGAGATACTCCGGACAGTTGGGGATGTTGCTTATGAGTTGGCCCTACCTCCAGCATTTTCAGCCATCCACCCGATTTTCCATGTCTCGATGTTACGGCGGTATGTTCCAGATGAGTCCCATGTGCTCCAGTATGATGTAGTCGAGTTGGATAATCGTTTGACAGTTGTAGAGGAACTAGACTTTCTAGACTAGATATGTGAGGAGATTGCGCTCGTGAGCTATTCCTATTGTTAAGGTCCGTTGGAGGCATCATCTAGTCGAGCAGGGTGCCTGGGAGATCGAGCAGGAGATGCGAGAGCAGTTTCCCGACTTGTTTGAGTCTTTAGGTACTTCTTGACCCTTACTTTCGCGAACGAAAGTCCTTTTTAGTAGTGGATATTGTAATGACCCTCCAGGTCATTTCTGTGTTTTCCCTTCTATGTGTCGTTTAAAGTGTTCATGTAGTCACCCCAAGTCTTTTATGACTTGCTGGGACTAACAGTTCGGTTACCTGGTCGTTCGTTTGGTCTTGGTGTGAGTTTTTGTGTTTTGGAGCTTATAAACCTTGAACGATCATTTTCAATCAAAAGTTCAAGAAGATGATGTCGGAATCCAATTCTGACGATTCTATCAGCTCCGGAAGGGCCATTTGAGGCTAGTAATAGGGTCATCTTGACTCCTGAGGTTTTCAGTGTAAATTGGTGCGATTAGGCATTTTAACTTTAAGTTTAAGACTAAGTTTGAGTTTTGTCAACATTTTGAGTAAACGCACTGGGATCAGAATTCCTTCTTTGGTATCCCGAGGTTTTTGATATATTTCCGAACCCTTTTGTGCGTTTTGACTTAAAATGGCTTTTGGAAGTGGGACCCACTTTTATCGAGATAACCTCTGATGGAAATTTTAACTTCACCGTTGAGTCCGTAATATCGAATTTGGTTTGGTTGCATATTTCATTTGCGTGCATGGGGTTTCAAATAAGTTCGGAGCGCCCCGTCAGAGTTTTTTAAGTTTTGGAGATATTGCAGAAAATCTGCTATAAATGCAGAAAACCAGCAACCATTTTCAAAACATTCAAACTCTCATAACTCCCTCATCTTTTATCCGAATTAGGCGATTTGAAGTGCGGGAGCTTCGTATTTTCGGTAGCTTTGTTGTAAAGTGTTCGAAAGTAATTGGGTGCGTATAGTTTGAGGTAATTTCGCGATTAACCTAACTGCAGTACCTTTTTCGAGCCTTTGTTTTTGGCATTCTTGTTTTGGTCATATCTCTTTCATTCTAGCTCGGTTAAGAGTGATTCGAAGTCCCTCGTGTTGAGAATTTTTGTGACTTCGTCGTAGAGTGTTCAAGGAGTGCTGGGTATCATTAGATCATTGTAGATTTTGAGTTTAGACTACTGTAGGTTTTCTTTTAGTTGATTAAAGTGTGGTTTTCTTGCTTGTTGGTTTTTGCTGTGTTTTGATCCCCGACTTGTGTTCCATTGTGGAACACAAGTTTGGGGTACCGTTTAGCGTCTCTTGACGGAGTTAAATTCGAGCAGTTTGGTGCGGGTCCAACGATTCTTGTTTTGACTCCAAAATTAACCCGTCTCTATTTGTGGTGATTTTTGTGTCTAAACGACCGTACTAATGTTGTGATCCTATGTTTGATAGAGTGACATCGTTCAAAGGTCGTTCGGGAAAGAAAAGCTCTGGTAAACTGATTTGCAGAGCGCGCGATCAGCCTTAAGGTAGGCTACGACTTCATTTCTTTTAGATCAAGCTTAATTGTGTAAAAGCATGTCGAATTGAATGAATTGTGGGGGTGTACCATTTTCCTACCTTACTTTGATTAGATACCCCATTTTAGGATCGATTAGCCATATTTCGGGTATAGTATCATGTTAACCATTTTAGTAGATTTGCATGCTTATGTACTAAATCCTATTGTACGCTTGTATGCTATGTATTGTATGGTTGTTCCTCCTTAATCATAAGCTTGATGCCCTTTGTTTAGGTTAGGCTAGCATTGCCTTAGACTTATGATCCGTATGGACTAGATAGCCTTGACTTTCTGCCGATGTCGTTTGGATGACTTAGGTCCTTGTAGACTGGAATAGTAGACTTGAGTCTGATAGTTTGAGCCTTAGAATAGACATTATCGCTAATTCTTGCACTTTTGTATCTTTTCCCTCTAGTTCTGATGCGTTCTCGAAGGTTTAGTGCATCACTACAGGAGTGAGATTGAGATAGTTTAGGCTTGGAGCCTTTCTGTGATTTCTTAAAGTGGACGGTGTTCCACGGTGGTTGTTGTTGGATTGGATCCTATTGGAGATACCATCACCCCCGGGTTAGTTCTTTCCAGCTAAGCTAGGAGTATATATCAGTGGCTAGGTAGACTCGGTGATATGAGCGATCGCCCCCGGTCCTCTCCTTCTAGCAAGGCCGG
Source organism: Solanum commersonii (assembly GCA_029007595.1). NCBI lineage: Eukaryota > Viridiplantae > Streptophyta > Magnoliopsida > Solanales > Solanaceae > Solanum > Solanum commersonii. Next base: position 899,499 of record JAJTWQ010000173.1, on the reverse strand, counting down.
GAGTGTGCTGCTGGCTAGGTGTCCCTGGGTTGCTCTTTCAAGCTGGGCTGGGAGTTGACTGCATGGTTGGACGACTCACGATATTTACCTTACTCACGGGTCCCTCTTTCTAGCGGGCTAGGAGTGGACTGTTTGGTTGGGTGCCCCCTAGGGTCACTCTTTCTAGCTGGGTTGGGAGTGCACTGCTGGCTGGGTGGAGTCTGATGGATTATCTTAGTTACTTTGGGCTAGGAACCCAGTTTTCTTCTTTCTCAGTAGACTTAGGTTTTCTGTGTACCTATCGGGCTTTTGGGGGTCCATTCAGATTTTTTTGAACTTGCACACGAGTGTACCTTTTTGGTTTATAGGGGTCTAGTTAGGTTTAGTTTAGTTGCACTTAGTTTGTTTCTGGTATGCTCATGTGCTTTCTTTTCATATCCACTTTGACCTCTCTGTGTCTAGATTCTATCATTTCTTATTGTTTTTACCCTTTTTGCTCAGTCGGCCTATGATGCACTAAGTACCTGTTGTGTTGGTACTCATGCTATGCTCTGCATCTATTTAGTGAAGCAGGTCCCAGTACCAGTTACCAGCGGTGATTAGTTCCAGCCTTCTTTTGCATCTATGATTCGGAGATGAGGGCAAGCACTTGGCATTTTGGGTTTGTTCTGTCTCCTTCTTTTGTTTTTAGCTAGTCTTGTTACATTTGAGACACGTTCTATTGTGGTCCACTTTTGGGACTTGTACTCTTTATTAGATAGCTCTGTACTAGTGACTTCTAGGTTCTGGAGGGATTTCTGTATATATTTATTTTGTGTTGCTTCTGCCTTGTTACTCTTGTTTAGATTATTATTTTCGCTAGTTTCTGTCCTTTTGCTCATTGCTTGATGTTCTGGGCTACAGTTGGCTTACCTACTGGTACGGTATAGTAGGTGCCATCATGACTCGAAAAATTAGGTCGTGACAAGTTGGTATCAGAGCCTCTGGTTCACCGATCTCACTTGTACAGAGCTAACGTCTAGTAGAGTCTTCGGGAGGCTACAGGATGTTCTTAGAAAGATTTCCTCTTTTGTTTCACTTTGGAGCAACGTGTGTCATATTGGTTCCTTGAAATCTCACTTGTTTCAATCTTTTGCAGGATGGCCCGTTTGTGAGGTGACGCGGTCGAGGGTGATGCACCCAGGCCGGCACACGGAGCCCCAGTTTGGGGTAGATGCCAACCCCGAGGTCGAGAGAGGGCCGCAACATCAGTCCAAGAGAGAGAGGAGGATCCAGAGCCAGTAGCAGACCCTTCAACACTTAGTATACCAGATCAGTCGATGGGGTCGGGGCCAGCCCAGCTGCCACCCGAACTAGTTCTGACTCCAGGTCTCCAGGCCGCTATAGCTCAGCTCTTAGATGTGCTTGGGGGGATGCAACAGCAAACTGCCCTAGCTACACCAGCACTAGTACCGCAGGATCAGCCTACAGTAAGGACCAGAAGATGCTTGGTGTGTTTCTCAAGTTGACACCACCGAGGTTTTCTGGGGTTGTGGGTGAGGATGCCCACAAGTTTCTTACTACTTGCAGTGAGAGGCTTCGCACCTTGGGCCTTATGGAGTCTAAAGGGGCCGACTTCATTGCTTACCAGCTAGATGGGCCAAGCAGGCACTGGTGGCGCAAATTCATTTTGACCAGGCAAGTTGGATCTCCACCGGTATCATGGTATGAGTTTTCTGAGGCCTTCTTGGCCAAGTTTATTCCTCATAGCATCAGAGACCGCCTCAGGGATAAATTTTGCAGGTTGTAGAAGGGCTCTATGTCGGTGGCAGAGAACGAGACTAGATTCCATGAGCTCTCCCGTCATGCCGAGATGATATTACCTACAGAGGAGGAGAGAGTTAAGTGTTTTGTTCGTGGGTTGAGATTACAACTTCGGATTGAAACCCAGTCAATAGTTTCTACGGGTAGATCTTCTTTAGACATAGTTAACCATGCTAGTACTATGGAGCATCTTCGTCGCGAGGCCCAAGGGGGCAGCAACAAGAGGGCTAGGCATGAGGGTAGCTACAGTGACTCCCGCCCCAGGTCTAGAGATTATCATGACAGGGCCGGACGACAATTTCGACAAGGTCAATCTAGAAGACCTACACAGGCCTCTCTTTAGGCATCAGATGGTGGTCGGAGTGAGGCTAGTTAGAGTCAGGGCAGCGAGGTGCTTTAGTCGGGTTCTTTAGGCCATGGTAGTCGTTCTTCTGGGAGTCTCCCTCGACAGGGTTGCTATGAGTGTGGTGAGATAGGTCATTAGGACAGGGACTGCCCTCAGCATAGTCGGATTGCTCCCGCTTTTCATTCAGCACCCTCGGCTTTACCAGCACCTCCATCTAGAGGCCGTGGTCAGGGTCAAGACCGTAGAGGTGATCAGCATGGTATATGGGGTGGTCCCCGAGAAAGCAGGTCAGGTGGTAAGTTTGGTGGTCATGGCAGAGGTAGACATAGCCATTTCTATGCAGCTCCAGCGAGGAAGGAGGCTAAGGAATCAGATGATGTGATCATAGGTACGATTCTTTTATGCCAGCAGTCCGCCTTGGCTTTATTTGATTCGGGCTCTACTTTTTCATATGTTTTTGTTTTCTATGCCTCTCGATTGAGTATGATATCTGAGCCTTTGGTAACGTCATTGCGTGTGTCGACCCCCGTGAGTGAGTCTTTAGTAGTGGATCAGGTATTTCGATCTTGCTTAGTTACTATCCAGGGGCGTGACACCCGAGCTGACCTTATATTGCTTGACATGGTTGATTTCAATGTGATTCTGTGCATGGACTGGTTATCCCCTTATCGCACTATTTTAGATTGCTTCTCTAAGACCGTTACCTTAGCCAGTCTTTCTATTCCTCCGGTGGTGTGGCAGGGATCTCGTAGTAGCACTCCAGTTGGGGTTATCTTTTTTATTCGAGGTAGGAGGCTAGTGGCTAGTGGATGCTTATCATATTTGACCTATGTGCATGATGTTAGTAGGGAGGTTCCTCCGGTTGAGTCAGTTCTTATTGTTCGTTACTTCTTAGATGTGTTTTTTATTGACCTACCTGGCCTACCCCCAGAGCGTGATATTGATTTTCCGATTGAGCTTGAGCCAGGTACTTGGCCTATTTCTATTCCGCCATATCGGATGGCTCCTGTAGAGCTCAAGCAGCTCAGTGTTCAGCTTCAGGATCTCTTGGGTAAGGGATTTATCAGGCCTAGTGTATCACTTCTCCCAATCTTTTTGTTAAGAAGAAGGACGGTACGATGCACATTCTCTTTGACTACAAACAGTTGAATAAAGTGACAGTAAAAAATTGATATCCTCTGTCTAGGATTGATGACCTATTTGACCAGCTATTGGGAGCTTCAGTGTTCTCCAAGATTGATTTGAGGTCCGGTTACCCCCATTTCAGGATTAGGGGAGCAGACATCCTTAAGACTGCATTTAGGACCCGTTATAGCCATTATGAGTTCTTGGTGATGTCATTTGGGTTGACTATTGCCCCTGCTGCCTTTATGGAATTGATGACGCGCGTGTTCAGGCGTTATTTTGATTCCTTCGTCATAGTCTTCATTGATGACATTTTGATATACTCGTGGAGTAGGGGTGATCATGAGCAGCATTTGAGAGTTGTCTCTAGACTTTGAGAGATCAGCGGCTTATAGCCAAGTTCTCAAAGTTCCAGTTTTGGTTAGACTCTGTAGTGTTCTAGGGGCATGCTGTATCCAATGAGGGCATATGGTAGATCCGGTGAATATTGAGGCTATTCGTGATTGGGCTAGTCCCACCTCAGTTACTGAGATTCGGAGTTTCGTCGGACTAGCAGGCTACTATAGCCGATTAATGGAGGGTTTCTCTAACTTAGCAGCACCTCTGACACGGTTGACTCGTGTTGATGTTCCCTTTGTTTGGTCAGAGGAGTGTGAGGTGAGCTTTTTGAGGCTCAAGGAATTATTGACCACCACTCTTATATTGAATATTCCCGTTGAGGGCGAGGGATTCATAGTTTATTGTGATGCATTCGGCGTTGGTTTGTATTCTGTATTGATGTAGCAGGGCCGAGTTATTGCATATGTTTTGAGGTAGCTTAAGATCCATGAGCGCAACTACCCCACTCATGACTTGAAGTTGGCGGCGGTAGTTTTCGCACTTAAGATTTGGAGGCACTACTTGTATGGAGTTCGATGTGAGATCTATACAGATCAGAGGAGTCTTTAGTACATCATGAACCGGAGGGACCTTAATTCGAGGCAGCGCCGTTGGATTGAGCTCCTGAAGGACTACGACCTCTCTATTCTCTATCATCTGGGCAAGGTGAATGTGGTAGCGGATGCCTTGAGCCGAAAGGCGGTGAGTGTGGGTAGTCTAGCCTTCTTATCTATTGAGGAGCGACCCTTGGCTTTGGACATTCAGTTCCTAGCTAATAGCATGGTTTGGTTGGATATCTCAGATTCTAGACGTGTCTTGGCCTATATGGGAGTCTAGTCTTCCTTGCTTGATAGGATCTGTGGTTGTCAGTTTGAGGATGAGACCTTGGTGGCCCTTAGATATCGAGTGTTGGCGGGTGATGGTGCTCAGGATACCTTAGATCATGATGGAGTTTTGAGATTCGCCAGCCGCATTTGTTTTTCGAGAGTTGGGGATTTGATACAGTTGATACTTTCTGAGGGCCATGAGTCTAGATATTCTATCCATCCGGGCACAACGAAGATGTATTGTGATTTGAGGCCGCATTACTAGTGGAGTGGCATAAGGAGAGATATTGCTGACTTTGTTTCCCGTTGCTTGTGCTGCCTGCAGATAAAGGCTGAGCATTTGAGGCCTGGTGGTGAGTTTCAGAGATTACCCATTCTGGAGTGGAAGTGGGATCGCATTACTATAGATTTTGTGGTTGGCCTACTGCGGATTTCTAGAGGTGTTGATAGCATTTGGGTCATCGTTGCTCGATTAAACAAGTCAGCACACTTCATTCCTGTTCATACTACTTTCAGTTCCGAGAGGTTGGCTCGTATCTACATTAGGGAGGTGGTTCGTCTTCGTGGCATGCCTATTTCTATCATTTCAGACCGGGGTTCACAGTTCACTTCCAGATTTTGGAGGGTTTTTCCGGAGGAGTTGGACACCCGTGTCCACCTTAACACAGTTTTTCACCCACAGATGGATGGCCAGTCAGAGCATACTATTCAGGTCCTTGAGGATATGTTGTGGGCCTGTGTGATGGATTTTAGAGGTCAGTGGGACCAATTCTTGCCTTTGGCGGAGTTTGCGTACAACAACATCTACCACTCTAGTATTCAGGTGGCCCCGTTTGAGGCCTTTCATGGTAGGCATTGTGGCTCTCCAGTGGGCTGGTTTGAGTCTATAGAGCCTAGGCCGCAGTGTACAGATTTGATTCAGGAGGCTTTGGACTAGGTGAGAGTTATTCAGGATAGACTCAGGATGGCTTAGAGTAGGCACCAGAGTTATGCTGATCGGAGGCGCCGAACTGTGAGATTCTCTGTTGGTGATTGAGTATTCCTCCATATGTCTCCCGTGAAGGGCGTGATGAGGTTTGGGAGGCGGGGCAAGCTTAGCCCCAGGTACATTGGGCCTTTCGAGATACTCCGAACAGTTGGGGATGTTGCTTATGAGTTGGCCCTACATCCAGCATTTTCAGCAATCCACCCAATTTTCCATGTCTCGATATTGCAGCGGTATGTTCCTGATGAGTCCCATGTGCTCTAGTATAATGCAGTCGAGTTGGATGATCGTTTGACATTTTTAGAGGAACCAATTGCCATTCTTGCCAGAGATGTGAAGAGATTGCGCTCGAGAGACATTCCTGTTGTTAAGGTCCGTTGGAGGCATCGTTCAGTCAAGGAGGCTACCTGGGAGACCGAGCAGGAGATGCGAGAGTAGTTTCCCGGCTTGTTTGAGCCTTCAGGTACTTTTTGACCCTTACTTTTGCAATCGAAAGTCTTTTTAGTAGTGGATATTGTAATGACCCTTCAGGTCATTTCTGTGTTTTTCCTTCTGTGTGTCGTTTAGAGCATTCATGTAGCGACCCTAAGTCAATTATGACTTGCTGGGACTAACAGTTCGGTCACCTGATCGTTCGTTTGGTCTTGGTGCTAGTTTTTGTGTTTTGGAGCTTATGAATCTTGAACGATCATTTTCAATCAAAAGTTCTAGAAGATGATGTCGGAATCTAATTCTGACAATTCCATCAGCTCCAGAAGAGCCATTTTAGGCTAGTAGAAGGGTCATCATGACTCCCGAGGTTTTCAGTGTAAATTGGTGCGATTAGGCATTTTAACTTTAAGTTTAAGCCTAAGTTTGACTTTTGTCAACATTATGAGTAAACGCGCTGGGATCAGAATTAAGTCTGCGCGGTTAGCTCTATAATGTCGTGTTTGGTCTAGATTAACCCTTCTTTGGTGTCCTGAGGTTTTCGATATTTTTTCGAACCCTTTTGTGGGTTTTGACTTAAAATGGCTTTTGGAAGTGGTACCCACTTTTTATCGAGATGACCTCTAATGGATTTAGTTGCATGCTTATGTACTAAATCCGATTGTACGCTTGTATGCTATGTGTTGTATGCTTGTTCATCCTTAATCGTAAGCTTGATGTCCTTAGTTTAGGGTAGGCTAGCATTGCCTTAGACTTATGATACGTGTGGGCTAGATAGCCTTGACTTCCTGCCAAAGTTGTTCGGATGACTTAGATTCTTGTAGACTGGAATAGCAGACTTAAGTCTGATAGTTTGAGCCTTAGATTAGGCGTTATCGCTTCTTGCTGCACTTTTGTATCTTTTCCCTCTAGTTTTAACTCGTTCTCGAAGGTTCAGTGCATCACTAAATGTGTGAGATTGAGATAGATTAGGATTGGAGTCTTTCTGTGATTTCTTAGAGTGGACGGCGTTCCACGGTGGTTGTTGTTGGATTGAATCCTATTGGAGATACCATCATCCCCGGGGTCGTTCTTTCTAGCTGGGCTGGGAGCATATCGCTGGCTGGGTAGAGTCGGTGATATCAGCGATCACCCCCGGGCCTCTCTTTCTAGCTTGGCTGGGAGTGTGCTGCTGGCTGGGTGTCCCCGGGTCGCTCTTTCTAGCTGGGCTAGGAGTTGACTGCATGGTAGGACGACTCGTGATATTTACCTCACTCACGGGTCCCTCTTTCTAGTGGGCTGGGAGTGGACTGTTTGGTTGGGTGCCCCCTAGGGTCACTCTTTCTAGCTGGGCTGGGAGTGCACTGTTGGCTGGGTGGAGTTTGATGGATTATCTTAGTTTCTTTGGGTTAGGAACCCGATTTTCTTCTTTCTCAGTATTCTTAGGTTTTCTGTGTACCTGTCGGGCTAATCGTGGTCTGTTTAGATTTTATTTGAACTTGCACACGAGTGTACCTTTTGGGCTTATAGGGGTCCAGTTAGGTTTAGTTTAGTTGTACTTAGTTTGTTTCTGGTATGCTCGTGTGCTTTCTTTTCATATCCGTTTTGACCTCTCTGTGTCTAGATTCTATCCTTTTTTATTGTTTTTACCATTTTTGCTCAGTCGGCCTATGATGCCTACTGAGTACATGTTGTGTTGGTACTCATGCTACGCTCTGCATCTATTTCGTGATCCAGGTCCCAGTACCAGTTACCAGCGGTGATTAGTTCCAGCCTTCTATTGCATCTGTGATTCGGAGACGAGGGCGAGCACTTGGCATTTTGGGTTTGTTATGTCTCCTTCTTTTGTGTTTAGCTAGTCTTGTTGCATTTGAGACACGCTCTGTTGTGATTCACTTTTGGGACTTGTACTCTTTATTAAGTAGCTCTTTACTAGTGATTTCCAGGTTCTGGGAGAATATCTATATATATTTATTTTGGGTTGCTTCCGCCTTTTTATTCTTGTTTAGATTATTATTTTTGCTAGTTTCTGCCCTTTCACTCATTGATTGATGTTCTAAGTTACGGATTGGATTACCTACTGGTAGGGTATAGTAGGTGCCATCATGACTCGAGAAATCGGGTCGTGACAGTTACCCAACTTTAAGGAATAAAACTAAGAACATAAGTGGAAGAAGAACAACAACTACCATACTCCGAACTTATTATACCGACCACAACTTAAGTTTCGACGCTGTCCGCCAAGGACAGCATAGGGACTTAGCCGCTGAGAAAATGATCAAAATGGTCCTTAATGTATGGGCTTTGATTCCATTTGGTCTTTCATGTATGGACTTTATGGAAATGGTCCTTTATGTATCATAAATTGTGATCAATTTGGTCCTTAATTCTAAAATTTTAATGGCATCGATTATTTTAAAAATTTTTAACTAAAACCGCTACACGTGGAGCGATTTCCCATTATTTTTTAAGTGCCTCGGGAATTTTTAATAAAAAAAATTAAAACTCTTTTAAGAAAATGACTGCTATAGCAACTATTTCTATTTTTTAAATGCTGCTGGGGCAGCGTTGTTAAAAAAAATCACAGCAGCAATTTTTATGTTTTTTAAAGGAGTAACAATATCAATTTTTTCAGAAGAAAATCGCTCCTGACGGAGCGATTTTGCCCTTTTGGTTAAAAAAAATTGATGTGCCATTTTGGATTTTTTGGAAAAAGGGGAAGGGAAGTCTTGAACGAGCACATCTTTTACATATTCCATGTATTTTGACACAAAATAAAATAAAATATTAATTTTAGGGTTAAGGACCAAATTGATCACAATTTATGATACATAAAGGACCATTTTCATCAAGTCCATACATTAAGGACCAAATGGAATCAAAGTCATACATTAAGGACCATTTTGATCATTTTCTCCTTAGCTGCTAATCCTGATTTTAAGAAACAATACTTAATTACCTTAAGAGATTTAGTTCTTGATAAACAATCTGATAATAGAACTATTAAACCCTTTCATATGACAAGTGTTTTAAATAAATTTAAACAACCAATTAAATCCGAAATAACCTTACAAAGTAATCAGGCAGAATTATTACAAATAAAAGATGAAATAAATGAAATTAAGCAGAGATTCAACACTCCACAAGTTGAAACAATCATATATCATATATATATATATATATAAAAGAGAACCTTAGGTCCGCCTACGTGGCGCCACCATAAACAAGAATTCTCTGTTAATTTATTTATTTCGAAAACTAGCATTTCCCTTTCATGACTTTGATGAAAAGTTGCGATTTTAATGAAGTGTTGCAACTTTTATGAAAAGATGCGACTTTTATAAAAAGTTTTAACTTTTATGAAAAGTTTCGACTTTAATGAAGAGTTGCAACTTTAATGAAGAGTTTCGACTTTTATGAAAGGTTGTGACCTTTTCGAAGGGTTGCGAATAGTTGTAACCTTTTTGATAAGACACAATAAATATTTGTTCACACTACCCTTTGTTATATATAAATAGAGGGATTTCCTCTCATTTTAGAATAAAGAAAATTCTGAACCTCTTCTTCTTCTTCACAATTAAATATTTGTGTACTTTGCTCATGTTGAGTGGCTTACTAACACCATTGCTTATGTTACAGATCCTGGTATATATCTTTACAACCATTAAGTTATACTTATGTTATTAAGGATAAATATATGATAAGAAGTAATAATTTTCATTTTCCATATAATATATTAGTTTTAATACATGAGAGGTTTTAAATATTATTTTATAAATTCCATAATACTAAATTTTTGCGCGAAGCGCAGATAATTTTACTAGCATATACATAAAAGAGAACCCTCAACCCGGTGATGTGGCGCCACCACAATTAAGGATTCTCTTTTTATTTCTTTTATTTACACAAGTACCCTTCCCCTCCTCTGCAGAACGCCTTTACTGTGTTGAAAGAAAAACACAACGCTTGCATAAATCGTTTCGAAAGAAAAACACAACGCTTCAGTAAATCGTTTTGAACAAAACCTAAAAGCCGTGCAATCCTTTTAGAAACGAAATTCAAACGAAGCAAACTTCCTCCAAGTACGCTTCCTTCTTTCAATCTTCTTCCATTCATTCTCCTCATCTATTGAATCATGTTGTCAATACAGGAAAACTGTCAAATATTTGCTGATGATAATGGCATTTTTCCAACTACCGAAGTGCTACAGGTGATTTTTTTCCCCATTTTCAACAGTAGTAGAGAAAGACATGTCTATTTCTCTTAAAACATTCATGAATGACTAATCTTTGAAAAATGCAGAGGATGAATTTCATTTGCGTATCAAAGCGGTTTCAATTAGTCTCAAGTTTTATTTCTAATAGACGTTTACTTATGATAAGAAAATAATGATAGTTATCTCTGATTCCACGATCACCCGTTCTGTTAGTAACAAATTGAATTTAATGAACACTCTTTACAAATTTCATAGAGATTATAAAAGTAATAATAATATTTCAAACATTAGATATTCCTCCTCTTTAATTTCTCCTGGATGCTTTTCATATAGAACCTGCTATTCTTGGTTTGCTTCCTTATTGTATGGATATGAATAGTATGGATAGTATGGAAATTAAAGAACAACACAACTATGAATTAATCAAGACGATTATAGAGAAACGCTATGAGTTAAAACATAAACAAGAAAGACTTAAATATAACATATACGCAGGAGTATGCCAAAAATCTCTACTAGCTCAAAGAAGAACAATATTTGAAATACAACTATAAATACAACAAATAGAATATAAACTAAAGCACAATCTATAATGAATAAAGAAGAATTTGCTATAGATGAAAAAACCTATGAAAACCAAGACGGATTAAAAATAAAAATAATATTTTCAAGCTTAGGAAGGAGATATAAAAAGATAGGTGAAAATTTATATCTAATGATAGAAAAAGAAACAGTAAGATTAGAAGATAGTCTAATAGTCACGGTACGAATAACTAAAGAAAATGAAGAAATAGACAGGAAAAAAGAGATAGAAATTATTAGACAACAAGCAAAACTAGAAATACAACAAATAGAAGAAACAAAAAATGATAAGATAATTGCTTTAGAAAAAGAATTAAAAAATGAAATAGAAAAATTTAAGGAAAAGTTACAGATTGAAGAAAGAGAAGAACCAAATATAAGAATAGATGATATAAATAAAGACCATATAAATGAAGACCACTCAGATCAAGGTTCAGATATAAGCGAAACATATACAGAAATGTTAGCAAATCTAGAAGATAAGGATATAAAATCTACAGAAATAAATACAGGAGATATTAAGGATACAAAAGCAAGTACATCAGAAGTTAAAACCCCCAGAGAAGTAAATCCCAATTATTATACGGTTAATTATGAACAATCTGATAGGTATGATAGTATATGGAATAAAAGATTAAACATAAAATGGACACCAACTTTAGTAACTACGCAAAATAATAATTTTTTGATCTAGACTGCGTCACAGATATAAATAAAAAAATCCAATTATAGGTAGGATATATATCAAAAAAATTAATAGATAATAAAATAGAAGTGATAGAAGTACCAGGATATATAGAAAGGACACTTATAGGAACAATAAAACTATGGTTACAAAATCTAACAGACGAAAGTATAAAAACATTAAAAAATAATAAAAGGATAGATGGTGAAATAGCACCAACCCCAATTGACATATTAAATAAATATGAAATAGCTATACGAAATGAATTTAGTAGTACCACTACAGAAATAGAAGAACAAAATAAGGAAAAACAGCTAAACAGAAATTTAATGTTAAAATTAGCAATATGTAATATGTGTTATATAGAAGAATATACATGTGTATTTAGAGAATATTATTATAAAGGAACATATAATACATAAGAAGGAAAAGAAATACGAAGGTTATACTTTACAAAATTACCAGAACCATTTAGTTCAAAGATAATAAAAGTTTGGAATGAAGCAGGATTACAAGATACTTTAGGAACAAGAATAAGATACTTACAAAAATGGTATTTAGAAATATGTGAAAAATATAGAGAAGAAATGAAAATGGAAAAAACCATAATAAAAAACTTAGTATGTTGTAAAGATAAGATAGCACCCCAATTTGGATGTAATAATAACTACTATGAAAAGAAATACAGGAAACCAGGCAAATATAAAAAATATAAATTCAGTATAAGTACAAAAGACCTCGAAGAAAATACTACATAAGAAATTATAATACCGAAAGACCATTTAGACCAAAGAAAAAAATAACTGAATGTATTTGTTATAATTGTGGAAAACTAGGGCATATAGCTAAAGATTGTAAATTACCCCAAAATCCTTAGAAAAAATAAATATCCGAAGTAATAATTGATAATGAAAAAGAATATACACAAATAGAATATATAGATTATGAGCCAGAAAGTGATAATAGTATATATGAATTATCCAAAAATGAAGAAGAAGATAATTTATATGATAATATAGATGACTGAAAAAGACGTACAAATAATAACTCAAGAGGATCATATAACTGAAGAATCCACGGAACAAAAAGTAATATTTGATATTAATATATTTGAACAAATAAAAGGAAAAGAACTAGACCTAAGCGTAGAAAAAATATCTAAAGTACCAATATAAAAAAATTTATTTAAAAGACAAAAAGAAGAATATTACGTGGTAAGCCAAAAAGAACATATAATAGATTGTAAATATACCAAAGGAAAAGAGAAAATACCAATAATAAATAAAAGAATAATAAACAAAGAAATACAAGAAATTAAAGCTAAAGACCCAATAAAATTTGTACACCTAGGAGGAACAAAAATATTAATAAAAGCATGTTTCAGAGAAGGAATAGATACACCAATAGAAATATATCTAGCAGACGACAGAATAGTAGAACCTATAGAAAAAAGTATAATAAGTGCAGTAAAAGGAAATCTAATATACCAAAAATTTAAATTTATAATAAGCGTCAATTATTCAGTAGCAGTAAATGATAGAAACATAGATAAATCTCTAGTATTATATCACTACTAAAAAAACAGTAAATACCGACCTAAAAATTTCCGACCTCAAATGGAGGTCGGTAATTTCCGACCTCCAGAGGTCGGTATTTACAAGTAGTCGGTTTTTATGCAAAATAAAGCGGGAAAACCAAATTCCGACCTCTGGAGGTCAGAATATTTTCCGGAAAAAATGAATTACAATAAAAACCGACCTCTGGATGCCGGTATTAAACAAATAAATAAATAACAATATTTTATTTTTTCTCAATGTGTAAAAAAATTTATAATACCGACTTCCGTATGTCGGTAAAATTAAATAGTAAAAATAAATTAATATAAAATACCGACCTCATGAGGTCGGTATTTTTTATATTTAATTGAAAAAATAATACCGACATCAAGAGGTCAGTTTTTATTGTAATTCATTAAAAATTCTAACCTCCTAAGCAACATCTGGAGGTCGATTTGCAGTTTGCGGGAAAACCAAATTCCGACCTCAAGAGGTCGGAATTTTTCCCATAAAATGAATTACAATTAAAACCGACCTCTTGATGTTAGTATTATTTTCTATTTTGATTTAATTTTGTTTAAATCGTCTTCTGGAGGACGATTTTGTGTTGTGTAATAAATTAATATTTTCAATTAACTTTAAATAAATTGTCGTCTGAATGACGGTTTTATACAAGTTAAAAAATAATTTAATATAAAATACCAACCTCCCGATGTCAATATTATTTAATTAACATGATTACTTTTATTTATCTTAAAATTTAATGTAATACCGACCTCATGACGTCGGTATTTTTTATTAAATCTAATTACTTTAAATAAAAGCGACATCCGGAGGTCAGTTTGTTTAAAATATTTCTATTAATACTCATAATTTTGCTATTGTTCATAATACTAAAATTTCATTTTACACCTACAATTAATTATTCAAAAAGTGTAACAATTTTGTATACTTTTATAAATAAAAAGTTAGAATTCGTGGAATAAATAAAAAAATATGTATAATCCATATTTAGAGTATGAAACTATGTTGATATGAATTAGGAGATAATTATACATATATTTCTAGAGTAATTTACAAATTTTATCAGTCCGTCGTCTAATCATAAACTTAATATCTCATGTCATGATGTAGAGGTGAAAAGCTAACATAAAATCCATTCGAGTATGAAATGCGAGATAGTATTATTATATACGTTCGATCTAATTGAATGGATGTTAAGTGTAGTGATCACCTCCTAATTATGATGACATGTAAACGATACCTTATCGGAGTATGAAATACGTTGATTAATTATATACTCCTCAAGTAGTTTAACAAATCAAGTCTTATATACTAGTGGTTTAGATATGAAATACAGTATCAAGTAAAGAAATACCGATGATCAATTCAAGGAGATTTATATATTAAATTTGATATTGATAAACTTTTGTTGATCAATAAAATTAAATTTATATAATTAGGAGTTATATAATTTAAATTTATAAAATTAACTTGATCGATAAATTAAATTTATTAAATTAAACTTATGTTGATGTGTAGTTAAATTATATATATATAAAATTTAACTACACATCAACATAAGTTTAATTTAATAAATATATAATCCTCGAGTAGTTTAACAAATCAAGTCTTATATACTAGTGGTTTAGATATGAAATACATTATCAATTAAAGAAATACCGATGATCAATTCAAGGAGATTTATATATTAAATTTGATATTGATAAACTTTTGTTGATCAATAAAATTAAATTTATATAATTAGGAATTATATAATTTAAATTTATAAAATTAACTTGATCGATAAATTAAATTTGTTAAATTATACTTCTATTGATGTGTAGCTAAATTATATATATATATATATTTGATATTGATAAACTTTGTTGATCAATAAAATTAATAAATTTATATAATTAGGACCTATATAATTTAAATTTATAAAATTAACTTGATCGATATATATATATATATATATATATTTTATTTTATTTTAATTAATAAAATCAACCTCAAGAGTTAAGTTTATATTAAAATAAATTAATAAATACCGACCTAAAGAGGTCAGTATATTTAAATTATTATTTTATTTAAATAATATTGACTTCACGATGTTGGTATTTATTAAATATTTTTAAATATAGATAATTATTTTTAAAAATACCGACATTTCGTGGTCGGTAAATTAAACAATTCTCTTAAAAAAAGAAGGATAATATCAAGTCTAACTCGTAACTCTAACTCCTAAGGTAAATTAAACTAGTCTCAAAACCTCACTCACTCCTCACCCCCGCCCCACCCCCGACCCACCCCCATCGGCGCCCATCCCCACCCTCCTCGACCGGTACCACCCACTATCCTCGACTAGCACTATGCCAAGCCACCATCGCAGCAGCAGAGGATGCTCGTGCAGCTGCAGAGGAGAGGAAGGTCGCGCGCAGCTGCTGGTCGCGCCGCCTGCATTCAGACCGGCACCGCCTCTATGTCACTTTTCTCAATTCGCGCCACCATCTCCGACCGTCTTACTCAAGGTGTATTTTTAGAACCTCCGTAAAAGATTACTTTTGTTTCTATTTAGTTGAAGTATCTCAAAATTAGAGTACTAATATACTTAGTTTTATTGATTGTTAGTTAGTAAGTGAATGATTTAGGGTTTATGATTGTTAGTTTGAATTAGGGATTGTTTGATTGTTAGTTTGTGTTTGTTGCTTGTGAATTGAAAATTTTAATGTTAGGGGCTATAGTTTGAATTAGGGTATCTTAGAATTTGTTTGAAATTCGGTATTTCTTGAGTTAATTAGTTTGATTTTGGAATTGTAAGATTAGATTGAATTAGGGTATTTAAGGAGTTGTTTGAATTTGGGTATTATTTGAGTTAGTTTGAATTATTATTGAAATTTTAAGATTAATAGTTTGAATTTGGGATTAGGAATAGCTAGCTAATTTGAATTTAGGATTTTAGCACTAGTTAGATTTTGGGATTTTGGGGCTAGTTTGAATTTGTGATTTTAAGACTAGTTTAAATTTTGAATTTAGGACTAGTTTGAATTATTATTGAGATTTTAGGACTTTTAATGGTTTGACTTTGGGATTTTAGCACTATAGTTTGATTTTTAAATTCTAGGAGTACTTTCAATTTCTGATTTTAAGGCTAGTTTGAATTTGGAATTTAGGACTAATAGTTTGAATTATATTTGATATTTTAGGAATAATTAATAGTTTGAAGTTGGGACACTAGCTAGCTAGTTTGAATTTAGAATTTTAGGGATTTAAATTACAATTAATTAGAATTTATAATTAATTATAACTTGAATTTACTATAAATTGAACTTAATTAGGAATATGAACTTAAAATTAGAACTTGAACTTGGAACTAATTAGCTTGAATATATAACTAATTAAGTTTAGAAATTAGATATGAACTTAAATTGAAACTTGAACTTATTAAAAGTTGAATATATATATATATATATATATATATATATATATATATATATATATATATATATATGAACTTGAATTGAAACTTGAACTTATTAAAAGTTGAATATATATATATATATATAACTAATATTCTTGGATATGAAGTTTATATTTAACTAATTTAAGAACTTTTCGTGCAAGGCAACTGAGGAAGCTCAACATGTAAAAAAGTTGATACAGGACTATATTGCTTCTTTCATCAAAGTTGGAGATAAGGTTGGTGCTTCTAAATTTCTCAAGTTCAAGTACAATTGTTTTGAATAATGTCTTTATGTCCATCTAGTATTAATACTTAGCTTTAATTCTAGTGATTATAATTGATTGTTTGTTAGTATATTATTGTTTTTGTTTGTTGGTTGTGTTGTTCAATTGTTAATTTGATTTAATTATTGTTAGTTAGGTATACATAATTGAAGATTTTTATTTTAAGGTTTTTAAAAAAGAAATTAGGCATTTTTAAATTGGGCATTGTTAGTTAGTGAAGAATTAACATTTTTATATTTTAGAACTAGTTTAAACTTGAGAATATGTAATTTGAGGTTGAATTGAGATTTTTTTGGATTTGATTTTAGGACTAGTTAGTAAAGTATTAATTTGAAGTTAGAAATTAGTAATTGAAGTATTATGAGTAGAAGATGAATGTTTAAATGTCATGAATTTAGATGATGAATGTTTGAATGTCATGAACTTAATAAGAATTTGAAGTTGAACTTAGAATTTGAACGTGAACTTAGAACTTGAACTTGAAATTAGAACTTGAACATGAACTTAGAAATTGAAGTTAAACTTAGAACTTGAACTTGAACTTAGAATTTGAACTTGAACTTAGAACTTGAACTTGAAATTAGAACTTGAACTTGAACTTAGAACTTGAACTTGAACTTAGAAATTGAACTTGAACTTAGAACTTGAACTTGAAATTAGAACTTGAACTTGAACTTAGAACGTGAACTTGAAATTAGAACTAGAACATGAATTTAGAACTTGAACTTGAACTTAGAACTTTAACTTGAACTTGAACTTAGAATTTGAAGTTAAACTTAGAATTTGAACTAGAAATTAGAATTTGAACTTAGAACTTGAACTTGAACTTGAACTTAGAATTTGAATTTGAACTTAGAACTTGAACTTCAAAATTAGAACTTGAACTTGAACTTAGAACTTGAACTTAGAACTTGAACTTGAACTTAGAACTTGAACTTGAACTTGAACTTAGAACTTGAAATTGAACTTGAACTTAGAACTTGAACTTGAACTTGAACTTGAACTTAGAACTTGAACTTTAACATGAATTTAGAACTTGAACTTGAACTTAGAACTTCAACTTGAACTTAGAACTTCAACTTGAACTTAGAACTTGAACTTGAAATTAGAACTTGAACTTGAACTTAGAACTTGAACTTGAACTTAGAACTTGAACTTGAAATTAGAACTTGAACTTGAACTTAGAACGTGAACTTGAACTTGAACTTATAACTTGAACTTGAACTTAGAATTTGAAGTTAAACTTAGAATTTGAACTAGAAATTAGAATTTGAACTTAGAACTTGAACTTGAACTTGAACTTAGAACTTGAACTTAGAACTTGAACTTGAACTTGAACTTAGAACTTGAAATTAAACTTGAACTTGAACTTAGAGCTTGAACTTGAACTTAGAACTTGAACTTGAACTTGAAATTAGAACTTGAACTTGAACTTAGAATTTGAACTTGAACATAAAATTTGAAGTTAAACTTAAAATTTGAACTTGAAATTAGAATTTTGAACTTAGAACTTGAACTTGAACTTAGAACTTGAACTTGAACTTAGAACTTGAACGTGAACTTGCAACTTGAACTTGAAATTAGAACTTAATTTGAACTTAGAACTTGAATTTGAACTTAGAACTTGAATTTGAACTTAGAATTTGAAGTTAAACTTAGAACTTGAACTTGAAATTAGAACTTGAACTTAGAAATTGAACTTGAACTTAGATTTTGAACTTGAACTTGAAATTAGAACTTGAACTTGAAATTAGAACTTGAACTTGAACTTAGAACTTGAACTTGAACTTGAACTTGAACTTAGAACTTAGAAGTTGAACTTGAACTTAGAACTTGAACTTGAAATTAGAACTTGAACTTGAAATTAGAACTTGAACATGAAGTTAGAACTTGAACTTGAAGTTAGAACTTGTAACTTGAAATTAGAACTTGAACTTGAACTTAGAACTTGAACTTGAACTTAGAACTTGAACTTGAACTTAGAATTTGAAGTTAAACTTAGAATTTGAATTCGAAATTAGAATTTGAACTTAGAACTTGAACTTGAACTTAGAATTTGAACTTGAACTTAGAACTTGAATTTGAACTTGGAACTTGAACTTGAAATTAGAATTTGAATTTGAACTTAGAACTTGAACTTGAACTTAAACTTAGAATTTGAAGTTAAACTTAGAAATTGAACTTGAAATTAGAACTTGAACTTGAACTTGAACTTAGAATTTGAACTTGAACTTAGAACTTGAACTTGAAATTAGAACTTGAACGTGAATTAGAACTTGAACTTGATCTTGAACTTAAACTTAGAACTTGAACTTAGAACTTGAACTTGAACTTGAACTTGAAATTAGAACTTGAACTTAGAATTTAAACTTGAACTTAGAACTTGAACTTGAAATTAGAATTTGAACTTGAACTTAGAACTTGAACTTGAAATTAGAACTTGAACTTGAACTTAGAACATGAACTTAAAATTTGAAGTTGAACTTAGACTTGAACTTGAAATTAGAACTTAAACTTGGAACTAATTAGCTTGAATATATAACTAATTAATTTTAGAAATTAGATATGAAATGGAATTGAAAACTTGAACTTATTAAAACCTGAATATATATATATATATATATATATATATATAACTAATATTCTTGGATTTGAAGTTTATATATAACTAATTTTAGAACATTTCGTGCTAGGCAATTGAGGAAGCTCAACAAATAAAAAAGTTGATATAAGACTATATTGCTTCTTTCATCAAAGTAGGAGATAAGGTTGGTACTACTAAATTTCTAAAGTTCAAGTACAATTGTTTTCAATAATGTGTTTGTGTCCATCTAGTATTGATACTTAGTTTTAATTTTGTGATAATTTTTTTGTGTCCATCGATTGTTTGTTAAGCATAAGTACCAACACTAGTTGATCCTATTGATGACAAAATTGATTTTCTTGCAAGATCGATTTGTGTCCATCTAGTGTTGGCACTTAGCTTTAAATTTAGAAACAATATATTTGTTAAGCATAAGTACCAACACTAGTTGATCCTATTGATGACAAAATTGATTTTCTTGCAAGATCAATTTGTGTTCATCTAGTTTTGACACTTAGCTTTAAATTTAGAAATAATATATTTGTTAAGCATAAGTACCAACACTAGTTGATCTTATTGATGACAAAGTTGATTTTCTTGCAAGATCAATTTGTGTCCATCTAGTATTGACACTTAACTTTAAATTTAGAAATAATATATTTTATAAGCATAAGTACCAACACTAGTTGATCCTATTAATGACAAAATTGATTTTCTTACAAGATCGATTTGTGTCCATCTAGTGTTGACACTTAGCTTTAAATTTAGAAATAATATATTTGTTGAGCATAAGTATCAACACTAGTTGATCCTATTGATGACAAAATTGATTTTCTTGCAAGATCGATTTGTGTCCATCTAGTATTGACACTTAGCTTTAAATTTAGAAATAATATATTTGTTAAGCATAAGTACCAACACTAGTTGATCCTATTGATGACATAATTGATTTTCTTGCAAGATCGATTTGTGTCCATCTAGTGTTGACACTTAGCTTTAAATTTAGAAATAATATATTTGTTAAGCATAAGTACCAACACTAGTTGATCCTATTGATGACAAAATTGATTTTCTTGCAAGATCGATTTGTGTCCATCTAGTGTTTATATTAAGCTTTAATTTAGGAATAATGTGTTTGTTAAGCATAAGTACCAACACTAGTTGATCCTATTGATGACAAAATTGATTTTCTTGCAAGATCGATTCGTGTCCATCTAGTGTTGACACTTAGCTTTAAATTTAGAAATAATATATTTGTTAAGCATAAGTACCAACACTATTTGATCCTATAGATGATAAAGTTGATTTAGTTGGTGTATTTAGTTGTTGGAATTAAGTCAAAACTAAACTAGGTAAAGTTAAAAAGTTATGTTGTTTAAATAAGTTAAAATAAATAATGTGATTTAGTTAGTGAATTCAGTTGTTGGAATTTAGTCAAAACTAATGTAGTTAAAGTTAAAAAGTTGGTAAGTTGTTTAAATGAGTTAAAATAAATGTTGTGCGTTAGTTAGTGAATTTAGTTGTCGGAATTAAGTCAAAACTAATGTAGTTAAAGTTAAAAACTTGTTAAGTTGTTTAAATAAGTTAAAACAAATGTTGTGCGTTAGTTAGTGAATTTAGTTGTCGGAATTAAGTCAAAACTAAACTAGTTAAAGTGAAAAAGTTGTTAAGTTGTTTGAATAAGTTAAAATAAATGTTGTGGGTTAGTTAATGAATTTAGTTGTCGGAATTAAGTCAAAACTAAACTAGTTAAGTTGTGATGCATGTGAATGGATAGATGATGAAGAAATTTCAGAAGAGGACGAATAACAATTTGTATGTTTATATAGTGGATTTTTAGCTATTCATATTTGAGTATACTTTATATTTTAGTAGTTTTAACTTTTGTTTGACATTGTGAAAGACTATTTGGATTAAGCCTTATGTTATGATAACTTTGTTTGATATATTTGTTCGACATTGTGACATTATTTTGTACTACTTTGTTTTAATCTTTTTATTTAATTGATATAGATGGTAGACAAAGGCAAGGGTAAATAAAAAAAATCCGCTAATCCAAAAAAGAAATTTAAGGCCAATGCTATGAGAAGGCCCACTGGGGTCGTGATATCTAATGAGCCTTCTCGAGTTAATATTTCAAAATGAGCCTCAATTTCAACTACTCACTCGGCACACCAGTCACATAATGCCTCTACTCATGTGGCTCCACAATCTGGTTATGCTATATCTACACCCACTGTGGTACCTAGTTCGGGGTACCAAACTTTGCAGGGCTATTCACATCTTGGTCGTGGGTCTACCATACCATCATCTAGTGCTAGTCAATGCAATACTTTGACTACTAATAGTAGATCAATTGGACTTTCCAATCTTCATCTTGAATCCAATGGCTCGGAGCCTAATACTCCCACCACCCAGCACTCAAATGCACATGGTCCTCACCCAGGCGATAGAGACAATTATTGGAGACTTGTCATCGAGCCATTAGGATACAAGTATGATTTAACTATGTTTTATCTTTCATTTATCTATTTATGTTTTAATTGATTGATTATTTTTTGTTTACTCTACTTTGTCAATGAACTCGTATTTTAGCTTACGTCCGGATGTGGGTATGGCAAAGATTATTTTAAAGTGCATCGGAACTCACTATAATGGTGTGTATCCGAATTGGAGTTCGATTCCACTTAACATCCAAGGGTAGATGTTCAACGAATTTAAGGTAAGAATATATATAAATTAAATTCACATCATATACATTTAAATTCTCTAGTCATTTGAACAATAAATATTTAGTTATTTTTTATTACAGAAATATTATGTATGGGCTCCCGAACACGAGGATGACGTTCAAGTGAACTTCAAGCTTAAAGCTTCAAAGTTGCTTTCTAGCACATTTTGTGACTGTCGGAGAAAAAACAGAATGCCTACGTTTATTGTTATCGGATCGATAGGCTCTGTTACTGAAACATTGGAGTACTGATGAAATTTTTTAAAAAGAGGAGTGAGATTGGGAAGATGGCTCACGCATCAGAAAAAAGAGGCTCTTTGCACACTGGTGGAGCTATTAGCCAGGTTACTAGGAAGGAAAGAATGGTATACTTTCTTAATTTAGTAAAAAAAAAAAATTCTTTTTTGGTTAGTACTTTTTGGAGATTAATGAGATCATATCCTATATATGTTATTTGCAGGAAAAAGAGTTGGGTAGGCCGGTAGCTGTAGCAGAGATGTTCAAGGTTACTCACGTCAAGAAGAGTACGAACCCCACAGAAGAAGAAAGATGGATTGAGCCACGTGCTCAAGAGACATATGTAAGAACTCCATTCAAACTAATCTTTTTTTCTTTTCCTTGTATATATTATATTCTTATTCGTAGAGTTCTTTGTTTAAATTACAGGATAGGTATATACGAATATCTCAGGAATATCATAGTACTCTACCTCTTGAGAGTCAGGACAGACCATTTACACAAGAAGAAAATGAGAATCTTTGGAAACAGAGTGCTGGTGAACCGATTAGAGGTTCAATCTACGGCTATCCAGAAAAGGCGTATCAGAAGAAGAAGTCTTGGTATTGTGGTTCATCATCCTCAAGCTTTGATGGCGGGAATAAAGAGACAATATCTGCAATGGAGAGTAAGATAGCTTATCTCAATGTCGAGCTTGCTGCTGTAGCCGAATGAGAGAAGAAGAGAGAAGAAAAAGAGAGGAAGAGAGAGGAGGAGATTGCGGCATCAAAGGAGGTAGAGAACAAGAGGTATGCAGCGCTTCAAGTCCAACTAACTTTTCTTTTTGAATCAGGAAATATTCTTCCTCCATGTCCGGCCAGTAGTGATGAGAATGATAAGTCTGATAAGGAAAGTGAGGGTGATAAGAATGGTACGTCTGACAATGAGAGTGAGAGTGATTAGGAGTAGTTGTATCTATTTGACATTTTAGACTTCTATATTTTTGGAATTGTTTAGTTTGATCGTATTTTAGTTTATTTTGAAGTTGGATGAAGTTTATTTTGAAATAGTTTAATGTATATGTTGAAAATATTGTGTTGTTTTGGTTGGATGAAGTTTATTTGGCTTTGGGTTGTTTTGGTATAAATATGCAGGTGGGGAACTAAATATTGCAGCAATTTGTTGCCTGTTTTATAGCAGAAAACCGACCACTGGAGGACAGAATTTCAAAAATTAAAAAATAAAAATACCGACCTCCGGAGGTCGGAATTTCAACATCACAAACATAAAAATCCCGACCTCCAGAGGTCAAAATTTCAACATTACAAAAATAAAAATACCGACCTTCGGAGGTCAGAAATTCAACATTACAAAAATAAAAATATTGAACTCCAGAGGTCGGAATTTTAAAATTACAGAAATAAAAATACCGACCTCCGAAGGTCAGAATATCAACATTACAAAAAATAAAAATACCGACCTCCGAAGGTCGGAATTTCAACATTACAAAACTAAAATTACCGACCTCCGGAGGTCGGAATTTTAAAAATACAAAAATAAAAATATTGACCTTCGAAGGTCGGAATTTTAAAAATACAGAAATAAAAATACCGACCTCCGGAGGTCAGAATTTCAACATTACAAAAATAAAAATACCAACCTCCGGAGGTCAGAATTTCAATATTACAAAAATAAAAATACCGACCTCTGGATGTCGGTATTCCAAATCTGACCTCAGGAAGTCAGAAATAATAATATATGAATTTTCTGACATAAAATAAAAACTGACCTCGAGAGGTCAGTAAATACCAATCTCCAGAGGTCGGTATTGAATAGCGACTAAGTTTTTTCCGACCTAAGTTGGGATGTCGGTTTTAGGTCGGTATTTCAAGAAATACTGACCTTCGAAGGTCGGTATTCACTATTTTTTTAGTAGTGTATTGGAAAATGTTAGGAATAGAGTAAGCCCCAGGAAGTAAGATATTTACAGCAAAATGTAAAAATTTATATGTTAACAATGAAACATAAAATAACAAAAAAAAAAAAAGATAAATAGAATAAAAATAGAAAATCCTTTCGAACAAATTGTTACAGTAATAGATAAGAATGATTACAGTTACAAGGAAATAAATATAGAAGAAGATTTAGAAATAGTAAGGGACAGGGTAAGCACATAAAAAAGAATGAAAGGAATAAACCACAGTAATGAAACACCTCAACTTTCAAGAAAATCAACAGAATATCAAATGATAAAAGATATAGAACCATACCATTACTATCTATACTACCTTAAAAGCATGAACTCCAAAAAATGAATGTTAAATTACGTAAATACCCCTCACTTAAACAGATTACACAAATACCCCTCACTCACTTAAAAACATGACACAAATACCCCTGACTTTTAAAAAAAAAAAACCTAATGCAACAAACAACGACAAACAACCAAAACTTTTACTATACAAACGCCAAGTCCTCTTTGATTGAACAGTCACCATGTTTCCCATGAACTGTATCTGTCTAACGCCCAAATATATAGTCCAACCAACACAACCTATGCATATTCCCCTATAAATATCAACCACACATACAACAAATTCACAATTAGCAAATCAACTTCGGCACAAAGCGTCTCCATTAGCAAATCAACTTCTGCAAATAACGCATCGGTATGCCCTCTTTTCCTCCTTTTCATCCACTGTACTTGTTTTATTACTCAAGCGTACATCTGCACATTTGAATTCAATTAACATTTTTGCAATACTTCCTCAGGCCAATATTGATCTTCCTTATGCAAAACACATAAGAGTATTGGACTCGGCATTGACATATTTCACTCCACATCTTAAATTGTAAGTTTTCACTCTCCTTATGCATCTTGTTACGATCTTCAATGGACTACTTGCAGTAACATTGCTACAATCTTCTTAATGATTCTGTATTTTTCCCCGACACATTATGGCCCAGAATGAATAATGAACTTCACTTTTCCCTTGGCACCTCTAACTATCCTGAATCATCACACATGGCGACTGAAGTTGAACTATCAAAGTAGAGTGTCTCCATTAACAAGATACCAAAATACTTTGTTAATTAGGTAACACGAGTATTTGTTATTCGAAAGGGTTCTGTTATGTCGTACAAGAATTCTCGTCATGAATGGACTTTCCAAACGGTAATATTAGTGGACGACGAGGTAATAGTTTTGCTTAGGTTATATGCTAACATTCCTATCTACTCCCTATATTACTTTTCTAATCAACTCATATGTCAATTACATCAATACTAGGGGACAAAGTTGCAAGCGACACTATTTAATAAGCACATTGACACATGAAAGGACTTATTAAAGACAAATAAGAGTTACTACATTGCTAATGGGTTGTTGGATTGGGTCAACCCCAACTACACTTCTGTGCACAAAGAGATTGAACTCTCTATTACCGACAACACAATCATAAAGGAGAGTGACCATGTTGTTTCAACACATAACTTCTTTGAAGGTTTTGTTTCTTTGGAACACGCAGAAAAATTGCCAAATGGTGCTATATTCGGTAACTATTCACAGTACATATTTAAATTTCTACATTCAATTACTTAATATGTATCATTAACTCACCTCACCTCTATTCAGACTTGCTTTGCATGTTAGTCACGGTCAATCCTATCATTGTAAAAGGCAATAGCAAAAGACGTGAAATTGTTGTTACAAACGAAATGTAAGTTGCCATTACGACTTCTCGATCGTCCATATAAATCTCCTGATGAATTCACAATTCTCATCTAATTCAAAATCTAGCATGGGGCGTACAACTGCTACTCTATGGGGAGATTTTGCAGTACACGACGGTGCATTTGTGGAAAAGTTGAAAGATGATCAACCTGTTCCTGGCTTATGTGACGTAAGAGTCTCAAAATATAGAGGTATACCCACTCTCTCCGATATGCTAATAGTAAAATTTTTGAATATATTATTTGATGCCTCACTTTAATATGTTGTTTTCCAAACTAGGCAATTTTGGGATATCCACTATACCCGTGAGTAGTGTGTTGATCAATCCAGTGTTTCCAAAAGCACTAGATCTTTACACTTGGTACACAAGCTAATCTTCTAATATGCTCGACAATATTCATTAACCTTACCGCCCAAATTTTATGGTCTAACTATAATTTATTGAGCTATACTTTAATCTAACAATTTGAAAAACCACAAACATTCCCTTAATTCTATGCTACAATTAACTTACCTCATCCTATATACAGGCGTGAAGTCATAAAAAGGGGGAATGAAAAATATTACAACCACACCAAGTAAGGTAATGAAAAAGGCCACGTTAGCGTTGCAATTATAAGATAACTGCGAATCGCTAAACTAGATGAAAAAAAGCTAAGGTAAAATATTAAACAACTAATGTAGATTTGAATACTATATATTAGGTTAGATTTGAAAGAGAATGCACATATTCTGATGCTGAGGAATCTGGATCCAGCAAATGACTTATGCAACAGGACACAATTAATTTGTAGAGGTTTTGACAACAATGTCATACATGCCAAAATAACCACATGAGAATATGCAAGAAACAAGTGTTTATAACAAGAATCCAATTATCGCCGCCGGAGAATGAAGGATATCCTTTTAAATTTATTCGCAAGCAATTTCCAATACGTCTCTGTTTTGCAATGACGATAAATAAAGCTCAAGGTCAAACAATCCCTACTGTTGGATTGTATCTTCCGCAACATGTTTTCTCCCATGGACAACTAACTATATGTAGAACTATCGATGGGAATCTCAATGACCACGACAAAAGTATTGGTAATGATTGAACAACCAGATACGACGACGAGCACATATACAAAAAATATTGTATACAAGGAAGTATTAGGTAAGAGACGATTGTTATCTTTTAAAGCGTAATTAATTAGGAACAAAACCAACACATTACATGAACCTAATGAAAATGTCATTGGTTGTATTTGATAGGTTCGGTTGAAGAGGAGAAAAGTTGAGCATCAACATGCAATTTATGAAGAAAATACAACTATTGTGTAGACTTAGATATTGGTAATTACAAATGACTTGCAAATCCGGGAAAGTATCATCTATTTATGGACATCGTCATAAAGTTACATGCATCAAATTCAAGACGATTAGACGAGCATAATCGAGTACGGAAATTGAGAAACGTCCATACAAATTATTACCTTACATATTGAATATATTTAATAATGTAGTATGCATACAATTAACTGTAAAATTATGTATACGAGACTGTTCTAATACTTACAAAAATATATTATGACAAAAAAGTTAGCTTACTGTTTTAGACTTAATCATATGACAAGATGAGGCCACCACATGCAAAGCACGTGTAGTAAATCTAGTATAACTAAAATAATGGAACAAAGAAAGTATATTATAATAATAAACACTGGCCAAGAAGAAAATTACATAACAAGAGAGTTAGTAGCAGAAGATGAAATAACCTCTAAAGAACGAACGTGCCCAGAATTACCAAAAGAGTTAATAATTCTGAGGAAACAAAGAAAAAGAAATAATTATTGGAGGAATAGTAATATTAATAAAATTCAAAATTTATCAAGGAGATAACATAATATTAGGAATAAAATGGTTAGAAGTGAAACCATATAATATAGAAAATACACAATTAACCATAACATATAAAAACAAGAAAGTCATAATAAAAAGAACAATATGAAAATATACATACTTGCAAAAATAATAATAGAAAATTACTACAATAGATATTATACCCCAATGTTAGATACAGGAGCAGAAGCTAATATGTGCAAACACAATTGCCTACCAAGAAAATGGGAGAAGCTAAAAACACCCATAGTAGTAACAGGGATTCAATAATGAAGGAAGTATGATAACATATAAAGCAAAGAATATAAAATTACAAATATGGGATAAAATATTAACTATAGAAGACATATATAGTTACGAATTCATAAATAAGGATATGCTTTTAGGAATGTCATTCTTAGAAAAACTATATCCCCATGTGATAACAAAAACACACTGGTGGTTTATTACACCATGTAAACAAAAGGTAGGAGCAAAAAGAGTAAACAACAAAAATAGAAAAACCATACCATGGATCAAAGGAAGTGAGAAGATTACCCAAAAGCTAGAAAATATCAAAGAAATTACCATAATATCAAATTAATTGTATTTTCTATAGATAAACTAAAACTAATTCAAGACAAACTAGAATCACTATATAGTGAAAATCCCTTGAAAGGATGGGAAAAATATAAAAACAAAAATTAAAATCGAATTGATTAATGATAATGCCATAATAATCCAAAAACCATTAAAATATAATTTTAATGATTTAACAGAATTCAAAATACACATAAAAGAGTTAATAGAAAATAATTACATACAAGAAAGTAATAGTAAACATACAAGTCCAGCATTTATGGTAAATAAGCATAGTGAACAAAAAAGAGGATAAAGTAGGATGGTTATTGACTATAGAAATCTAAATGCAAAAACAAAAACATAAAATCACTCAATACCAAACAAAGTATTAAAAATAAGACAAATCCAAGGATATAATTACTTCAGCAAGTTTGATTGTAAGTCAGGATTTTACCATCTAAAAATAGAAGAAGAATCTAAAGAGTTAACAGCTTTTACAGTACCACAAGGATTTTATGAATGAAATGTATTACCTTTTGGATATAAAAATGCACCAGGAAGATACCAACATTTTATGGATAATTACTTTAACCAACTAGAAAATTGCATAATATACATAGATGATATATTATTATATTCAAGAACTCAAGATGAACATATAAAATTTCTAGAAAAATTTATACATATTATAACATACTCAGGAATAAGTCTAACTAAGAAAAAGAAAGAACTAATGAAAACACAAATAGAATTTCTAGGAATACAAATAGATAGAAATGGTATAAAAATGCAAACACACATAGTACAAAAGATAATAAATTCTGTAAACAAATAGATACGAAAAAGAATTTACAATCGTTTCTAGGATTAGTAAATCAGGTGAGAGAATATACACCTAATTTAGCAGAACACTTAAAACCTTTGCATAAGAAATTGAAGAAAGATGTAGAATATAATTTTGACAAGAAAGACCAAGAACAAATACGGAAAATAAAATTACTATGTAAAAATTTACCTAAATTATGTTTTCCAGATGAAAATAAATAATTTACATATATAGTAGAATCAGATGCAAGTGAAATAAGCTACGGAGGAGTATTAAAATATAGATATAATAAAGAAAAGGTGGAACATCATTGCAGATATTATTTAGGAATATTTACAAACCCCAAAATAAAATGGGAAATAAATAAAAAGAATTATATTCAATATATAAATGTTTATTAGCCTTTGAACCATACATTGTATATAACAAATTTATTGTAGGAACAGATAATACGCAGGTAAAATGGTGGATAACAAGAAAGGTACAAGATTCAGTAACGACCAAAGAGATACGAAGACAAGTATTAAATATATTAAATTTTACATTTACAATAGAAATAATATATACTAACAAGAATGTTATTGCATATTATATCTCAAGACAAAGCTACACAGATTGAAAAAGAAAATACTATAGAAGAAATACTTAAAGCTATGACTCTACTTTGCACAAAAGTAGAAAATATTGACAAAGAGCTACAACAAATAAAAATTCAGCAGCATGACTATAAAAATGCGGAGCTAAGTCGATCAGAAGACTTAAAAATTCCAGAGCTACAAGGTGACGTTGGGAAACACCTAAAAACCCATAATGATTTGTTATATGCAGTTACAGGAAGCACATCTGCAACAAAAGAAGAAAATAAAACTAGATATGTTAATACTAATATGAATAAAATGTTCGAAAAACCATTTATGCCAAAGAACCAAAAAGATCCATTATTCATACCACCTCAGCTAAACAGATATAAAGAAAGCCAAGGACAAAACAAAAATAGTTATAACCATATAACCAGAGCTTATATACAAACCTTTCTAAACCAAAATCCAAAGTCCAAAAATATAAAAAAAAACCATGAAGATTAGATTACACAAAATCTACAGGGATATAACAAGTTGATTGCACAACCAAGAACTAGCACTAATCTAGTACGAACTTGCTACAACTATGGATTATTAAGTATCGTATATACCCAAATAGGAGATGAAATATCCATGATACCAGAGTTACATAAAGCATTTCTGCATTACAAAAGAATAACTAAAGCAACACTTTTTTTATATAAAGTTCTATTTAGCACCAGCGGAAATATTATATGATGAAATTAAACCTATCATCCAAGTCATAAAATTCAGATTAACCAGAGAAATAATAATACCAGAAAAAATAGAACAACAAGAAGATATACAAAAGATAGAGATACCAGAATTTTATGCAAGAAAGCGGATTATTGGAATAGCTACTATTTTGAACGAGTTAACAACCAATTATTTAAATGAAAATTCAGTATGGAGTTACTATAAAAGAGAACAAACTATGATATATTCAAATTCCAGAGAAATTAGAGAAGCAGATATGGAAGAAATACGACAATGGATATTAAGCTTATTAAAACCAGATCAACAACCAACTACAAGGGTAATACGAAGGAATTTTATTTCATCATAGATAATGACAAACTATTGCAAAACTATTGGACACAGATACCCAAATCATCAATGCTCGAAGTGCTATGGAGAAGATAATGTAATTCCAGCTGTCCAGCTAGAATAAAGATGACAAGATAAAAAGCAAAACCGACAAACTACTTTACTGCACACTACAATAATACACACTTTATCTTGTCTGTTTTGCTTTTTATCTTGTCGTCTTTATTCTAGCTGGACAGCTGAAATTACATTATCTTCTCCATAGCACTTCGAGCATTGATGATCTAGATATCTGTGTCCAATAGTTTTGCAATAGTTTGTCATTATCTCTGGTGAAATAAAATTCCTTCGTATTGCCCTTGTAGTTGGTTGTTTTTCTGGTTTTAATAAGCTTAATATCCATTGTCGTATTTCTTCCATATCTGCTTCTCTGATTTCTCTAGAATTTGAATATATCATAGTTTGTTCTCTTGCATAGTAGCCCTTTATTGAATTTTCATTTAAATAATTGGTTGTTAACTCGTTCAAAATAGTAGCTATTCCAATAATCCGCTTTCTTGCATAAAATTCTGGTATCTTTATCTTTTGTATATCGTCTTGTTGTTCTATTTTTTTTGGTATTATCATTTCTCTAGTTAATCCGATTTTTATGACTTGGATGATAGGTTTAATTTCATTATATAATATTTCCGCTGGTGCTAAATAGAACTTTATATAAAAAAAGTGTTCCTTTAGTTATCCTTTTGTAATGCATAAATGCTTTATGTAACTCTGGTATCATGGATATTTCATCTCCTGTTTAGGTATATACGGTACTTAATAATCCATAGTTGTAGCAAGTTCCTACTAGATTGGTGCTAGTTGCTGGTTGTGCAATCAGCTTGTTATATCCCTGTAGATTTTGTGTAATGTAATCTTCATGGGGTTTTTTTGTATTTTTGGACTTTAGATTTTGGTTTATAAAGGTCTATATTTTGTGGATGCTCTCTATATAAGCTCTGGTTATATGGTTATAACTCTTTTTGTTTTGTCCTAGGCTTTCTTTATATGTGTTTAGCTGAGGTGGTGTGAATAATGGATCTTTTTGGTTCTTTGGCATAAATAGTTTTTCAAACATTTTATTCATATTAGTATTAACATATCTGGTTTTATTTTCTTCTTTTGTGGCAGATGTGCTTCCTGTAGCTGCATGTAACAAATTATTATGGGTTTTTAGGTGTTTCCCAACGTCACCTTGTAGCTCTGGAATTTTCAAGTCTTCTGATCGACTTAGCTCCACATTTTTATAGTCATGCTGCTGACTTTTTATTTGTTGTAACTTTTTGTCAATATTTTCTACTTTTGTGCAAAGTAGAGTCATAGCTTTAAGTATTTCTTCTATAGTATTTTCTTTTTCAGTTTGTGTAGCTTTGTCTTGAGATGTAATCTGCAATAACATTCTTGTTAGTACATATTATTTCTATTGTAAATGTAAAATTTAATATATTTACTACTAGTCTTCGTATCTCTTTGGTAGTTACTAAATCTTGTACCTTTCTTGTTATCCACCATTTTACCTATGCATTATCTGTTCGTACAATAAATTTGTTATATACGATGTATGGTTCAAAGGCTAATAAACATTTATATATTGAATATAATTCTTTTCTATTTATTTCCCATTTTATTTCGGGGTTTGTAAATGTTCCTGAATAATATCTGCAATGATGTTCCACCGTTTCTTTATTATATCTATATTTTAATACTCCTCCGTAGCTTATTTCACTTGCATCTGATTCTACTATATATGTAAGTTCTTTATTTTCATCTGGAAAACATAATGTAGGTAAATTTTTACATAATAATTTTATTTTCCGTATTTGTTCTTGGTCTTTCTTGTCAAAATGATATTCTACATCTTTCTTCAATTTCTTATGCAAAGGTTTTAAGTGTTCTGCTTAATTAGGTATATATTCTCTCACCTGATTTACTAATCCTAGAAACGATTGTAATTTCTTTTTCGTATCTATTTGTTTTACAGAATTTATTATCTTTTGTACTATGTGTGTTTGCATTTTTATACCATTTCTATCTATTTGTATTCCTAGAAATTCTATTTGTGTTTTCATTATTTCTTTCTTTTTCTTAGTTAGACTTATTCCTGAGTATGTTATAATATGTATAAATTTTTCTAGAAATTTTATATGTTCATCTTGAGTTCTTGAATATAATAATATATCATCTATGTATATTATGCAATTTTCTAGTTGGTTAAAGTAATTATCCATAAAATGTTGGTATCTTCCTGGTGCATTTTTTATATCCAAAAGGTAATACATTCCATTCATAAAATATTTGTGGTACTGTAAAAGTTGTTAACTTTTTAGATTCTTCTTCTATTTTTAGATGGTAAAATCCTGACTTACAATCAAACTTGCTAAAGTAATTGTATCCCTAGATTTGTCTTATTTTTAATACTTTGTTTGGTATTGTGTAATTATATGTTTTTGTTTTTGCATATAGATTTCTATAGTCAATAACCATCCTACTTTATCCTCTTTTTTGTTCACTATGCGTATTTACCATAAATGCTGGACTTATATGTTTACTATTACTTTCTTGTATGTAATTATTTTCTAGTAACTCTTTTATGTGTGTTTTGAATTCTGTTAAATCATTAAAATTATATTTTAATGGTTTTTGGGTTATTACGGCATTATCATTAATCAATTCGATTTTTATTTTTGTTTTATATTTTTCCCATCCTTTCAAGGGATTTTCACTATATAGTGATTCTAGTTTTTCTTGAATTAGTTTTAGTTTATCTATAGAAAATACAATTAATTTGATATTATGGTAATTTCTTTGATATTTTCTAGCTTTTGGGTAATCTTCTCACTTCCTTTGATCCATGGTATGGTTTTTCTATTTTTGTTGTTTACTCTTTTTGCTCCTACCTTTTGTTTACATGGTGTAATAAACCACCAGTGTGTTTTTGTTATCACATGGGGATATAGTTTTTCTAAGATTGACATTCCTAAAAGCATATCCTTATTTATGAATTCGTAACTATATATGTCTTCTATAGTTAATATTTTATCCCATATTTGTAATTTTATATTCTTTGCTTTATATGTTATCATACTTCCTTCATTATTGAATCCTGTTACTACTATGGGTGTTTTTAGCTTCTCCCATTTTTCTTCTGGTAGGCAATTGTGTTTGCACATATTAGCTTCTGCTCCTGTATCTAACATTGGGGTATAATATCTATTGTAGTAATTTTCTATTATTATTTTTGCAAGTATGTATATTTTCATATTGTTCTTTTTATTATGACTTTCTTGTTTTTATATGTTATAGTTAATTGTGTATTTTCTATATTATATGGTTTCACTTCTAACCATTTTATTCCTAATATTATGTTATCTCCTTGATAAATTTTGAATTTTATTAATATTACTATTCCTCCAATAATTATTTCTTTTTCTGCTGTTTCCTCAGAATTATTAACTCTTTTGGTAATTCTGGGCACGTTCGTTCTTTAGAGGTTATTTCATCTTTTGCTACTAACTCTCTTGTTATGTAATTTTCTTCTTGGCCAGTGTTTATTATTATAATATACTTTCTTTGTTCCATTACTTCAGTTATATAGTAATGGTATGGTTCTATATCTTTTATCATTTGATATTCTATTGATTTTCTTGAAAGTTGAGGTGTTTCATTACTATGGTTTATTCCTTTCATTCTTTTTGATGTGCTTACCCTGTCCCTTACTATTTCTAAATCTTCTTCTATATCTATTTTCTTGTAACTGTAATCATTATTATCTATTACTGTAACAATTTGTTCAAAAAGATTTTCTATTTTTATTCTATTTATCTTATTTTTTGTTGTTATTTTATGTTTTGTTGTTAATACATATAAATTTTTACATCTTGCTGTAAATATCTTACTTCCTGGGGCTAACGCTATTCCTGACATTTTCCAATATAATACTAGAGATTTTTATCTATGTTTCTATCGTTTACTGCTACTGAACAATTGGCGCTTATTATAAATTTGAATTTTTGGTATATTAGATTTCCTTTTACTACACTTATTATATTTTTTTCTATAGGTTCTACTATTCTGTCGTCTGCTAGATATATTTCTATTGGTGTATCTATTCCTTCTCTGAAACATGGTTTTATTAATATTTTTGTTCCTCCTAGGTGTACATATTTTATTGGGTCTTTAGCTTTAATTTCTTGTATTTCTTTGTTTATTATTCTTTTATTTATTATTCATATTTTTGCTTTTCCTTTGGTATATTTACAATCTATTCTATGTTTTTTTTTGCTTACCACGTAATATTCTTCTTTTTGTCTTTTAAATAAATTTTTTATTATTGGTAATTTAAATATTTTTTCTACGCTTAGGTCTAGTTCTTTTCCTTTTATTTGTTCAAATATATTAATATCAAATATTACTTTTTGTTCCGTGGATTCTTCAGTTATATGATCCTCTTGAGTTATTATTTGTACGTCTTTTTCAGTCATCTATATTATCATATAAATTATCTTTTTCTTCATTTTCGGATAATTCATATATAATATCATAACTTTCTGGCTCATAATCTATATATTCTATTTGTGTATATTCTTCTTCATTATCGATTATTACTTCGTATATTTGTTTTTTCTTAGGATTTTGGGGTAATTTACAATCTTTAGCTATATGTCCTAGTTTTCCACATTTATAACAAGTACATTCAATTATTTTTTACTTTGGTCTAAATGGTGTTTTGGTATTATAATTTCGTATGTAGTATTTTCTTCGAGGTCTTTTGTACTTATACTGGGATTTATATTTTTTATGTTTTCCTGGTTTCCTGTATTTCTTTTTATAGTAGTTATCATTACATCCAAATTGAGGTGTTATCTTATCTTTACAACATGCTAAGTTTTTTATTATGGTTTTTTCCATTTTCATTTCTTCTCTATATTTTTCACATATTTCTGAACTCCATTTTTGTAAGTATCTTATTCTTGCTCCTAAAGTATCTTGTAATCCTGTTTCATTCCAATCTTTTATTATCTTTGAACTAAACGATTCTGGTAATTTTGTAAAGTATAACCTTCGTATTTCTTTTCCTTCTTCTATATTATATGTTCCTTTATAATAATATTCTCTAAATACACACGTATATTCTTCTATATAACACATATTACATATTGCTAATTTTAACATTAAATTTCTGTTTAGCTGTTTTTCCATATTTTGTTCTTCTATTTCTATAGTCGTACTACTAAATTCATTCCGTATAGCTATTTCATATTTATTTAATATGTCAATTGGGGTTGTTGCTATTTCACCATCTATCCTTTTATTATTTTTTAATGTTTTTATACTTTCGTTTGTTAGATTTTGTAACCATAATTTTACTGTTCCTATAAGTGTCTTTTCTATATATCCTGGTACTTCTGTCATTCCTATTTTATTATCTATTAGTTGTTTTGATATATATCCTACCCATAATTGAATTATTTTATTTATATCTGTGACGCAGTCTAGATCTAAAAAAATTATTATTTTGCGTAGTTACTGGAGTTGGTGTCCATTTTATGTTTAATCTTTTATTCCATATACTATCATACCTATCAGATTGTTCATAATTAATCGTATAATAATTGGGATTTACTTCTCTAGGGGTTTTAACTTCTGATGTACTTACTTTTGTATCCTTAATATCTCCTGTATTTATTTTTGTAGATTTTATATCCTTATCTTCTAGATTTGCTAACATTTCTATATATGTTTCGCTTATATCTGAACCTTGATCTGAGTGGTCTTCATTTATATGGTCTTTATTTATATCATCTATTCTTATATCTGGTTCTTCTTTTTCTTCAATCTGTAACTTTTCCTTAAATTTTTCTATTTCATTTTTTTAATTTTTTTTCTAAAGCAATTATCTTATCATTTTTTGTTTCTTCTATTTGTTGTATTTCTAGTTTTGCTTGTTGTCTAATAATTTCTATCTCTTTTTTCCTATCTATTTCTTTATTTTCTTTAGTTATTCGTACCATGACTGTTAGACTATCTTCTAATCTTACTATTTCTTTTTCTATCATTAGATATAAATTTTCACCTATCTTTTTATATATCCTTCCTAAGCTTGAAAATATTATTTTTATTTTTAATTTGTCTTGCTTTTCATAGGTTTTTTCATCTATAGCAAATTCTTCTTTATTCATTATAGATTGTGCTTTAGTTTATATTCTATTTGTTGTATTTGTAGTTGTATTTCAAATATTGTTCTTCTTTGAGCTAGTAGAGATTTTTGGCATACTCCTGCGTATATGTTATATTTAAGTCTTTCTTGTTTATGTTTTAACTTATAGCGTTTCTCTATAATCGTCCTGATTAATTCATATTTGTGTTGTTCTTTACTTTCCATACTATCCAAAGTGGCAGGACACATCCTTTCAAGAATATGCTTTTGGACTAAACAAATTCAGATCCATTTATGGTAGTATGTATGTTGAAAAGAATTTAGAATATTATTTCCGTTTTCATGGCGTGAGATACATTCAATCCCCACAGATCAGAAAATTGTTTTTCTTCTTGCGAAAGCACTTCCTCTAAAAATATTTGATCACTTTGTCGTTGTTATGCTTATGAGAATATTTAGTGTTCTTTGAATGAAGTTTTTGCTAATTTAGTCCTAATGCTTTTCTCAGGGAGTGAAGGATCAGGTGTTAAAAAGGAGTTCACATCATATCAGGTGAAGCAGGATGATGAACCAAGAGATTGTGATTTTCATTTGTTCCTCTTCCTTTCTCAAAGGTAAATCTCCCCTTTCTGACTGAGATTTATTTGTTCTCTTACATATTTGGTTAGTAGTTCTTCAACTTTGTATCCAGTATTTAGAATTCGTGCCCGACTTTCGAATCCTTGTAACACTAAAGCTTTCGTCTTTAGATAATACTATTGTATATTTGTGATATTCATTTAATGTCTCATGTGATATATATAGAAAAAATTCTCTACATTGTCCTGTGGATTAAACACTTTCGATGAACATGAAAACATGAAAATTTAAAGACCAACAACATAAGAAGCACCAACAATAGCAACAAAAATACTAGATCAGAGACTTTTAAAATCCAAGCACGCACTAAATGGATATCAAGCACAAGACAGAACTTACCTCCACATGACCAGGTATACATCTTCTCCAATCACAAGCAATTTGATACACTTATGTCTGTGAACGACGAGTGAAGGTGCAAAGTCTCACGTTCTACTGATTCTTTTCTTGTTCTACCTCTTAATTACAATTTAAAATAGATCCTTTAACATCACTGGACTTACATTAGAACAAGTAGAATTCAATGGCTGAAACGATCCATTGTATAATTAAGTGGAATCTACTTCTATTGCAGGTGAAATTCAATGGCTTGATATTATAACCAAGTAATTTCATACTAAAGTCGTGCATAGATTTTTGAAAGACAGAGATTCTTTATATCTATTAAATGAATCAGTTGTAATTAATTGATACCAGACCCGTATCCAAGACCTCTGCCCTCTTGCTATATGTGTCAATAATATTTCAGACCACATCTGAGTAGTAACCAACGGATCATATATTTGAGCTGTCTTGTACATACATTCAATTTCGGATGTGCTATCCACCAGGTTACCGACTATAAGTTTCACTTTCTTTTAAAGATGCCTTTAAGTTGGAAGTTGACAAGAAAAGTCAGAAATCTAAACTATGACTCACATTGACGACGCTCATTTCAAATTACATGATAACATAGGGATAGTTCACTACAACGTAAGTGTCATGCTTGAAGCAACCTTATATTCCGAGAGCAAAAGAGCTCACTGACTCTTCACTTATTAGTTAAATTTTTAATTCTCTCAAATTGGTTTACATAGATTTTAACGTGAGAACTAACCAATAGCTATGGTGCTCTGATTCCACATAAAAGATATCTCCATTGTATGTGAGGCATAACAAGATTACAGGATCTCAATGTCTAGCATAATTCAATATATAAGTGCCTTTGTTGTAGACGTTTAGCCAAAATTACTTTATAACAGATGGTTGTATGGATAGAAGTATAAATATTTACATTGAAACTGTTGTCATGAAGTGGAAAATTTAGCTTAAAGTTTAAACAAAAAAATTTAAATGGTATACAAATACTAAAAGGTAAACGATACCGAATTATCATGGATAAACTTAGTAAGGATCATATGCAAATCTTTAAACATGCTTCTGTAGTAAAAGAATGATAGTTTAGATTTCTCTGTTTGATTGCTCTTTGTTTCGGTTGGATTTTAACCATTGAACCTCATTAATTTGTGAAGCCAGATTGTTCGGATTAACAAGTGATTCTGCAGGCCATAATATATGCTTTGTTAAACATAGAACTTAGAAGCGTTGTGGTGGGGTCTGACTTGAGAAAACCAGCAAGATAACTACCAAAACAATGAGGGACAAGGAAATAGTTGATGGCATATTAGCTGAGAATTTAAAGGCATAGCCACATTGCGAGAAGCGCCAGTAAGAACAATAGAACCAACTCATAATTTTAATTCCAAGCATGCACTAAACGAATAACAAATATATTCTTCCGATAGTTGTTTTAATCTGAATATTTCATTAATATTATTTATGATATGTTCTAGATATAATATATCTTGGGTTCTTTGATACATATATAAATTTTCCTCCATTAATTGTTCTAATAGTTTTATATCTTTCATAGATTCTATTCAATATTGTAAATATTCGTAGTTCACTTTAATCTGAATTTATTTCTAAATCATAGCATTCTATTCTTTCGGAGTCTAAATCATGTAGGTCTATTTCATACCATTGTTGATTTAATATATCTTCTGATTCGTTATCATTAAATATTTTTTCCCATATAAATCTTCTTATTGTTGGTATTTCAAATATTTTTGCTACGCTTAGGTCTAATTCTTTTCCTTTTATTTGTTCAAATATATTATTATTAAATATTATTATTTGTTCTGCCGATTCCTCATCTTGATATTTTTCTTTAGTTATTATTTGTATATCTGTTTCAATCATTTATATAGTGTTCATTATCTGATTCTATTAATGAATTATTTTCCATTTCATCCATTTCGTTTTCTGATAATTCATATATGCTATCTTCACTTTCTAATTCATAATCTACGTATTCTATTTGCGTATATTTTTCATTGTCTATTATTATTTCTGATATTTGTTTTTTCTTTGGATTTTTAAGTAATTTACAATCTCTAACTATATGTCCTAATTTTTCACAATTATAACAAGTACATTCCGTTAGTTTTCTTTTTGGTCTATATGGTCTTTTGGTTTTGTATTTTTTTACATAGTATCTTCTTCTCGGTTTTTTATATTTATATTTTGATATGTATTTTTTATTAGATTTCTTTCTATATTTATAATACCTATCTGTAGAACCAAATTGAGATGCTATTTTATTTTTGCAACATGCCAAGTTTTTTACTAATATTTTTTCCATTTTTATTTCTTCTTTATGTTTTTCGCATAGTTCTATAAACCATCGTTGTAAGAATTTCATTCTAGCTCCTAATGTATCCGTTAATTATGCTTCATTCCAACTTTTTATTATTTTAGAACTAAAAGGTTCTGGTAATTTTGTAAAGTATAATTTCCTTATTTCTCTACTTTCTTCTGTACTATATGTTCCTTTATAATAATATTCTCTAAATAACATGTATATTAATCTATATAACACATATTACATATTGCTAATTTTGTCATTAGATTCCGATTTATGATTTTTTCTTTATTTTGTTCTTCTACTTCTATTGTCATACTATTAAATTCATTTTTATAGCTACTTCATATTTATATAATATTTCCATAGTTGTAGTAGCTAATTCACCATTAAATTTTTTATTACTTCTTAGAGTTTTTAAACTTTTATCTGATAAATTTTGTAGCCATAATTTTACTGTTTCTATAAGCGTTCTTTCTATATATCCTGGTGTTTCTGTTATTACTATTTTGTTATCTATTAATTGTTTTGATATATATCTTATCCATAATTGGATTGTTTTATTTATATCTGCTATATAGTCTAAATCTAAAAAATTATGTCGTTCAGTTATTGGTTTATGTGTCCATTTTTTATTTAATCTTTTATCCCATATAATTTTTTCTCTATCATATTATTCATAGTTTTCATTATAATATTTTGGATTAAAATTTTTAGGGTTTTTTACTCCTTGTGAGCTAGGTTTTTCATCCATGTCTACGTCTCCTGAATTTATATCTAAATTCTTTGTATTATCTATATTTGCTAAAAGTTTCGTATATGTTTCGCTTGTTTTCGAATGTTGTTCTAGATCATTGTCGTTTATTTCATCAACTCTTATTTCGGGTAGATTATCTTAGTTATTTTCTTCTTTTTCTTCTAATTCATCTTCTAGTTGCAATTTTTCTTTAAATTTAATTATCTAATTTGTTAATTTTGTTTTTGTTCTTTTTCTTTTTGTTTAATTTCATACATTTCTTTTAATATTGCTATCTCTTTTTCTAGCTCTATTATTTTGGTATTTTTTACTTCTTCTATTTGTTGTACTTCCTTTTTTGCTTGTTGTTTTACTTTTTCAATTTTCGTTTTTCTATCTATTTCTTCATTTTCTTTTGTTATTCTTATCATAGCAGTTAAACTATCTTCTAGTTTTACCATTTCTTTTTCTAACATTAGACTTATATTGTCACCTATTTTCTTATATCTTCTTCCTAGATTAGAAAATATTATCTTTATTTTTAATCCGTCATAGTTTTCATATATTTTTTCATCTATTGCGTATTCTTCCTCATTCATTTATAGATTGTGTTGAAGTTTATATTCTAAGTTATTTATTTGTATTTCTAGATATAAAATAGTCTTTCTTTGTGCTATTATAGATTTGTGACAAATTTTTGCGAATATATTACTGTTAAGTCTATTTTGCTTATGTGCTAATTCTTGTCTTTTTGCTATAATTATTTCATAAAGTTTTTGTCTATATTCGTTATTCTCGTTATTCATTGTAATTTTAAATATTGAATATATTTATATTTTATTTTAGATATATTATCTATTAATTGATCTAATTTTTTGTTATTAATTTTTGTGATATTAAGTTCTTTTTCTTAATTTTCTACTAGTATGTTTTTTACCATGCTTCTTATTATCCATAGCTCTGATACCAAAACTCTCTTTTCAAAAAAACTCTCTCTCTTAAGATATAAAACACTTAAAAGATAAATAAAATACTAATGGAGAAATCTGAAATCCAATCAGATATTTCAGATAGCATGGCTAAGCAAGAGGCAAAGGTATATTGTTCAAAAAATATGCAGAACTAATTTCATATATTCCTGAATATCATATATATGATTGAATAAATTTATGTTAGTTATTATGTATTATAATTATTTGAATCATGATTTCTAGTTTATTAGCACACTGGAAACAGAGAGAAAACTTATATATTATGCCATCCAAGAGCTAGCAATATTAAAAGAAATATATAAAATTAAACAAAAAGAAAAAGAACAAAAAACAAAATTAACAAATGAGATAATTAAATTTAAAGAAAAATTGCAACTAGAAGATGAATTAGAAGAAAAAGAAGAAAATAACCAAGATAATCTACCCGAAATAAGAGTTGATGAAATAAACGATGATGATCTAGAACAACATTCGGAAACAAGCGGAATATATACGAAACCTTTAGAAAATATAGATAATACAAAGAATTATAATAATAGACAATGAAAAATATATATAAATAAAATACGTAGATTATAAATTAGAAAGTGAAGATAGCATATATGAATTATCAGAAAACAAAATAGACAAAATGGAAAATAATTCATGATTAGAATCAGATAATGAACACTATATAAATGATTGAAACAAATATACAAATAATAACTAAAGAAAAATATCAAGATGAGGAATCGGCAGGACAAAAAATAATATTTGATAATATATATTTGAACAAATAAAAGGAAAAGAATTAAACCTAAGCGTACCAAAAATATTCGAAATACCAACAATAAGAAATTAGTTTAAAAGACAAAAAGATGAATACTATGTAACCTGTTTGTCTTCTAGATTATATGGTTTTACTTGTTCTAGCTATTTTATTCCTAAAGTGATATTTTCATTTCCTTGATATACTTAAAACTTTATTATTATTGGTATTTCTCCAATGATTATTTACTTTTCCGTAGTTTCTTCGGTATATGTTGATACTTTTGGTAGTTCGGGGTATGATTCCACATTTTGTTTATGCAAAAAGACTTCATTCGATATCCAGCTAGTCACAACGAGATGCAAAATGTCCACATATTGTTTATGCAACTTCATTTGGCCTCATCGAAGCCACACATTCATTTTTGTTCGATTAAGAGCACTATTCAAGTCATCGGCATTGATCATAACTGATACTCAAAAGAGTTTCACATACTCACGAGTAGGCCACAAAAGAGGTATATGTCAAATTTGGCTCACACTCTTTAAAGTTGCCTAAGATATTTTCAAGAGCACACCTTTCTAAATCAATCAGACTAACAGGGCAAATTCTAGGTTTATTCATGCAAGGTTCGAAGCAAGCTAATCACACAAGGCATCGACACCTAAGTCAAACAAGACCACACACTTTCGCTAGTGTGCAACGGTCATTACAAGGGAACCAATTCGATACATGGCTAATCATAATGAGATGCAAAGAGTTAACATATTGTCTATGTAACTTCATTTGGGCTCGTCATAGCGGTACATTCATGTTCGTTCGATTGAGAGCACTATTGAAGTCATCACTATTGATCAAAATCGACACTCAAATTTTTGCAAAAGAACATCCACATCAACTCACGAGGGGTGGAAAAAATGTGCAAAAAATTCAAATTTTTTCGAAAGGGTCAAAATCATTTTGCAATTAAAAGTAAGCGGAGCCATAATCTCAAACATCCACAGAAAGTAGTATTAACACAATTTAAAACAGAACAACCCAAATATATACACAAAACACAACTATCAGCACAAAGGCTGTGGGCCTTACCCCACCACAAAAAGAAAGTATTTGTCCTCAAATGCAAATAATGACAGTACCCAGAGTTGAATAAAGATAAGACATAGAAACAAGTAAAGAAGGGTCCTGTCTATGCAGTTTCTCTATCTGCCAGGGCATCAGTGCCCTATGCATCTCCTTGAAGTAAAACAGTGGTCCCCGAAGTATTGTTGTTTTGGTCCTCATTGTTTTCCTCTGCCTTGGCCTCTGCAGCAATATTAGCTGCAATCATATGATCTATCTCATAAGCTGCTCCGAAGGCCCGTATTGCATTAACTAAAATTTGAGCCCATGGAGGCACATTAGGGTCGATGGGAATTCGTCTTTTGCCCTGGTTTCTTTTGTATATTTCCTTTGTCTTGCTAGCTCTACTTTCTTTTCATCATTTTTAAACTCTCGTGCTCTTATGTCCCTGGGTGGATCATTTCTCCCTTGGACTTTTGGTCTAGCCATTTTTGCAAAGACATCGAGGATAAGTTAGATAATAATTTAAATAGGAGCAAAAAGGGTATTCCTGAGTGTGAAATTGCTTAGCGAAGCTAGTTGGCGAAGTGCTTATCCTGTTAAGCTAATCGTTGAAAATGATGTGCAAATGATACAAAGGCGCAGACAAAGGGCGAACAAGGGATTTTTTGGTGAGTCCCCGAGTGCATTTTGTGAATTAAACTGACCGCCGAAAGTAACAGATCAATCATTACATAAAGTATTCAGTTAAAGGAGAAATGGGGATATTAGGCGAATCGCCGAGCAGTTCAGCGAATTTTGCTCATCTCACTAATCAGCTCAATGTGTCTATTTTCAACGCAGCCTTACAAGTTTCACCCCACAACCCTAGATAATGCAACTTAACTTTATATAACTGAATTTCAACGAAGACTCATAGAAATTTCTATTCCCACTGCGCAACAATTCAACTCCAAGCATAGCTAAGTGGGAGTCCCTCAAATCATGCAGAAAATACCAACTCATAATCGATAATATATGCAATCTCAGTAACTTAGAGACTTAGCAAAGCTTTTATACCATCAATCATTATGTAGATGAGTACAAATTTTGATAAAATAACTG
Organism: Solanum commersonii; assembly: GCA_029007595.1. Lineage (NCBI taxonomy): Eukaryota > Viridiplantae > Streptophyta > Magnoliopsida > Solanales > Solanaceae > Solanum > Solanum commersonii. Next base: position 854,518 of record JAJTWQ010000173.1, on the reverse strand, counting down.
AGGGGTTCGATTACCAACCTTTGGTTCCATTTTAGATAGTATTGACGTGCTAGGCGGCAATGCGATCCAAATTCGAGCATAATTCAACACTTAAAATACTCTAAAAATGAAAGAAATAAAAGTCTAGAGTGCGGGTGAGAGTTTGATAGGACGAAGCAGGGAGAGAAAGTGAATTAAATAAAACTTTCAAACCTGTGGCTTGTAAAAACTGTCCAGTTCCCGCTCATTCGGCGATGTTAGTCAAGTTTGCCCATTCACTTGGCCAACTGCCAAGTGTATAGTTTCTTTGCCAACTGTAACAGGCTCTGCAGCTCATGTGAGGATTCCAATCAATGTTTTTTATCGAGATCGCTGACATGGTCAGCGATGCGCCACTAATTTTCTTCAGTCCATTGAGTTTTACAGGATCCAAGCTGACAGTGCCTTTAGTCGGACGGCGGAAAGAATCGTGTTTGCCGATCTTGTCGACGATCTGCCAACTGGACCTATTGCTTGCCTCCATATACTATTTCAATCACCTCCCTTACTTTAACCTGTACAAACAACACACCATTATTCTACTAGTAATTAGGAAATACTTAAAGGGTTTTGGGTTGCCTCCCAAACATCGCCTTAGTTAACATTGTGGTACGACGCAAGTCCACTTTCAGACCTCACTCTTGGGGTTAGCCATAGTATCACTAGGCAAACCCTCTTTTGTATTGGATTGAGATGAGATGAGATATGACCCATTTGGGTCTCTAATTGCTTGATCGAAATTGAATGAGAGGTGACAGTCTGGCTGAGGGTAGACACGTCTTCTTTCATGCCTTTCAGCATTTTGTCTGACCCTTCAACTTTGTTTAGGATACGCGAGATTATATCCTCAGACCTACCACCTTATGAATCCTTGGGCTTCTGACAACGTGGGGAGGCACATATCTATCCTTCTCCCCATCCTTCCAATTTGGATTACGGTCCCTCCATTCACGATCTCAATCTTTCCAACCGTTGTCTCTAACCCATCCTTGGTTACTACCCTGCCTTGGGTAGTTTGAAAGATAGCCCTTGCCTTGGTTAGCTAGAAAATTTACTTCCTCGTCATACATGGCTTCAAATTTCATCTCCTCAGGATTCGTACCCTTGACTCCCACAACATTGACACCACGGGTACCAGCCCCCATGACATTTTTGGATAAAATGTCAAGCTGCGTCATGATCTTGGCCATGTTTTGATCTCTCTCATTATCTTTCTCATACTGTTCCTTGGATAGCTGAAATGTGACCGGTGAGACATGATCTTCGCGGGAGTACCACGGCCTGTTGATAGTTGTCATGCCATCGAGAAGTTAAGCTGCTACTCCATATGGTTTCTGCATTAATCCTACGGGCAAGAGTTGGTCGGCTACACTTTTGTTTATTGAGTCTAGACTCCGGTAAAAGTATTGAAGGTGCACATTATTAGGTATATCATGGGTTGGGCATTGTAGCACCAATTTCTTAAACTGGAGCAAAGTTTCGTGCAGAGGCTCTCCATTCAAACGCATAAAGCTTTGGATGCTATCCCGAATAGTCATTATCTTCGAGGGAGGGAAAAATCGCACATTAAATGCGGTGACTAACTTCTCCCACGAAGTGATCGAGTTATGTGGAAACTCAGCTAGCCACTTTCACGCTTCCCACATCAATAATAAAGGGAATAATCTTAATCAAACTGATTCCTGAGAGATATTCTTGAAAGAGAAAGGTCCACACACATCTACGAAGTTTCGAAGATGTTCATGTGGGTCCTTATTAGCTAATCCACTGAAGAGTCCCTTTAGTTGCAAAAGTTTCAGCATGGTGCTTATTATGTGGAACACCGCATTTCCCTCTGCTAGAGGTAGATGGATGGCTCCAACACCTCCCATGAGATGTGGATCATTGATGTTGGGCTCTTGGACATCGTTGAGGTTGCCAATGTCGTCCTGATGTCCCACTTGGATCCCATTACTATCGTTAACACTCATGCTTTCTGAACTGTTTACACAATCAACAGAAAAAAATTAAACATTAAATTAGTAAACTACCACTAATAAGAACAGAAACTCTACTAAACTAAAAATTCTCAAACAACAATGCTCCCCGGTAGCGGCACCATTTTGATGCTTATAGTGACCAATGACACTAACCTACAGTACGAGTGTCTACGATCGTCGATAATATAGTAACCCAATTGAAGGTTAGGGTTGTGTTCCAAGGGAATGGTTTTGAGAATTAATAGAAAAATTAAATTTAGTTCTAATTAGTCGTAACTAAAGACATTAACGAGTAAAAACATAATAAATTAAAGGGGGTGACACAAAGTATCAAATATCAATTGGGGGTTTTGTCAGAAGTAGTAAAAACAACAAAAATAACAAGATAATCAAGTATGGGGAAGAGTTCTTGGGGTGTGATGGCAATACAAGTTGAGATAAATCGTTGGGTACATGCTTTCGATAGGAAATTTGTTCTTCTTTGCTCCTAGGTTTCCATGCTTCCACTAAAACTTTAAATACCTGAATTTTAAGAGTTTTCATCAGATATTGAGACAAAATAAGCATTTGAAGACACTATTTCTATCAAAATAAAGCCCTAAATGAGTCCAATTTGTGGACTCATCAGTAGGAAAAGATGCCTCTGCCGGTATAGACTCAACATCAACCTCCGGGGATGCATCCACCGAAGTCGTTCTCCTCCTATATGCCTCATCCTGAGTGTACTCAGCCTCAATGAGCCGGATATCGGTGGAAGATGTGGGAGTGACCTTTATGTCCCTCTTCTAATCCAGTGCGCCGATATAATTCTCTAATCAAGACTTGGAAGGGAAGGGATGTTTGGCGTTATTTGGCCCTCATGGCTATCTCTTAGTCAATAATAAGTCCCAAGTTGAGCCGTTTATTGGCGATGATCGATCCGAGATAGGCCGCCTTTGGGTGGCGGAGGATGGACTCAATATGTGAGGGCATGATGGAAGTGTTTATGAATCCAAAGCAATATCGAGCGGCAATGTTCATGTCCTTCGTCTCGATGTGAGCTCCTGCCTGAACCCACCTTGGGGTGGTGTCCGAAATCAGGGGAGCAATCTAGCCCTTTAGGTCATCCAGGGACTAAGTTGTAGCTAAACATTCGTACTCATGCTCAAACCCAGTAGCTCTGTCAAGTACAATATTGATATGATCGGTGTTGCACCTCACTTCTTTCCTCCAGACCATGACAGACTTCACCAATCTGAAGGGATGAGCCTTCTTCTTCCAATGAGGCACTAGGTCACCATACGTAGTGTATAATTCACGAACCCAGGTGGGGATTTATGGGTCTGGAGGCCTGTTGAAGATATCAAATCTATGGAACCGGAGTGTTTCCCACACCAGAGGGTAACTATCCACTACTCTATCCGTAGACAACCGCTTCTCCTCAAGATTTGTCCTTAGTCCATCGACCTTTAGCCTGTTGAGTAGTTGAGGAGGAGGCCCTAGAACTGTTTATGCTAGAAGCACTATCTGTGTTGGAGTTGGAGCTGGCATGGAGTCAGTGACAGGAGGGGTAGACTCCAGGATACTAGATGAATCGTGACAAGACCATGAACGAATCTCTGCTTGTTGAGACCATAGTGGTTGGTCGTTATCAGGCTTAAAGAGTGAGATCTGAGACTCAATAGACTCCACCTCGTTGTCGGAGTTGTGCTCCAATGTCTCAAATGTGGGTGCTTTGCCCTTGCCCTTGCCTCTCTTAGGAGGTGCCTTCTTTCCTCTTTTAGAAGACGAAGCTGCCCCCTCATTGATAACAATTCCCCGTGCTCTTTTGCTGGGCAACATACCACTATCGTTAAAATTGGTCCTAGCCATATCTGTAATGCACACCAAAAAGTGTTAGAATTAATATATGAAAAGTTATAGAAAACAAGTTGCAGAAAGACTCACGAACCAGTTAGTGAGTTGCTGATTCACTTTGGCGAGCTAGATCAAGCTGGCAGAAAAGACTTGCTTAAAAAATTCCCAGAAAAACAACACGTCGGTGATAGGCAGGGTCATTCAGTGAATCGCCGACACCATTCGACAAGCTCAGACTAGCCCACTGAAAGTTACAGCATGCTTTTGGGGTTAGGGGCGCATAAAGGGCGATCAAGAGAGACTTTCAGTGAGTTGCAGAGTGAACTCATTGAGCTTAGGCTTCTCGCCGAAAGTTACAGATTCAAACTCAACCAAAACACAAAATTAAGGGTGATAAAGTGGTACATTGGTGAATTGCCGAGAGGTTCGGCGAGCTCAACCCTCCTCGACGAATTGCCCAACGTGTGAAATTTTGATCCTATTTCCCAAAATCAAGCCTGTAGTCCCCAAAAAAAAATCAAACAACGCACTCGCTCAATTATACTTACACCTATATGACCCATGCTATCAGGGTACTCAAATTTCCCCCGGTTTGACCAAAATTGGTCATTTGACGACTTTAGCCTTTATGAATGACATCAGACGCTCCATCATTGGGCAAAGTACGTCATTTAGCACAATTGGGGTTACTCAAATTTCACCCTACTAGACACAACACTAATTTAATGCAACCCCCAAGTTTATGATCAATTTCTAAAGAACAAAATTTGGGAATAAATAATATAAGCATTTTAGCAAAATTATGAGACTACGATAGGCAAACTAGCACACAATTACGATTTTTGAGAGGCCCATCATACATCAACAAGATTTAAACAACTGGATTTGAATTTAACCGCTTATTAATAGTTTGGGGGTTTGAAAGGCCAACGTTTATGCCAAAATATGAATCTGTAAAGCTAGGCGGCAATGTATTCCAACTCCAAGCACGAGATCAAAAGTAAAAAGAAGTACAATGACAAAAATACAGAAAATATTGATGATTGTGTAATTGATGCTTATAGTGACCAACGACACTAACCTAGAGTCCGAGTGTCTACGATCGTCGATAATATAGTAACCCAACCAAGGATTGGGGTCGGGTCCCAAAGGAGTGGTTTTGAGAATTAATAGAAAAATAAAATTTAGTTCTACTTAGTCGTAGATAAAGACATTAATGAGTAAAAACATGAAAAATAAAAAGGGGGTGACACAAAACCATTAAATTAAACCACAACCACTAGGTGAAATCATCATTAAAATGCATCTAACCTATCAGCAAGCATGACCCAACAACAATATCAACACATACTTGCTAAATCACACCATAAGAATGGAGGTTTTTAGCCACACATCAAGAAATAACAAAATACACCTAAAATGATAATAAAATCAAATGGGTATAAGGAATTAAACCTTTATTTAAGCAAAGGAAGAATAATGGAGAAGACCTACTTCCAATTTGGGGAATATGAAATCCTTCTTTCTTCAAGTCTCCCAAAAACCCTCTCCAAACTTGAGTGAAAATATCCCAAAAAGTACTATTCTATTCTGGAAATTAAAATAAAATGTTCCACTCCTCTAAAATTAATAGATAGTTTAGTATTTATAAACTTCAGCAATTAGTGCTGATGGATCATTCGGCGAGGTTAGTCGGAATCGCTGATTAACTCGGCGATTCGCCCTTTAGTGTAGTTCGTCGCCGTTTTTAATTAGCCTTTAGCATCGTCGGGCTCTGTGTCGTTGGGCAACATAGTACCGCTTCGCGGAACTATTTGGTGACACGCCGACTGCTCCTTTCATCGCCTTTTTGATCCTGCTCCTTCAGGGCTTCGCGTATTGGAACAAAAGGCAGAGAGTGTCCCTTCGGCGAGTCGCCAAGTGTGTTTAGCAATGCTCAGCCTTCAGCTTCTTCGTTGTTTTCAGCATTTTTGTTCCTTTTTGCGCCTAAGTGTCCATGCTTTCACTAAAACTTCAAATACCTGAAACTTAATAGTTTTCATCAGATATTGAGACAAATTAAGTATTTGAGGACACTATTTCTATTAAAATAAATCCCTAAATGAGTCCAAATTGTGGGCTCATCAACTCCCTCAACTTAAACTTTTGCTTATCCTCGAGCAAACTTAAGTTCAGCCGCTCAAAAATGGATGTCTCAAATAGTGCTACACAAGACTCGATTATGAATGTACACAACATGACTCAATTTACTTATGCAGTGATCAAACGTGTACTCAAAGATTCAAGTAGTGACTAACCAATATCAAAGAATCTCATGCTCACAATACTTGCTTCATATGCAAGTTCAAATTCAACCAAAGTGTTCGAATGCCCTCACACAAAGAATGATTACATACTCACATATAATGGTTTAATCAATTAAAGTTTTGGAATCAAATGCAACGCTTACACTCTCAAAGATGAATACAATGCATGCTTTCACCCATAGGTTTACCTATATTTTCCAATCGACATATGTTTCAGCTTTCTCAAGATCAAAAAGGTCTTTCTAAGGCTTGTAATGGGGCTGAGTGCAAAGGTATGGTAATTTACGCTCCGTGACTCTTATCCTCATGAGATGTGGTATTCACAACACTTCATTTTCTCTCCCTTCATCATTTTTGCTAGTGCTCTTAAGTCATCCCATTATTCACTTCCCATGGATTGTTTGGACTCCCCATTTCTTTGGTACTTTATTCTACAACTTTCTTCTTCACTCTTTTTCTATTCTTTTTCTTTTTTTTTTCTTTTTATATATATGGAGGGGTTCCAATTTCTTAACACCATGGGTTAAGGGAGACTGTTCTTGCACTTGTTGACTTTCCCCTTTCTTTACACCACACCCCCAACTTAGGCTTTTGGCGTAAATTGGCTATTCAACTAACCACGAATCAAGAGGATTATAGGTAACGGATAAAGATAGGTCTAGTTTTCATCAAGTTTCATCCAAAGAAAGGTCAGGCTCAAGGGGTGTTAAAAAGAGATTCACACACTCACAAGGTAGTCCACAAAAGAGGTATATGTCAAATTGGTTCACACTCTTTAAAGTTGCCTAAGATCATATCAAGAGATAGCCTTACTTAGTCGATCGGACCAACGGGGTAAATTCTAGGATCTATTATGCATGTTTCAAAGTAAGCTCAGCACACTAGGCATCGACACTACTAGTCAAACAAGACTTTACATTTTTGCTAATGTTCACAAGAGACTCAATTTAATACTTGGCTAGTCAAAATGACATGCAAAGAGTTCACATATTGTCTATGCAAATTCATTTGGCCTCAGTATAGTAGTACATTTATGTTCATTCGATTGAGAATACTATTCAAGTCATCGGTATTGATTTAAATCGAGACTCAAATTTTGCACAAGAACAACCACATTAAACACACAAGAGGTGGCAAAAATTTTCGAGCAGGTAAAAATTTATTTTGAAATAAAATAAAAGAAGTCATAGGCTCAAACATCCACACAAAGAAGTATTAACGCAAAATCTTAGCTCATAACACAAAACACGAACATTAATAGAACACATAAAAGGTGGGCCTCATCCCACCACAAACAAAATCATTTGCCTTCAAATGCAATTAAAAATTATCCAACAGTGAAATAAAGCAAAACACAGAGGGAGGTAAAAAGGGGGTCCTATCTACACAGTCGCTCCATCTGTGAGGGAATTAGTGTCCGGTGCATCACTTTGGTCCTGGGTCTCAGTACCCGGAGTCGCCTTAGAAGAAACAACAGTACCAGACTCAATAGGAGCTGCCAAGGGTGTATCCTCCAAAGAGGGTTGCATAGCTGCATAGAATCCCCGAGCCCATAAAGGGATATAGGAGCCTCGGGGAGTTGTTTCCCAGTCAGAAATGGGCCTCTTGCCCTTGCCTTTATTTACTCGTGGAGGTTGTTATCTTCTCTTCTTGGGAGGAATTGACCCCCCTTTCATTTATTGTGATATCCCATGCTCTTTTCCTGGGTGGCATGACAATATTGGTCTTTACCATATCTCGGGATACTCAGACTTCTCCCTTCTAGACTCAGCAACATGCAAGCACAACCCCACAAGATTTAATTGATTTTAATGCACAAGAATTTGGGATTTCAACAATCAAAACAATACGAGCAAGATTGTTAGCTTAAAATATGCATTCAAACATACTAATCCTATCAGAGAGGCCTAGCACACGTCAATATGATAAGATCATTTGCATAATAGTACATTTTCGATAAAAGTAAACTTGGGGTTCGGAAAACCAACCTTAGATGCCGATTAAAATGATATTGAAATGCTAGGTGGCAATGCAATTTAAATCCGAGCATAAATCAATGACTAAAATACTCTAAAAGTGCAAAAATATATAAACTATAGTGCATGTGTGAGTTTGGGAAGATAAAAAGTGAGGTAAAGTGAATGAGTTTGAGACTTTTGAACCTTTGGGCTTAAAATCGTCCAGTTCTCGCCCAGTCGGCGACGTCAATCGTGCTCGCCAACACACTCGGCAATCTGCAGAGTGGTCACTTACCTCGTCGAGTTTTATAGGACCTCCACATAATGTGCAGGTCCAAACGACGGACTAGATCGCCATTGCCAACCTCGTCGGCAATTCGCCAAGCTTCTTCTAGTCTCGTCGAGTTTTACAGACTCCAATTTGAAGATGTCTTGAGTCAAATGGTGTATTAGGTCGAGCTCACCGACCTCTTCGGTGATGTACCGACTGGACCATTTACTCACCAACCAGCACTTTCCACATTTTAACCTGCACAATGAACACACCATTATTTACCAAAACAAAAATAAAGCAATAAAAGGGTCTTGGGTTGCCTCATAAGTAGCGCCTTAGTTGACGTCGTGGCACGATGCAAGTCAATATTTATACTCCAGTAGTGGGGTTTGCCTTATCTTCATAAGGCATCCCCTCTTATGACTCTTGCTACAATAGGGTCTTAAACATTTGCCACAACTCATAAATGGCTTCACCCTCCAATTGCTTCAAAATTTAGGATGTTATCCCTAAAACTCATCAATCTCAAAGAAGGGTGATCCATTGTGTCACTGTTGCTACCAGATATGCTCCAATTCTCTACCCAAAACAGGAACACACAAACCAAAACTAAAAATTAAGTAAGTTCAACAATAACTAACAGAAACAAAAATTTTACTAAATTAAAAATTCTCAACTAACACTACTCTCCGGCAGTGGCGCCATTTTGATACATATCGTGACCAATGACACTAACCTACAGTACGAGTATCTACGATCATCGAGAACATAGTAACCCAACCAAGGGTTGGGGTCATGTCCCAAGGGAGTGGTTTTGAGAATTAATAGAAAAATAAAATTTAGTTCTACTTAGTCGTAATTAAAGACATAATGAGTAAAAACATGATAAATAAAAAGGGGGTAACACAAAAGTGTCAAATATCAATTGGGGATTTTGTCACAAGTAGTAAAGACAACAAAAAAATAAGTATGGGGAAGAGCTCTTGGGGTGTGACTGCAATACAAGTTGAGATAAATCTTGGGTAGATGCTTTCGATAGGAAATTTGCAAGATAATAGTCACTAGGCTAAGCTTTAAATAGAAATAAATTCCCTCTCGGGCAACTTACCCCATTTCAAATGGGTTCCTCTCGAACACCTATTCGCCGCATGAAGGCCAGCCTACGCCTTACCCCACTTACTCTCTCGAGTTGAGTGTTCAGATATGGGACTAGGGCTCACCCTCTCGGGCTGAACCTCATGTCGACCCACTCCTTAGGCTATCAGTCTAGCGGTCTTGGTTTCGTAACCTCCCTCTCGGGCAAGCCGAAAACACACAGGTGGTTTTTTATTTGCAACTACAAAACCATTAAATTAATCCACAACCACTAGGTGAAATCACCATTAAAATACATCTAACCTATCAACAAGCAAGACCCAACAACAGTATCAACACATACTTGCTAAATCACACCCCAAGAATGGGGGATTTTTAGCCACAATCAAGAAATAACAAAATACACCTAAAATGATACTAAAATCAAATGGGTATAAGGAATTAAACCTTGATTTAAGAAAACTAAGCAGAATGGAGAAGACCCACTTCCAACTTCGGGAAGATGAAATCTTTCTTTCATCAAGTCTCCCAAAAACCCTCTCCAAACTTGAGAGAAAATATCCCAAAAGTACAATTCTATTCTGAAAATTAAAATAAAATGTTCCACTCTTCTAAAATTAATAAAGAGTTTAGTATTTATAGACTTCAAAAATTAGTCCTGGCGGATCGTTCAACGAGGTTAGTTGAAATCACCGATTAACTTGGCTATTTGCCCTTTGGTGTAGTTCGTCGCCGTTTTGCATTAGCCTTTAGCATCATCGTGCTTTGTGTCGTTCGTCAATGTAGTACCACTTCTATGAACTAATCGGCGACACGCTGACTGCTCCTTTCATTGCCTTTTTGATCCTTCTCCTTCAGAGCTTCACGTATTGGAATAAAGGGCGGAGTGTGTCCTTTCGGCGAATCGCCAAGTGTGCTTGGCAATGCTCAGGCTTCACCTTCTTTATTCTTTTGAGCCTTTTTATTCCTCTTTGCACCTAAGTATCTATGCTTCCACTAAAACTTAAAATACCTGAAACTTAATAGTTTTCATCAGATATTGAGACAAAATAAGCATTTGAGGACACTATTTCTATTAAAATAAATCCCTAAATGAATCCAAATTGTGTACTCATCAGTAATAAAGACACAACTTCCAATTCTAGTGTCTATGATTGTACAATAGTAATAGAACCCAACCGAATGGGTTGGGGTTGAGTCCCAAGGGAGTGGTTCCTGAAAATTAATAGTTAAGCGCAAAAAATGCTAAAGTTAACCGTACCGAAAAACATTATCGAGTATAAACATACTAAATCTAAAAGAGATGATGCAAGCGTCAATTATCAATGGGGGTTTGTAGTCAAGTAACAACTCAAAAATAGTAAAAATATAAGAAGATGAGATAGAGAGACGAGATTCTTCGGATGTGATAGGAATACTGGATAGACTAGACTATCGGGTACAGGCTTTTGATAGTAAATTGTTGAACATTTGTGACTAGGCTAGACTATAGTGGGGTAACTTCTCTCTCGAGCAACTTACCCCAAATCGACTAGGTTTCTCTCTAACATCGAGTTTCCGCTTTAAGCACAACCTCTACCTTAGCCTATTCACTCTCTCGAGATAAATGTGTAGGAGAAGGACTAGGATTCACTCTCTCGAGCTGAACCCATGTCAACCTAATACCACTGGCTATCAATTTAGTAGTTTTAGTTTTACGACCTCTATTTCGAGCAAGGCAAAAATACTAAGATGATATCGTATTTGCAACTACAACTCCATTAAGTTCATACATAAATACTAAAAGAAATCACATTTAAACAACAAATAAACCATCAACAAGCAAGACCTAACAGATAATCTAACCCATATTCACAAAATCACACCCCAAGAATTTTGGTTTTAGCTAGACATGAAGAAGTGATAAAAATCTATACCAAACGGTGTTACCATCAAATGGGTACGATAAATAAAGTCTTTAAACACATCAAGGATGAAGATTCTTGAAGACCCACCTCCAATTTCTTGGAGTTGAAACCCTTTGACTCTTGAAGGCTCAAGAACAATGTCTCCAAAAATGTAAAAATTGTTCTATTCAAAAACTTAGTTCTCCAATAGCTTGTTACTAAACCACAGATTTAAGTGGGTATTTATAGCTGTCAAAAAAGTGTGTTGCGAAGAATTCCACTCGACACAGTTAGTCAGGATCGCCGAACTACTCAACGATCCGCCCTTTGGTCTGGTACCTTGTCTTTTAGCTTTTGCCTTCAACATCTTCACATTATGAATCATTGGGCGATATGGTGATGCTTCGCAGAACTGCTCGCGATTCACCGACTTCTTCCTTTCCTCGTACAGTTGACCTTTTTCTTCAGGGAAAAGCACATTGGAACATTAGGCGAGGTTGTAGGCCTTTCGGTGACACGCCTAATGGATTAGGCGGTCGCCAAGCCGTCTTTTCTTCCTTCTTTTAGCCACTTTGTTCCTCTTTGCTCGATAGCGTCCATGCTTTGCCTCTCAACTCAAATACCTAAAACTTAAGTATTTTCATCAGATATAGAGACAAAATAAGCATTTGAGGACACTAATTCTATCCAAATATACCCCTAAATGAGTCCGTATTGTGGACTCATTAACACCCCAACTTAAACTTTTGCTTGTCCTCAAGCATATTAGAGTTCAGCTATTCAAAAAGGGAGTTTCAAATAGTGCTACACAAGAATCAATCATGAATGCACACAACAAGTTTCACTTTACTCAATTGTGGACTCAAAGATTCAAGTTGTGACTCACCGTTATCAAAGAATCTCATGCTCACAATACTTGCTTAAAATGCAAGTTCAAGCTCAACAAAAGTGTTCAAATGCCCACACAAAGAAAGATTCCATATTCACACAATGGTTCACAGTTTAAAGCTTCGGAATCAAATGCAACTCTCACACTTACAAAGATGAACAAAATGCATAATTTCACCCATAGGTTTGCCCGTATTTTCCAATCAACACTTGTTTCAGCTCACTCAAGATCACAAAGGTCTTTCAAGGCTTGTAATGGGTTTGAGTGCAAACACATGGTCATTTAGGCTTAGTGACTTTTATCCTCATGAAATGTGGTGCTCACAACACTTCTTTTCCTATTCCTTCAGCATTTTCTTTAGTCTCATAAGTCGTCCTATTATTCACTTCCCATGGATTGTTTGGGAACCCCATTTCTTTTCTACTTTTCAACTTTTTTCCACAACGTTTCTTTTTCATTCCTTTTCTTTTTCTATCTTCTTTTTTTTTTTATATGGAGGGGTTCCATTTTTCTTAACACTATGGGTTAAAGGAGACTTTCCTTGCACTTCTTTACTCTCCCTTTTCTTTTCACCACACCCCTAACCTAGGCATTTGGCCTAAGTTGGCTACTAAAACAAACCACAACTTCATGAGGATTATGGGTGATGTATAAAGAAAGGTCATTGTTTTCATCAAGTTTCTTCCAGAGAAAGGTACGGCTCAAGGGGTGTTCAAAAGAGGTTCAAACACTCACAAAGTAGGCCACAAAAGAGGTATATGTCAAATTGGCTCACACTCTTGGAAGTTGCCTAAGATCATATCAAGAGAAGGCCTTACTTAGTCGACCGGACCAATGGGAAAAATTCTAGGTGTTATCATGCATGGTTCATAGTAAGCTCGTCACACAAGGCATTGACACCAAGTTCAAACAAAACTCCACACTTTTGGTAGTGTGCAACGATCATCACAAGAGACTCGATTCGATAATTGGCTAGTCACAACGAGATGCAAAGAGTTCACATATTGTCTATGCAACTTCATTTGGCCTCATCATAGCCGCACATTCATTTTTGTTTGATTATGAGCACTATTCAAGTCATCGGTATTGATCAAAATCGATACTCTAATTTGCAAAAGAACAACCCATTCAACACATACAAGAGGTGGTAAATTTTTTTCGAAAGGGTTAAAAATCATTTTCAATTAAAAGCAAGGAGCCACAAGTTCAAACCTTCCACAAAAAGCAGTGAAACACAAATTTAGCCCAAGGCCTAAATAGATAAACAGAACATCAATTTACACAAAAAGTCACACAAAAGGTGGGCCTCACGCCACTAAAATTAAAATCATTTGTCCTTAAATGCAAATAAAATTATCCAAAAGTGAAAATAGAAGTAAAACAGAGAGGGAGGTAAAGAGGGGATCCTGTCTACGCAGTCGCTCCATCTGTCTGGGCATCAGTGCCCGGTGTGTTAGTCTGGACTCGGGCCTCAGTACCCGGAATCGCCTTAGAAGAAATAGCAGTACCAGACCCACTAGGAGTTTTCAAGGGTGTATCCACCAAAAAGGTCTCTACAACTGCATAGAATCCTTAGGTCCATGAAGGAATATAAGGGCCTCGGGGAGTAGTCTCCCTGTCAGAAATGAGCCTCTTGTCCTTGCCTTTATCTCCAAGTGGAGGTTATTGTCTTCCCTTCTTGGATGGATTTGACCCCCCTTCATTTATTGTGATATCCCGTACTCTTTTCCGGGGTGGCATGTTTCTCCCAACAACTTTCGGTCTAGCCATCTCTACAAAGAATAAAAAAAAGTTAGAAAATATTCAAACAAAAGCACAGAGAATCAATTGCAGATAGACTCGCCGAACTTGTTGGCAAGCAAGGGAAAGCCCGCCGAAAGGTACAGTGCAATAAGACTAAGGGGTGCAGACAAAAGGCTATCAAAAAGACTTTCGGCAAGTCACTGAGTGCCTTGGGCGACCTCAGGCTTCTCGACGAAAGTTACATAACCCAACAACACATAGAGAATGAAATTAAGGGCGAGATGGGGGGCTTCGGCGAACCGCCGAGTGGTTCAGTGAGCTCGACCCAGCTCATAAAATGATCCAACGTGCCTATTTTCAATCGAACTTCTCGAATTCTACCCCGCAACTCCCAAAAACAAAATCAAAGCATGCACTAGTCAAATTAAAGCAAGACCCATAACACCCATTACCTTAGGATACTCAGATTTCTTCCGATTTTGCCAAATTTAGCCAATTGATGACCTTTGACCTTAAGAATGACATCACCCTTTCTATCATTGGGCCAATTACATCCTTCGACACAAATACGAGCTAATCAAACTTCACCCAACTAACTTAAATAACATGCAATTACAACCCCACAAAATATAATTCATTTTAAAGAACGAAATTATGAGATTTCAACATTATACACAATACGGGCAAGATATTCAAATTAAAACAGGCAATCAAACAAACTAATCCTATAAAAGAGGCCCAACACACTTCAATCAAGATAAAATTGTTTCAAATGAGTACAAAATTCTTAAAAATAAACTCGGGTTTCGGAAAACCAACCTTTAATGCGTATTAATATAAGATTGAAATTCTAGGCGGTAATGTAATCCAAATCCGAGCACAAATCAACGACTAAAATACTATAGAAATTAAAAAATATAGAAACTAAAGTACGGGTGTGAGTTTGTGAAGTTTTAAAGTAAGGAGAAGTGAAAGATTTAGAAGTTTAAACCTTTGGCCTTTTAAAAACCGTCCAGTTCTCGCCTATTCGTTGATATTAGTTGTGCTCACCGACCCACTCGATGACACGCCGAGCGGTGACTTACCTCATCAAGTTTTACAAGACCTTAAGAAAATCTGGGGGTCTAAATGGCAGACTATATCGCGATCGCTGACTTGGTCAGCGATTCGCCAATAATTTCCTGGGCTCGCCGAGTTTTATAGACTCCACTTTGAAATTGTCTTGAGTCCAATGGCGGTCTAGGTTGGGGTCGCCGACCTCTTCGGCGATACGCCGCCTGAACCCATGTCGACCTAATACCATCGTCTATCAATTTAGTAGTCTTAGTTTTATGACCTCTCTCTTAATCAATCGGAAAACACTTAGATGAAATCGTATTTGCAACTACAACTCCATTAATTTCATACACAACTACTAAACTAAATCACATTTAAACAACAAATAAACCATAAACAATCAAGACCTAATAGATAATCTAACCCATATTTACAAAATCACACCCCAAGAATTGGGGTTTTAGCTAGACATGACAAAAGATAAAAATTGATAACAAAAGGTGGTACCATCAAATGGGTACGATAAATAAAGTCTTTAAACATGTCAAAGATGAAGATTCTTGAAGACCCACTTCCAATTTCTTGGAGTTGAAACCCTTTGAATCTTCAAGGCTCAAGAACAATGTCTCAAAAAAATGTTAAAACTGTTCTATTCTAAAACTGAGTTCCCCAATAGCTTGATACTAAACTACAGATTTAAGCGGGTATTTATAGCTGTCAAAAAAGTGTGTTGCGAAGAATTCCACTCGACGCAGTTAGTCAGGATCACCGAACTACTTGGCGATTCATCCTTTGGTCTGGTACCTCGCCTTTTAGCTTTTGCCATCAGCATCTTTGCGTTCTGAATCATTGGGCGATATGATGATGCTTTACAAAAGTGCTCGGCGATTCCCCGACTGCTACCTTTCCTCGTAGACCTAACCTTTTTCTTTAAGGCTAAGAAAACTGGAACATTAGGTGAGGTTGTAGGCCTTTCGGTGACATGCCTAATAGATTAGGCGGTCGTCAAACCGTCTTTTCTTCCCTTCTTTCAGCCACTTTGTTCCTTTTTGCTCGATAGCGTCCATGCCTTGTCTTTCAACTCAAATACCTGAAACTTAAAGATTTTCCTTAGATATAAAGACAAAATAAGAATTCGAGGACACTAATTCTATCAAAATATAGCATTAAATGAGTCCGAATTGTGGACTCATCAAATATGAAGTGCGGTTGTGATTGTATGAGGCTAAAACGAGGGAATATGATAGAGCTTGAAATTTTGAACATTTGGCCTTTAAAAATGATTCTGTTCGCAGCCCTTCGGTGATATTAATTGACCTTTCTGAACCACTCGGTGACACGCTGAGTTTAACAAGACCTTCAATTAATTTTGGGGTCAAAACGGCGGACAATGTCGGGCTCGCCGACATTTTTGGCGAGTCGGCAAATTCTCTATCGACTCGCTTGATTTTTATAGATTCCATCCTTATATTTTATTGAGTCCAATGGTGGTCCAAGTCAGGCTTGTTAACCTCCTAGACGAGTCGTTGACTGGACTTTTTGCTCGCCAACCTGCACTTTTCAAACACATTCCACCTTTCCACCTACACAATCAACACGTTTTATTCCAAAAATAAACATAAAGCAATAGAAACATGGGTTGCCTCCCAAGAAACGACTTTGTTAATGTCGTGGCACAATGTAACTACCCACTCAAGCTTTGTTCTTGGGTGTTTGCCATATTGCCACAAGGCAACCCTCTTTTTTGTCTCGAGTAGATACGAGACAACATATGAACCATTTGGGTCTCCAGTAGCTTAATAGATATGAAATGAGAAGCAATCATCTGATTTAGCATTGAGACATTCTATTTCATCTCTTTCAACACTTTATCGTGTTTTTCAATTTTGTAGATATTGCATGAGAGTATCTCTTTTATCTTTCCACCCTCATAATCCTTGGGCTTTCTACGCTAAGGAGGAGGAATGTACTATCTTTCGTTTTGTATAATTTCATGCCTTGTTAACCAGGAGATCCAGCTGGATCAACATGTTGGCCAAATTCTGGTCCCTCTCTTGCTCCTTGTTGGACTTAGTCATGCGATCGAGGAGTTAGGATACTATTTCATAGGGTTGTCCTATTTGACCACCCAGAGAAAGTTGGTCAGCCACTCCTCTGTTCTCAGAACCAAGACCTTTATAGAAACAGTCAAGTAGCATCTTATCTGGGATTTCATGAATTGGGCACTGCTGCAATAGTGTTAAATCTTTGCCACAACTCATGGATTGTCTCACCATCCAAGTGCTTGAAATTTAGGATGTTATCCCTTATAATCATCATCTTTGAAGGGGAGTGGTCCATTTGGTTACCGTTGCTACTATATATGCTCATTTCCTCTGTTCCACATTTAACACAAATACCAAAACTAAAAATAAGTAGATTTAATTATGACTAACAAGAACACAATTTAACTTCACCAAAACAATTTCAAACAACATCACTCCCTAGCAGCGGCGCCATTTTGATTAATAAAATTTCAAAGACACTTCATCCAATTCTAAGTGTCAACCATTGTAAATCATTATAAAACCCAACTAAAAGAGTTGGGGTCGAATCCCACAAGGAGTAGTACATGTTTCAGATTCAATTGGGAAGTAAAAATGTGGTCAAATCAGTCATAGGAATAAAAATTATCGAATAAAGACATCATTCAAATTAAGGGGTGACACTAATATCAAATATGGTATTTTGGTTTTGATTAACAACTACAAACAATTACAAATAATACGAATTAACAATAATGAGACGAGTTCTTGGGATGTGATTGATTATAGGCAAATATAGACATATGGGTAATTACAACTATTAGAAAATAGCTAGATATTAGTTAGTAGGCTAGGCTATAGTGGAGGTAAATTTTCTCCTAAACAATTTACATCGAATAAGGTGATTTCTCTTGAACATTTACAAACATGCAAAATAAAAGTAGCCCACACCTTAATCCATTCACTCTCTGGAGCTAAATGTGTGGGATTGGGTTTAGGATTCACTCTCTTGAGCTGAACCCAGATCAACCCAATAACCACAAACTATCAATCAAAACCCTTAGTTCTAAAACCTCTCTCTCGAGCAAGCCAAGATCACAAACATAGAACTACATTTGCAACTACAATTCTTAGGTTAAACCACAATTAATGATTGAACTCACTTTTAAATAGCATTTTAAAAAACAATTAGCAATACCCATAAGCTAAATCTGCCCATAATAACATAATCACACCCCAAGAGTTGGGGTTTTAGCTTGACATCATAAAAAACCGTTACCAAACATCCATCAACTAGGTAAGAGTGATTTCATCTTTAGAATGATCCAACTTGATGAATATCGAAGATCCACTTCCAATTTCTCAAAAGTGAATTTCTTAAATCCTTCAAAGCTAAGGAAAACTAGAGAAAATTGTCGCCAGATGCTCAAAACTTAATAATAGATTGTTTTGAAAATTGTTTGATACTAAACTAAATGTTCAAAAATGTATTTATAGTCACCAAAAATAACGTACAAAATCTCATTCGGTGAAGTAAGTTGGGCTCGCCAAACCACTCGGCGAGCCGCCCTTTGGTCTCTTCCATCGCTCTTCTTCCTTGGCATTCAGCATCCTCAAGGTCCGTAACTTTGGGCGATCTATCACGACTTCACCGAATCACTGAGCTATCCATCAACTGCTCCTTTTCATCGCCAACTTGGTTCTCCCCTTCAGGGCTTGTCACACTAGAACTTTAGGCGGTCTGATGAGCCATTCCATGACACGTTGAGTGATCTTGGCGATCCTCAAGCTCGGCCATCTTCATTTCTTCAGCTTGTTTTGTTCCTTTTTGCATGTTAGTGTCCTTGCTTTGTTCCTCAATCCATATTTCTGAAAATCAAGGATTTAACGTCAGTTATTGGCACAAAATAATAATTTAAGGACACTAAATCTATATAAATAAAGCCCTAAATGAGTCCCAATCTTGAACTCCTCACAATAAAAGCAACCATTCATGTTGGCTAGGCACTTACCCTCGTGCTCCCTTCCACACTTAGTAAAATTAGACCTAGGAAATGAAGATCCACCACCATTACCTCCATGAGGCTTAGGGTTAGACACCCTATGTTGGTTAAACATTGGAGGAGTATTGGAGGAACCTTGACTGGAAAACTGTCACATCCTAGGGGTACCCCCTAGATGTAATAAGGCATACAGAACCCCGAAGGACTCTATACAAGTCACTTATTTCTCATAACATAAGAAATAGAAAAATAAGAGTAAAACAATATTTCAAGTCTAAAACATCTTATAAAATGAAAGCGAAACTCTAAACACTTTGTCTCTTCATAACAATCTATTACAATCGAATGAAATTGTCCATGCCCATACATTATGTTCAAAAATGGAAAAAATAAAAGAAACTAAACATAGGAAGTCCGTCCTCAAACCATGAGGATTCACCAAGATCAAAAAAACAATCAAATCCAAGCTCTAGCCACAAAACTGACCACATTGAATATCAGACCCTACATTTGGGAAAAATGTAGGCAAGAGTATACGTTAGTAAAAAACAATGTACCAAGTAAGATAGCCATGCATAAAACATTTAATATCATGAAAAAATGGACATTTCACTTCATGACATGAAATAGACCAAGTTAAAAATCATATGAAAGAGTTATAAATGGTAAGTAATAAATCATGATCAATGCAAGCTAACTTGTTTTTTAACATACTTGAAGTCATATGTAATACTCCTTGAGTAACCTTAGTTCATTATTACTTGTGGGAAATATCCTTAACCCACATGAGACAATGTAAGCTATAACATGAATTCGGTGTCTACACCACACTGAAAAGAGGTGTCCTGCTTGCTGAAGGTAGAACCTTGAACTTCTAGCTTAATTGGATCAACTAGATAATCAACCTATGTAGGCACATAGTTATGGGATAGGTAGATTGCTACTAGAAATCTGGCCTCTACTAATGGGAGAGCTTCAATCTCATAAGATCACTTTGGAAACTCGGCCTCTACTAACGGGAGAGATTTCATCTATCTTTAAATACCACTCAGTGCTAAGCACAAAATCCCATGGAATAGTCCTGTATTACTTGACTTCATTACTCATGAGAAGGTGACCTTGGAAAACCAATTCAAGCTAGTTTCACAAAGATAGCTCCTTGTCTTTGATTCAATTAGGCTAGAAAGCCTTTTAACCTATGAATCTTTTCTATGTGAGAAAACTTTTCACATCATGCTAGTATGTGTTTTACTAAGAATGACCAATCACAACACAACATCATCATTGGTACTTTAATCTCAAAGAACCCTTAAAACATTTGCATACATTTCATAAAACAATGCACAAGTCTATAATTTACTTTCTTGAAGTATAAACCCATTTTCAATCATCAACTCTTAGAAAACATTGGTTAGATATGGATTTCATCATCAATTCATGTAGAACTAGTAATACATGCTCAATTTCATAAAACTCTTCCTTGAATATAAAAAACAACAACATATAGTTCATAAGTAGAAAATAGAGGGATCACATGGGTTCATAGGGGAATTCATTAGAAAAACATTACAACTCATAAATTAATGAATATAAGATCATAATTAACTCATTTAAATCAATAATAAAGAGAACCGATGATAATTGATGAAAACCCCAATTTAATTGGAGAATTCTACCTTTTCAAATAGAGAGATTTAGGAACTTCATGGATGAAAACTATCATACCTTAACTCCAAATGGTAACCTTCTATGGAGAAATTTGAACCTTAGCTTGAAACCCTAGGTGAATCATTCTTCTTTTTCTTCAAGTTTCTATAGAGAGAATATTTGAGAGGAATTAGTTTTCATTTGGGAATATAGAAGAATAAAATAAATAGGCTGAATTTGGGGGTTGATGGAGTCTGAGATTTGTACTCATTTAGAGCTTTGTTTATATAAATTTACTGTCCTCAAATACTTAATTTGTGCCAATAACTGATGTTAAATCCTTGATTTTCAGGATAATGGATTGAGGAAAAAGCAAGGACACTAATAGGAAAAAAGGAACAAAAGAAATGAAGATGGGCAAGCTTGAGTATCGTCAATAGCACTCGGCGTGTCACCGAGTGGCTCATCAGACCGGCTAAAATTTCAGTTTGCCAAGCTCTGGAGGAAAGAACCAAGTCAGCGACAAAAATGAGCAGATCTCAGACTTATTTAGAGTTTTGTTTATAAAGATTTAGTGTCCTAAACTGCTTAATTTGTTCCAATAACTGATGTTAAATGCTTGATTTTCAGGATTATGGATTGACGAACAAAGAAAGGACACTAACAGGGAAAAAGGAACAAAACAGGATGAAGAAATGAAGATGAGCGAGCCTCAGGATAGCCAATAGCAATTGGCGTGTCGCCAAGTGGCTCATCAGACTACCTAAAGTTCAAATGTGCCAAGCTTTTAAGGAAATAACCAAGTCAGCGATGAAAAGGAGCAGTCGGCGAATCGCCGAGTGATTCTACAAAGCAAAGATCGCCCAAAGTTACAAACCTTGAGGATGTTGAATGCCAAGGCGAAAAGGTGATGAAAGAGACCAATGTTCAGCGAGCCCGTCTCACTTTGCCAAATGGTTTTTCGTAGCATTTTTTTGGTGACTATAAATAGGATTTTGAACATTTAGTTTAGTATCAATTAATGAATCAAGGAATCATTTGAATAATAATCTTCTGTATTTTGAGACATTAGAGAGAGTTTTCTCTAGCGTTTTATTTAGCTTTGAAGAATTGAGGAAATTCACTTTTGGGAAATTGGAAGTGGTCTTTTAAATTCATCAAATTGTAGTATTGGAAAGACAAAATAACTCATACCCAGGTGATGGATAATCAATTTGGTAACTGTTTTTACCTTTTTATAATGTCTAGCTTAAACCCCAATTATTGGGATGTGATCATGTGATTATTGAAACGACCCAAAAAGTTCCTAAAAATGTGCTTCGGAAGTTACCGGAAACTTGTTTTAGCTATATCTAAACATCTGTTTCACTTTTTGAAAATATGACTTCATATTCTTGTTTAGGGGGTCAAATTGAGTGGGAAATGGGTCTAACCCAAATTTTAGAGTAATCGTATCAAAATCCGAAATTTCCCAGTGAAGCTTTTTTCGAGGGTCTACTTTGAAGGGTCATATCTCCTAGCACACAAATAATTGGGTGGTCCATAACATATCCATGGAAATACCTTTGAGTTAGCTATCCAACGCACTTTGTTTCACCTCATTCGAAGTTCGGACGAAGAAGTTATGCCCATTTTCGTAAGATCTGTCCGTGCAGGAAATGCAATTTCCAGAGAGCGAATTTACTGTTCATCCGCCTCATTTTTTTTTTCTAAGTGTTGGACCCATTTTTCGAAGGGCATATTTTATTTTCTATATATCATTAATTCAATTTCAATCTCTAAAACATTTCCCAAAATACCTCTCCCATACGTAGACACATTTTCTCTCAAGAACCCTAATCCAAAACCTTCCTCAAGATTGAAGAGATTCTTGCTCCAAGTTCCAAGCTTCCATTGAATACACTCTCAAGACCTTCATAAAAACTCAAGGTATGTGGTGTTGAACTCATGGGTCCTTCCACCCATAGTGCCTACTCTCTATTCTACTCACTAATTCATGGTTTAAGTTGAGATTCATAAATTAGTCTTGTTCCTTGTATAAATTTCCTGCACAATGAATTCTAGCATGAAAAGTGATTGTTTTGAGTATGTTGTGACTCTAGAACTTGAATCTAAACTTGGAATTGATGTGGAGATTTTTTTTCATGTGGTCTTGTGGGTGTTAAAAGGCGTTGTTGTAGGTTGTTCACTCGTTTTGCTGCATAATTACTACCCTATTTTCCATGCTCTTTGACCCCATTACATGCCTTCAAGGTGTTCGACAAAATGTCCAACTATGGAAAATTGATGAATTGATGTTTTAAGGCTTGAGTTATGAGATATATGGCATTCCAGAGATGTGTTGATGAAAAACTAAGCTTGTGTATATGTTCATTCCATACATGAGATTGCATTAGAGCCTAATGTGAATTTCCTATATAAAGTGTGTCCGGGAGAAAAGAACCGGATAACCATGCGAGGGGTTTATACATCACCACCTAGGATGCTTGGGGTGTGACCAACATCAACCATGTGAGGGGTTTATACCTCATCACCTAGGATGCTTGGGGTGTGACCAACATCAACCATGTGAGGGGTTTATACCTTACCACCTAGGATGCTTGGGGTGTGACCAACATCAACCATGTGAGGGGTTTATACCTCACCACCTACGATGCTTGGGTTGTGACCAACATCAACCATGTGAGGGGTTTATACCTTGCCACCAGGGTGTCCGGGTGTGAACGGCATCCCCCATTCTAAGTTGGGGTTATAAATTGGTTGGATCATGCACACACTTATGATATCTACTATTAGTATAGATTTACTTAAACATGTTTTGACTTCACTTTGATCATGCATCCTCATATTGTTATTCATTATGCCTATGGAACTATTTCTTGCATTTCGATTGTGTCCTTGTCTATTGTTGTATTGCACCCCGCATACTTAGTACATTCCAAAGTACTAACGCATATTTTGCCTACATGATGTCACCATGTAGGGACCGGAGCTACTCTTGATCCTTCTCTCCATCCACGTGGCTAGTACGGTGCTTATCCGAGTTTGTTGGTGAGTCCTCAATGATTCGAGGGCTATGTTATGTTTCCTACTCCTATGTTTTGAGACTTTAGCTTGCAATTGTATTTTGACTATGAGGGGAGCTGGTAGTATGCCATGGCCCTCATCCTATCTATGTATATAGAGGTGTGCGTTGGACAAGTAATTTGTAAATGAGCTTGACTCTTATTCTATGATGTTATTTTGAAATGGTTTTCCCTTAGTCCCTAATTCCCGTTATTTAATATTGAATGTACTTCCGCGACCGATGAAGTGTGATGACAAGTTTGAGAGGCTTGTTTGGGGTTCCTTCGGGTTCCCCATTCGCCATGTCACGTCTAGGCCCTAGGCTTGGATCGTGACAAGCTTAGTATCAGAGCACTAGGTTGTTAAATCCTCGGAGTCCAACACACCGTGTTGAGTAGAGTCCTAATCATGGTTGTGAAGCGCGCCACGACTATGAATGGGAGGCTACAAAACGGTTTAGGAAAGGTTTCCCTTCTTCATGTTTTATGTCATGCTTAGAGTGTAATAAGGTGATTCCCCCCTAACGCTTGTTCTTTGGATTGCTAGATCATCATGCCAAAAATGAGGGGAAGACGGGCCCGATCACCGGAAGAGCCACCCACCAATGGTGAGCTCCATGATGCACTCACTATGCTTGCACAAATGGTAGCTAACCAAGTGCAACAAGGAGCCCAAACTCCTCGAGCTACCACCCCGGGGGAAAGGGTGAGAGATTTAATGAGGATGAACCCTCCGGTCTTCCATGATTCAAAGGTGGATGAGGACCCACAAGAGTTCATCGATGAGGTATGCAAAATCTTGACCATTATGGGTGTTGGTGCTTGTGAGAAGGCGGAGTTGGCGGCCTACCAACTCAAGGGGGTTGCTCAAATTTGGTTTGATCAATGGAAGGGTGAGAAAGGTAATGGCTATGTGGTGTTATGGGAGGAGTTTAAACTTGCTTTCCTTAATAGGTTCTTCCCTCTTGAGCTTAGGGAGGCAAAGTTGGTGGAGTTCATGAACTTGAAGCAATGAGTTATGAGTGTGAGGGAGTATGCCCTCAAATTTGTCCAACTCTCCAAGTATGCACCTCACTTGGTGGCCGACTCTAGGTCGAGGATGAACATATTTGTGATGGGTGTATCCGACTTGGTTAGTGAGGAGTGTCGGTCCGCTATGCTCATTGGAGATATGGATTTGTCTCGGTTGATGACTTATGCCGAGCAAATGGAGGAGGAGAAATTGAGGAAGAGAAGGGGGCACGAGACCAAGAGGGCCCGATTGGAGAATAGGTTCCCTAAGGGTGCTAGATTTCATCAAGGCCGAGGAAACCCTCATGTCAACCGGGGATTTGCTATCAATGTTCCTAGACCTCAAGGGGGAGGTGAAGTGGGTTATATGGATGTATGCCCTAAGTGTGGGAGGAAGCATGGTTGTCCTTGCATGAAGGGTTCGGGTGCTTGCTTTGAATGTGGAGAAGTGGGTCACAAGAGGTTTGAGTGTCCCAAGATCCGCAACAAGGTCCGAAATGCTAACACTACTCCTTTGGGTAGAGGTACTTCTCAAAGTGTTGCCCCAAGGCACAATTGATTTTATGCTTTGCATGATAGACAAGGTGTTAATGAGACTCCCGATGTGGTGACCGGTATGTTGCAAATCTTTGATTTTGATGTTTATACTTTGATTGATCCGGGTGCCACCCTTTCCTTTGTTACCCCCTTAGTTGCTAGAAAATTTCATGTCGAGTCAGAATTGTTGCATGAGTCATATGAAGTATCTACTCCCATTGGTGTCTTTATTGTTGCTAGAAAAGTGTATAGAAATTGTCCGATTTGCATATTGAATAAGTTGTTGCCTTGTGATCTTGTTGAGTTGAATATGGTGGATTTTGATGCTATTCTTGGGATGGATTGGTTGCATGCATATTATGCTTCGATTGATTGTAGGACTCGTAAAGTCAAGTTTCGATTTCCTAACGAACCCGTCCTTGAGTGGGAGAGTCGGGATGTTGTGGTGAAGGGGAAATTCATTTCTTGCATTAAAGCCCATAGGTTGATTTCCAAAGGGTGCT
This sequence comes from Solanum commersonii, assembly GCA_029007595.1. Taxonomy (NCBI): domain Eukaryota; kingdom Viridiplantae; phylum Streptophyta; class Magnoliopsida; order Solanales; family Solanaceae; genus Solanum; species Solanum commersonii. Next base: position 828,688 of record JAJTWQ010000173.1, on the reverse strand, counting down.
TGTATCATATTGTGAGAGTCAATGATGTGGAGTCTAAAGTCCCTCCTATTGAGTCTATTCCGGTTGTTAATGAATTTCTAGATGTGTTCCCAAAAGACCTTCCCGGTGTCCCTCCCGAAAGGGAGATAGGTTTTGGTATAGACCTCCTTCCCGATACTCAACCTATTTCTATTCCCCCTTACTGTATGGCCCCGGTGGAGTTGAAAGAGTTGAAAGAGCAATTAAAAGATTTGTTAGAAAAGGGGTTTATTAGACCTAGTCATTCTCCATGGGGTGCTCCGGTTTTGTTTGTGAAGAAGAAAAATGGGTCTCTTAGAATGTGTATTGATTATCGACAACTTAATAGGGTCACCGTCAAGAATAGGTATCCTCTTCCAAGGATTGACGATTTATTTGACCAATTGCATTGGGCTAGTCACTTCTCTAAGATTGATCTTCGGTCCGGGTATCATCAAGTGAAGGTGAGGGAGTATGATATTCCCAAGACGGCCTTTCGTACTAGGTATGGGCACTATGAGTTTGTGGTGATGTCTTTCGGGTTGACTAATGCTCCGGCTATCTTTATGGATCTGATGAATAGGGTTTTCAAACCCTACCTTGATTCTTTTGTGGTGGTGTTTATAGATGACATCTTGATCTATTCTCGGGGTGAGGAAGAGCACATAGGTCACTTGAGGGTTGTACTCCAAAGATTGAGGGAAGAGAAGTTGTACGCTAAATATGAAAAGTGTGAGTTTTGGTTGAAGGAAGTTGCTTTCTTAGGCCATGTGGTGTCGGGGGATGGTATTAAGGTGGATCCTAAGAAGAGCGATGTTATTAGGAATTGGCCTAGACCTTTGACCCCGTCGGATATAAGGAGTTCTTGGGTTTAGCGAGTTATTATAGGAGATTTGTGGAAGGGTTTTCTTCTCTTGCTTCTCCTATGACTAAGTTGACTCAAAAGAAGGCTAAATTTTTGTGGTCGGATGAGTGTGAGGAAAGCTTCCAAACTTTGAAAGAAAGGCTTGTGTCCGCTCCTATTTTGTCACTTCCGGATGGGTTAGAAGGTTTTGTTGTTTATTGTGATGCTTCCCGTATTGGTTTGGGTTGTGTGTTGATGCAAAGTAGTAAGGTTATAGCCTATGCTTCTAGGCAACTTAAGGTTCATGAAAAGAATTACCCAACCCATGATCTTAAATTGGCCGTCGTGGTTTTTGCTTTAAAGATTTGGCGTTACTATTTGTATGGGGTGCATGTTGATATCTTCACCGACCATAAGAGTCTCCAATATGTGTTCACGCAAAAAGATCTTAACTTGAGACAAAGGAGCTGGTTAGAGTTCCTTAAGGATTATGATATGAGTGTTCACTATCATTCGGGGAAAGCTAATGTGGTGGCGGATGCATTGAGTAGAGTGTCCATGGGTAGCTTGGCTCATGTGGAGGAAGGTAGTAAAGAGTTGGCTAAGGAGGTCCATCGGTTGGCCAAATTGGGAGTTAGGTTAGAAGGGGTGGATAGTGGAGGAGTAGTTGTTATTGATGGTTCAAGGTCTTCCTTGGTTGATGAGGTGATAGCCAAGCAAGATCTTGATCCTTCTTTGGTGGAATTAAAGGCTTCGGTGAGTAGTGGTAGGGTGGAGGTTTTCTCCCAAGGGGGAGATGGTGCCCTTAGGTACCAAGGTAGATTATGTGTTCCTTGTGTGGAAGGTGTGAGGGAAAGAATCCTTGATGAGGCTCATAATTCTTTTTATTCTATTCATCCGGGGTCAACAAAGATGTATAGAGACTTGAAGGATGTGTATTGGTGGGGCGGTATGAAGAAGGACATTACAAAATTTGTTTCGGGTTGCCATAGTTGTCAACAAGTCAAGGCCGAACATCAAAGGCCAGGTGGCCTAACTCAAGACATTGAGATACCTACTTGGAAGTGGGAAGAAATCAACATGGATTTTGTAGTGGGCTTGCCCAAGACTAGAAGAGGTTTTGATTCGGTTTGGGTGGTGGTTGATCGGATGACAAAGTCGGCTCATTTCCTACCGGTTAAAACTACTTACGGGGCTGAAGAGTATGCCAAGTTGTACATTCATGAATTGGTAAGGTTGCATGGGATTCCCTTGTCTATCATCTCGGATCGTGGTGCCCAATTCACTTCTCACTTTTGGAAATCTTTCCAAAGGGGTCTTGGTACAAAGGTAAAGCTTAGCACGGCCTTCCACCCTCAAACGGATGGCCAAGCCAAAAGAACAATTCAAACCTTGGAGGATATGCTTAGAGCTTGTGTCTTGGAGTTGAAAGGTAGTTGGGATGATCATCTTCCTTTGATTGTGTTTGCATACAACAATAGTTATCATTCTAGTATCGGTATGGCTCCTTTTGAGGCACTTTATGGTAGACGATGTAGATCATCGGTTAGGTGGTTTGAAGTTGGAGAGGTGGCCTTGTTGGGTCCGGATCTGGTCATGGATGCTCTTGAGAAGGTAAGGATGATTAGGGAGAGGTTGAAAACAGCCCAAAGTCGTTAAAAGTCTTATGCTGATGTGAGGAGAAGAGATCTTGAATTCAAAGTGGGTGATTGGGTTTATTTGAAAGTTTCTCCAATGAAAGGTGTGGTTCATTTTGGTAAGAAGGGGAAGTTAAGTCGTAGGTATGTCGGTCCTTATGAGGTAATAAGAAGGGTTGGTAAAGTACCCTATGAGTTGGGGTTGCCCAAGGAGATGGAATTAGTTCATCCGGTATTCCATATATCGATGTTGAGGAAATGTGTTGGTGATCCTAACGCTATTGTACCTTTTGAGGTTGTGGGTGTTGTAGAAGATAATTTGACGTATGAAGAAGTCCCGGTTCAGATCTTAGATAGACAAGTTAAGAGGTTGAGGAAAAAAGAAGTGGCCTCCGTTAAGGTGCTTTGGAGAAATCAACAAGTGGAGAGTGCTACTTGGGAGGCCGAAGCGGATATGCAAAGACGTTATCCTTATCTATTCAACTCCACTCAAGCCTAAGGTATTAAATCAAGTCCTTTGTACTCCATTGAGTCTTACATTTCAGCCCCTAGATCATTCATGTGCATATATGTTTAAATTGATGAGTTATGGATGCTTTACACTAAGTTTTGAAATCTTGAAGTGATGTTAAATAAAAATTTTGCATTCATGTTGGGGCTGATATGTTCTTCCTAAGTCTTGCCTTGTATGTCTCTTTCACATTTGGGGACGAATGTTCCCAAGGGGGAGATATTGAAACGATCCAAAAAGTTCCTAAAAATGTGCTTCAAAAGTTACCGGAAACTTGTTTTAGCTATACCTAAAAATCCATTTCGCTTTTCGAAAATCCAACTTCATGTTGTTGTTTAGGGGGTCAAATTGAGTGGGAAATGGGTCTAACCCAAATTTTAGACCAACCGTATCAAAATCCGAAATTTCCAAGTGAAGCTTTTTTTAAGGGTCTACTTTGGAGGGTCATATCTCCCATCACACAAATAATTGGGTGGCCTATAACATATCCATGGAAAGCCCTTTGAGTTAGCTACCAAACGCATTTTGTTTCACCTCATTCGGAGTTCGGACGAAGAAGTTATGCCCATTTTTATAAGCTCTGTCCGTGCAGGAAATGCAATTTCTAGAGAGCGAATTTACTGTTCATCCGCCTCATTTTTTTTTCTAAGTGTTGGACCCGTTTTTCCAAGGGCATATTTTATTTCCTATATATCATTAATTCAATTCCATCTCTAAAACATTTCCCAAAATACCTCTCCCATACTTAGACACATTTTCTCTCAAGAACCCTAATCCAAAACCTTCCTCAAGATTGAAGAGATTCTTGCTCCAAGTTCCAAGCTTCAATTGAAGACACTCTCAAGACCTTCATAAAAACTCAAGGTATGTGGTGTTGAACTCATGGGTCCTTCCACCCATAGTGCCTAGTCTCTATTCCACTCACTAATTCATGGTTTAAGTTGAGATTCATAAATTAGTCTTGTTCCTTGTATAAATTTCCTGCACAGTGAATTCTAGCATGAAAAGTGATTGTTTTGAGTATGTTGTGACTCTAGAACTTGAATCTAAACTTGGAATTGATGTGGAGATTTTTTTTCATGTGGTCTTGTGGGTGTTAAAAGGCGTTGTTGTAGGTTGTTCACTCGTTTTGCTGCATAATTACTACCCTATTTTCCATGCTCTTTGACCCCATTACATGCCTTCAAGGTGTTCGACAAAATGTCCAACTATGGAGAATTGATGAATTGATGTTTTAAGGCTTGAGTTATGAGATATATGGCATTCCAGAGATGTGTTGATGAAAAACTAAGCTTGTGTATATGTTCATTCCATACATGAGATTGCATTAGAGCCTAATGTGAATTTCCTATATAAAGTGTTGCATGACCATGCCTGGTCCGGGAGAAAAGAACCGGATAACCATGCGAGGGGTTTATACATCACCACCTAGGATGCTTGGGGTGTGACCAACATCAACCATGTGAGGGGTTTATACCTCACCACCTAGGATACTTGGGGTGTGACCAACATCAACCATGTGAGGGGTTTATACCTCACCACCTAGGATGCTTGGGTTGTGACCAACATCAACCATGTGAGGGGTTTATACCTTGCCACCAGGGTGTCCGGGTGTGAACGGCATCCTCCATTCTAAGTTGGGGTTATAGATTGGTTGGACCATGCACACACATATGTTATCTACTATTAGTATAGATTTACTTAAACATGTTTTGACTTCACTTTGATCATGCATCCTCATATTGTTATTCATTATGCCTATGGAACTATTTCTTGCATTTCGATTGTGTCCTTGTCTATTGTTGTATTGCACCCCGCATACTTAGTACATTCCAAAGTACTAACGCATATTTTGCCTACATGATGTCACCATGTAGGGACCGGAGCTACTCTTGATCCTTCTCTCCATCCACGTGGCTAGTACGGTGCTTATCCGAGTTTGTTGGTGAGTCCTCAATGATTCGAGGGCTATGTTATGTTTCCTACTCCTATGTTTTGAGACTTTAGCTTGCAATTGTATTTTGATTATGAGGGGAGCCGGTAGTATGTCATGGCCCCCGTCCTATCTATGTATATAGAGGTGTGCATTGGACAAGTATTTTGTAAATGAGCTTGACTCTTATTTTATGATGTTATTTTGAAATGGTTTTCCCTTAGTCCCTAATTCCTGTTATCTAATGTTGAATGTACTTCCGCGACCAATGAAGTGTGATGACAAGTTTGAGAGGCTTGTTTGGGGTTCCTTCGGGTTTCCCATTCGCCATGTCATGTCTAGGCCCTAGGCCTGGATCGTGACAATTATGGGCTAATTCAGCTTATGGGTATTGCTAATTGTTAGTTTAGATGCTATTTAAGAGTGAGTTTAATAATTAATTGTGGTTTAATTTAATAATTGTAGTTGGAATTGAAATTCTACATTTGTGTTCTTGGTTTGCGAGAGAGAGGTTTTAGAACTAAGGTTTTTGATTAATGGTTTGTGGGTATTGGGTTAATCTGGGTTTAGATCGAGAGAGTAAATCCTAAACTGAATCCCACACATATAGCTAGAAAAAGTAAAAGGATTAAGTTGTGAGCTGCTATTAATTTGAATTCTTGTTGATGTTCGAGAGAAATCACTTGATTCAGGGTAATTGTTCGAGAGAAAATTACCTCCCTTATAACCTAGACTACTCACTAGTGTTTACCTATTTACTAATAGTTGTAATTACCCATATGTCTATATTTTCCTATAATCGATCACATCCCAAAAATCCATCTCATTATTGTTAATTCTTATTGTTTGTGACTGTTAGTAGTTTATAACTAAAACCAAAACCTCCAATCTCACATTCGTCTCACCCCTTTACTTGATTATGTTTTTAATCAGTAATTTCTATTCCTATGGCTGATTAGACCACATTTATACTTCCTAATTATATTTGAAACAGGTACCGCTCCTTGAGGGATTCGACTCCAACTTATTTACTTGGGTTTTATACTGATTTACGATCGTTGAACACCTAGAATTGGATGAGGTGTGCTTGAAACGTTAAAATCAAAATGGTGCCGCTGCCGGGGAGTGGTGTTGTTAGAAATTATTTTGGTGAAGTTGAATTCTATTATTGTTAGTCATAGTTTAATCTACTTATTTTTAGTTTTGGTATTTGTATGGCTTGTTAAAACACGTGAAATGAGTGTCAACGAAAGTAATGGTAGCCAAGTGGATAACCAAGATGACATCGGGAATCTCAATGATATCAATGACCCGAATATAAATGACCTTAACCAAATGGGTGGTTTGGTGCCATCCAGTTACCTCCAGCTGAAGGGAACGTTGTGTTCTATATTACAAGCATCATGTTGTATCTCTTACAACTGAAAGGCTTGTTTTGTGGACTGACTCATGAGGATGCCCATGAGCATGTAAGGAATTTTGATTTAATGTTTGCGGTTTATTCTCCTTTAAGAACTTATCTCACAAATCAGTCTGGCTGAGGTTGTTCCCATTTTTTATAATGGGAGAAGCATGCAAGTTGTTAGTTGAGTTGCTAAGAGATTCTATGACTTTGTGGGAAGAACTTATTACTGCATTCCAAGTGCAATTTTTCCCTCGTTCGAAGATGATGACTCTCCGGGTCAACATCCAAAGCTTCAAGCCTTTGGAAGGTGAGCCAATCCATGACACTTTTCTAAGGTTTAAGAAGATGGTTTTGCAATGCCCAACTCATGGATTGCCTGATAATGTGCTGCTACAAACTTCTACAGAAACCTTGATTCGGTGAACAAGAGTGTGGCTGACCAACTTTCTCCAGGAGGTTTAATGCATCTTTGCGTAATATCAGCCCAACTCCTTGATGGCATCACCAAGATTAACCGGCATGGTACACCCAAGAAGATCAAGTCTCTCCTCTTACTTATAAATTGACAAGGAAAAAATTGAAAAAGATCAAGTGAGAGACCAAAATATGGAAAAGATGATGACCCAGCTAGACATTTTGGCCAAGAACGTCATGGGTGCTGGTACTAGGAGTGTTAATGTTGTCGGTGTTGGTGCTGTAAGCCCCGCAGAGGCCAAATTTGAAGGTTGTACAATAAGGAAGTGAACTTCCTAGCAAACCAAGGAGGAGGTTATTGTGCAAACTATCCAAGGCTGAGTGGTAATCAAGGTTGGAATAGAGATGAGGATTGGAGAGACTGTGATAGCGAGGGTGTGACTGTAACGCCACTTGAAAGGAAAGAGAAGGGGAGAAAGATAGGTATATTCCTCCCTACGAGCATCAAAAGCCCAAAGATTCTGAGGGTAGCAAGACTGAGGATATGCTCTCACGTATTCTGAAAAACGTTGAAGGGTCTGATAAAGTTTTGAAGGAAATGAAAAAAGACGTATCGACTCTCAACTTGACGGTGACCTCTCATTCCGTTTCTATCAAATAGTTGGAGACCCAAATGGGTTAGATTTCTTCGCATCTTAACCGAAGACAACAAGGGGGGTAGCCTAGTGGTAGTATGAAAAACCCCAAGAATGAAGCTTGAATGGGTACTTGTATCGTGCCAAGACATTAACTAAGGCGCTTCTTGGGAGGCAACCAAAGTTTTTGATGCTTTGTGTTTTGTTTTTGAATAACGGGTATTGATTGTTTAGGTGGAAAAACGGATTGTGTTTGAAAAATGTAGGTTGGCCAGCCAAAAGTCCAGTCGCCGAGCCCGACTTGGACCCACAACAATTGCAGGTGGGACTCTGTAAAACTCGGCGGGACCATGGACAAGTCAGCAACTCGCGGAATAGGTTGGCGAACCCGATTTTGTCCTCGTTTGGACCCCCAAATTAACTGGAGCTCCAGTAAAATTTAGTGAGGTAAATTACCACTTGGTGTGTCATCGAGTGGTTCGGTGAGGATGACTAATATCGTCGAAAGGGTCATTGGGCAATTTAACGAGCTTGGTCGAGCTGGCCGAACACCTCGGCCATTTGCCAACGTCCCCCTTTATTGCCCTTAATTTTGTGTTTTGGTTAGATTTGATTCTATAACTTTTGGTGGGAAGCCTGAGCTCGCAGAGTTCACTCGGCGACTCACCGAAAGTCTCCCTTGATCGCCCTTTCTGCGCCCCTAACCCCCAAACCACACTGTAACTTTTGGTGGGCTAGTTTGTGCTCGTGGAGTGGTATCGCTGATTCGGCGAAGAGCCCTAAATATCGCTGACCTTTCCTTTTTCTAGGAAATTATCATGACCCGAGGCTATCCCCAAGATGCGACATGGCGTACTCGACCCCGAAGGGGTCTTATACAAGCCTCATAGCTCATTCAATGCATAGGTAATAGAAATAGTACAAAATTAAAAACTTTTTATTTAAAAAGCATACAATCTAACATTCAAAAACAATTAAACGCAAGCGACAGTCTATCTCACATGGCCATCTTAGATACAATCTTGAACAAAATTAGGGACACGACCCTTCACAATTGAAAAGACTAGAATTGTCTGTTACATGAAAAAGGAAATAAACTTCAAAAAGACTCTTGTCCTTGGTATATGAGGACGTACCACTCTAGCCTTGGGGGAAATATCAATCCAAGCACTTCAATCTAGCTAGAAGCAATCACTTGCCGGAACATATACTTGTAGTAAAAACAAAGAAGAATGGGTTAGCACACAAAACTGTACTAAATATGATGACCATGCAAAAACATGCTTTAAAAGGGACATTTTGGTTGGAAACCATGCATTATGCCATTTTTTAGAAATATCATGAACAATCGCATAAGAGACATTAAATACAAGTATAATCATCATACAAGTCAAACATCACATTTGAACAATATCAACATGTAAGCCATTACCTTCATCTTAGACCTTTACCTCAAATAACCCTCATGCTATATCTTGCGCAATGTATGGATAGCATCCCATACCACCATCCACACTAAGGCACCACATCAAGGTCACCAAAAGTGAACTTACCATTTCTTCCTTTTCACCTTTGCACAATATCCACACATAAGAGGCATAACATTTCATAAGACATGACAAGGGAAAATAATTCATAATATAACCCAAGTATAGCATGCATCATCACATTAAGCATTTAAGAGTCAACATTCTACAATAACTTCATTTAGAGGACTTTCATTCATTAGTCATTAAGACTTAAAGAACTCACTATAGCCCTCTTGAAGCCTACTCGTGCCATGTATGGATAGAATCCCATACTAATACCCACACTTCATAGAACTTCTCAAGAAACTATAATGCACGTCTCACACGAGGGGAATAGGCATTTAACCGACATAGACCATGAGAGGCATTACAAGAAAGTGGAGATACAATGACATTTTCAAATGTCGTATTATGAAGTTTAAATGTCACAAATTTGTTTACCGACATTTATTTTACATTTGGACCAAATGTCATAAATTTTAGTGTCGGGGATTTTTCCGACATTTAGGTAATTGTCGGGAAGAATTTGTGACATTTATTTTGTCACATTTAGGTAAATGTTGAAAAGAATTTGCGTCATTTACTTTGCAACATATATGTAAATGTTGGTAAGATTATTACGACATTTATTTTTTGACATTTATGTGAATGTCGATAAGAAATATATGACATTTATTTTTGACATTTAGGTGAGTGTCTGTATGAGATATATGACATTTATTTTCAACATTTATGTAAATGTCGGTATGAGATATATATGACATTTATTTTTGATAATTAGGTAAATGTTGGTATGAGACATATGACATTTATTTTTGACATTTACTTAAATGTCGGTATGAAATATATGACATTTATTTTTGACATTGAAGTAATTGTTGGTACGAGATATATGACAATTATTTTTTCGACATTTATGAAATGTCACTTAAACTTTCTGACATTTAGATTAAATGTTGGGAAAACAAATTTCAAGACACTTACTTGTGACATTTATAAAATGCCACATTGAAATTTTTGACACTTTAGTTAATGTCAACAAATGGTATTATTGAATGTCATAAAAATTGTTGACATTATTTTATATTTTATTAAATATCATATTAATATTTTAATGTTGCGACCATTCTTTAAACATCCCAGAAAAATCCATATATAGTTTTTCTCAAGACACAAATACATACAAACAATCAGTGCATTCAAAACTATCTTCTTCATGACAAGCAAGAAATATTATATAAAGAAAATATTTTCTAATATTATAATCAAAGAACAATATAGCAATATAATAAGTTTTCTGTAAAAGTAAACAATGTCAAAACAAATTATCTTTTCCATCTCAAGTAAAATTGAGAGCTAACTAAATGTAATAATCTCAACATAGAACCAACTAACTAACTCCTAATTCAAATGGAATTAAAATATCCAGTAAATTTGCAATATATCTTTATGAAATCATCAATCCAAATGTCGAGCATGATGAAGTTTTATACTTGACGTCAATTTCCTTAAAAATTCTGCACAAGAAATGCACATAAGAAAATTTATAACTATATAATAATAGAAATTAGATTCCCATTAACTAGAACAAATTGGGATATCAAAAATGACTAATTGAATTTTTCTAAAAACAAATATATCAAGGAATTGATGCAAAAACAGTAAGTATATACATGAAATTTTCCTCCTTTTGAAAGAAAAGAAAGATGTTGTAGTTTGTTCAAACATACCCACTTCTTTTTATTTGTGCCAACTACAGTAGTTCCAGTCTTCTTGATAATGCTAGCCTGAGAAAAAACATTAAATTCATTATTTTGATACTTTACGAAATACAACACTTAACATTTTGATTGAATACATAAGTGTGCCAATTTTTCCAGAAGGAAAATAAAAAAAGCAAGATATATGATTGCTTCAACAAAACAAACATCTGGTGTTGGGACAAAGATACAAACATCCTATAATGCAATTAACAGTGTGATAGCATTAATATGCATTCACCATCTCATATGAAAGTTCAAAACTTCCTCTGATGCTTCTTCTAACTTATCCATGTCCATTTTCTATAAATTCATCAGGTTTTCCAACCCAAAAATATGAGCATGCTCATCAATATTGATAAACTTTAAACCTCAAAGACCCAACTCAAATAACTTGAAGTTCATTTTACAAGCCACTCCCATCTTCATTTGCTGGAATTTTTGGAAAAATAGATGTGCAAAGATGTATGGGAAAAAATTCAAATATGGTTAGAGTCAAATTCTCAGTATTTAAAGATACTTTCAATTTACTGCACATTGTGTTTCCTTACATCAGTTGGCCCTCAAGCTGGAAATCAGTGGTATCAATTGTTAAAAAATGTATCGACGACACTAAGGTTACTCTTGTCCAATGGATCAAACCCCAAGATGGGACAAACTCAATACAAATGGTAGTGCATTAAGTAACCCAGGCAGAAATGGGGCTGGGGGAATACTCAGAAATTAAAGGGGGGAAATGCTCTTTGCTTATGCAGTTCAACTAGGTGAAGGAACTAACAATCAGGCAGGGGTGGAGGCTGCCCTGTTTTGTATGACCTGGTCCTTACAACTGAATTACAATTAGGTAATTCTGGAGGGTGATTCCCAACTTATGGTTGATTGGATCAAGGGCAATTACAGCCCTCCATGGAGCATTAATTCTCAAGTACAAAGGCTGCACAATATCATCCAATAAATCTAAAAATTTGAATGCATAGACACTCTCAAGGAAGCCAAATTTGTAGCTAACACTCTCCCAAAACACAATCATTAGATTTCCAGCCCCCAAGTTTATTTCAACATGCAACAGTTACCAAAGGAAACAACAACATATTATCAACTATACAAAGTGGGAATGGCAAGTTTTAGAAGAAAAAAATAGAAAATAATAAAAGAGCCTCCCTGAAGTGGCACTTGGTGATATGTATAGATGTCTCTATACAATTTTTGGTGATCTCATCCTATTCAACTAGGCTATAGCTTTATTTAATACAGCCTACTTGAATAGGCCTAGGTTTTTCTTTGAACTCTTTTTTGTAAGGGGAGAGTCTCCCTTATTTTATGCTTATTAGTAATTTTGTATTGAGAGGAGTCCTCTCTTTTAGGTGCTTAGCTTTTAGGCTTCTTTTTACAAAAAGGGGACGATTTGACTATCCTTAGTAGGAAAGTCAACTTATGAACAACCATAGGATCGGAGGTAAGGTTTTATGTCCCTCTCCTTGTACCTTTTTGCTATTTTATTTATGCTAAGGCCTGAGGGTGTTACTAAGCCCCTACCCCCTCAAGGGTCGTTCAAATAAAAAAAATCACTTGAAGTGATTCCTTCATACTTATATATGTCCCCATACCTTGGTAAAAAAATAAGGTCAACTTGAATTTTCATCCCAAAACTCCAAAAAAACCGTGAGCAAAATTTGCAGACCAAAAGTAAAGCATATGTTCGAGAACTTTATGAAGGCTGTTTTGGAAGGTATAATTATCAAAGAAGAAACAAAGTAAAGCATAAAACTAAGCTCAACAATCTCACTTGAGGCTGAATACTATATATAACATCAGGGGCAATCAAATTACACATTCAAAGAAAGCAAAGAAAAAAATGTGTAGAATTCAAATTTTCAAATGCTTCACTTGTCAAGTCAATATCATATATCTATTTGACTGGATTTGGATTGGATTGTGGTCTTTTCTTCAAATTCGGATAAGAAAATAAAGAAGTTGGTTGTGAACGTTCCTAATAAAGATGATGCTGACATGTTTACAAAATGGGCTAATGCTTACTACCAGAAACGGCCATAGCTTCTGGCCTTACTTCAAGAATTGTATGACTACTATCTTTGTTTGGCAGACCGCTATTACACCACTTGCCAAGAACTATTATCGTCGAAATTCCTTCACAACTCCATCCTCCCATTTTGATCATGATAATGATGATCAATTTTACAAGGAAGAGAACAATGGATCAGATATTGTTGATTCTGATGCTGAGAGTTCATTATCATATCAGCCTCAATTTCCATCCACACAAGCTAAATTTGAACCAGACATGATCATTGCAGACTTGGTGATCAGAAGTGTCGACTGTGAAATCATCCTGCACGAGCTTAGTCAAGTAAGATAGAGTTGTATGAAAGCTTATTGGAGTTGTTGGAATCGAAGAGGTTGATCTTGTTAAATAAGAACGCGAGATTAGGATACAAAGTGGCTTCATTGATGAAGGAAAATAAGGGGTTGTCTTCAGAGTCTTTGTTCATGAAGAGGTGCAAACCCATAATCAGCAAAATAAAGCCAAAAATAAGGTAATCCTAGAGCTTTCACCTTATATTGTGATACAATCTTTTGCACCTAAATTGAGGCATAGTGAGGATTCAAACATGGACTCAAGGTAGAAAAAAGAAAAAAAAATAAGGGTGATCAAGTAAGAACTGAACAACAGAATATGCAGTCGAGTGACAGGAAAAATAATACAACATCACACATAGACTTAAGGCAGCATCATTACCAAGAAGAAGAGATAAATTAGTAGGAAGAGCAGTGGAAAACTCAGTAAAAGAAGAATAACAAAAATAATACAAACAATGAAAAGAGACCTAGGACACCTCAAGTACATGTGGATCAGGCCAATTCCCAGAAAAGTCACAGTCATACATAAAAATATTATTACTTATAACTTATATATTGATCTTTTTTAACAAGATCTACCAACCAGTCTAGGTATAGGCAAAAATCATCATGAAGAGAAGGCACCGGATGGGAAAACACAGGCCAAACCAGGGGAAGATTTTGTGTTACCAACTCTATATTCCAAAATCCTCCTTCTATGCCTAATGTACTTGCCAGTATGGACAACAGAGGAAATGCAAAAGCTTCTAAGATCACACGTATTGACCCAATGCCCCCATTACCCCTCACCCCTTTAGATAATTGTTTAACTGTTGTGGAAGTTGTTGTAGTGTTGAATGGAGGGTTGGAGGAGAACATTAATAACTTGCAGGAAGGGGTTTCCAAAGGGGGGTTTCTGCATCATGATGTACATGAGAATTTACACACTAACCCTAAGAAACACCCTAGAGATTCTGCTACCACTTCTCATCAGACCACACAAGAGAACCAACACAATCAGCTCATCCATCAGGGAAAGGATTCTGGTTAGGGACACAATAAACATAATGATCAACAGGGTAATCTTAATACTTCTAATAACACTAGGAAAAAGAATCAGAAAAGAATGTTCATTACAGAGAATAGGAACAAAACATACAAGACAGTGGGGGCACAAACCAAGGGCAAACTATCAACAACAAATCTCAGGGCAAACTAAGCAAAGGGAAGAGAGATGCCATCAAAAGAAGGCAACAACAAGCAACAGGGACATAAGAGAATAAGGGGCAAGCGGTACAGGTTCAAGTTGATCAAAATGAACATAGCAACACCAGAAATTTAGATTATGAAATGAAACATTCTGAGGATGAGTATGATTAGGACACACTGTCTTTGGTGCAAGTTTTTCAATTTTGGAGGCTTAATGCATGTAAGAGTTAACTTTTGTCAACATCCAAAGATTTTGATGTCGGATCAAAATTCGGTCAGTTCCATCAGCTACAGATGGGTCCTTCTGGTTTAGTGTGATGTTTGGTTTTGGGTTTTGACGCTTCTGTTTGGAGTGTGTACGATTAGGCGTTTTAGCTTTTTTGATTTGCCAAAGTTTGACCTTGGTCAACTTTCTTGGTAAACATGCTCGGACTGGAATTCTATCAATGTAGTTAGCTCTAGAAAGCAAAGTTTGGTCTAGAACAGGATGAGTATATGGCGTTTAGCATTTTTATGGTGAAAACTAGAAATAATATGATAAATTAACACAATTTATAATTTTAGTATACTAACTAAAAAAACAACAACAACAAGAACCAAAAGAAAAAGATGACCACTTAAACTGTTTATGTGTACATGACGCACGATTAGCAGTTGGTCGATTAATCCATATTAAACAAGAAAGAGGAATTAGTTGATCTCGTGATCATATAAATGTTAGGATTTACGCAATTAAAATAAAATTCAAAATTTTAATGAAATTTTCTCTAACCTTTCTTGTGTGAACACATGGAACAATTGATGATGGTTTTTGACAATCTTCTAGTGGGTTATCAGGAACCTATTGCAAAAGAGGAAGACTATTATAATTACGAGAAGCTAAGTTTTCATCTAAAAAAAGTTTTTTTTTGTGACCAACACAATTATTTCACATGCTCTGGTTTTAAATTTGCATCAATATTAATTCCCAAAGACTCTACATATGCTTGTACTCATTCCTTCACTTTATCCGCTATAATTTCGTCCATATCCATTTTTGCTTCTAATAATTTTCTCTCCATCACTTCGTTATTCTCTTTTGCTTCCTCTTTCGCTTCTAACAACTTTTTCTCCATCGCTTCCATCTCTTTTTTTGCTTCATACACTTCTCTGTCATCTCAAATTTCATAGCCGAGGTATCTTTTTGAACTTCCATCTCAACCCTTGAATCAAAATCTCTTTTTTCAAACTTAGATCGTTTATATACGGGGCAATTTACTAAGTTAGGAGATACTCCTTTTCCTAGAGTTCGGACAATTCCATGAGTGTCTGATCCCATTACTTGTGAGTACACATCATTAGGAGCACTTCCAGGGATATTCAACTCATGATACACCTCAGCAAGATCATCCATTTGTTTCTTTTTTAAAGAAAGGTAAAGTAATGAGAAGTTTTAAAAAAATTTGTAATAGAATGAAAGTACCTATATATTTTTAAAGAGTAAGAGTTTACCATAACGTTACTAGCTATCTCAATTACTGGTTGTTTATTCGCTCTAATGTGAGTTTCTTTTAACACCTCAATACAAGTTGACTTTACACCAATATTCATCTTTGTCATCTCTTTGAAGAATAATAGATTGACATTAAATATTCACGATAAGTCTTATTTAATATATAATTTATAGAAAATAAATATTGCTTACTTCGTACATCGTCTATAATTTGAGAATGACTTTTTCTCCTTGATGTGTGTGGCATAGTCAATTTTTTTTTTACTTTCTTTGTTTCTCTCACACTTTTCCTAGAAATTTTAACACAACAATATATAAGAGGACATGCGCAATCTTGAATATATATAAAATAAATAGCCAAGAAAAAATATAAAAAAGTAGCATAGTGGAGTTTCACAAAGTGCAATCAATTTCTTTACAAGAACATTTTGTGCAGGTTGGCAAATTGGACATGTACAACAACATTATTTTTGCAAATTAGAAGAAAGGGACAAATTAGAAAGAACTTCTAGTTGTTCTACAATAAGAAGTATAATCAGGGAAAACACGACTTTAATAATTTATGACAACTTCAGTGAATTTCTCATTTAGTAGAGCAAATGCAGAAATAGAAGTCTAGCACATACCTTTGCTTCTTTTGAGCTCCAATAATGAACTAATGAACGCCACTAATCTTCTTCAACTCTATCTGGACAATGAGCTAAATGCTCAATATCAGTGTTATATGGGTCATAGCCAATGTTTTTTGCTTCATGCTTTGATTCTTTCCATTAAGATCCAGATGACATCATTAATATGCGCTTCATGTTATATGTTGCGTCAGTATTTTCCTGTACATATATTTAATACACAACTCAATTATAAAAAAAACATATAAAAAAAATCTTAGTATATAGGTTTTGTGTATACTAAGAACCTTGATATGAGCCCATATTCTATCGTTGTACGTACTAGGTACAATCCTCCAATCTTTATGATTCAATGGCGCTAAGATACCATTTCATGCTAGCACCCCACGTTTTGAACTCAATCTAGTTCCTTTGACCCAATAACTTGGCCATGTTCATTCAATTCAATATGTAAATTTCCACCATCTTTCCCCCATCCCGAGTGCATCATAGAGGGACCCCTAGTTCGCTTAGATTGTTCTTCACTCTCATTAGAATCTATAAATAATCAAAGATAAAACAAAGGCAAATTTATTATTTATATAAAAATTATATAACTAGTTTATACTATGAAAGGAAGAATAAATATCATGATATTTAATACCGAAAGATTTTTTGTATCATGTGATTCATCTCTTTCATTTTGTGGCCAATTTTGGTGCTGTTGAGGCATTGGCATACTTCTGATTTGTTGTTTTTGTTGCTCCGAAAAATCATATATAAGCTCACCTTGACTAGAATATCTCTGTCTTTTTCTTGCCCTTTCAACGAAGTTCCTCAGCGACTATGAATCTTGCCAAATTTAAAGTAGTTTCTACTACACAAAAGTATAAAATAATAACTAACTATCATGTCAAATAATAAGACATATAAACATATGATATTTTAACAGCTGAATGAAGAGTAAAAAACATCAAAGTCATTATTGTTCAACAATCAATTGTACTGAAATAGTGATTATACTACTATAGTAACAAGAACTAAAATATGTTGTCGTCTTCATCATATGCTTCATTACTTTCCAAAGATTCTGGGTCAATTTCTAATCCTAGTACTCCTTCTCTAACCCATTCACTTTCAAATGTTGTGTCATCCAATTGTTGTTCAGGCCACAACTCCATATATCCTTCCTTATGCTCAATTGTTGGTGTGTTTTCACCTAAAACATAAAAACCTCTTGGCTTAAGTTTAACAACAATTTGCCACTCCTTTTCCATAGGATGATCGACATAGAACACTTGTTGAGCTTGAGAAGTAAACATGAATGGTTCATCTGATAATTGATGTCTTGTATAAAGTAGATGATTAAAATTGACAAGAGTAAATCCATAATCATCTTTCTCAATAAGCCCCTTGTTATTGTTCACCCATTTACATTTAACCAATACAAACTTGACATTCTTGGTATAATATAACTCAATTATGTCTGTGAGGATTCCATAAAAAGAAACCTCTGCCAATATGAGATTTTTATCTTTTATGCTTGCATAACTTTGAGTGATAGCCTTTAATATAATACCACTATTTTGAGTTTTTCTCTTAACATCACGAGACTCTGTTAAGTATCTAACTCTATCACATATATAGCCAGTCATTCTTATTGCTTGTATTAATAGGCCAATAGCTAAGGTTTGAATATCCTCGGATATTTCTTCACCATCCATATGCATCTTCTCGACCTAGCATTCAAAAATAAAATGTGCTCTAAAAGTTATAATCATATTTATAGTAATATATGTGCAAATATTTTAGCTAGTTGATACTTACATGATTTCTAAACCATAGCTGAAATCTTTCATTATGAATTCGATCCACATTATGTCTTGATAGATGAGGATTTTCCTTCTTGATTTCTTTTATATGTTCACTACGGAAGTAAAACACATAAATATTTAATAAAAAATTAAAAGAAAATTATTTAATAATTAATTACAAAGTATAAATTATGATTTAATACTTACTCACGATATGAAGTTGTGGAGGTAGAATTAAATAAAACATATCTGTGGGCCTGAGCACGTGTAATGTCATCAAGCTTAAATCCTTTCTCTCTACTTGATCGACGACCCTCTTGGTCTGTTGTTTCATTTTATAAAACATCATTTCTTAAAGGTCGATTAGACTTAGTCTCCACGTCATCTAAATACCATGAGCAAAAAGTCATTAACTCGTCTATCCAACGTCCCTCTGCAATCGCACCTTCTGGATAACGTCTATTCCTTACGCAGTTTTTAAGACTAAGCAAGAACCTAAAATAGGCAATTTTTAGAATACAATACAATTTCTTGTAAGTATGATAAAAAAAATAACAAAATGATACCTTTCGATAAACCAGATTAAGAGATATTTTGAAGGTCCTCCCAACATTGCTTCTTTAGCTAAATGGATAAGTAGATGTTCCATGATATCAAAGAAAGATGGAGGAAATATTCTCTCGAAATGACATAGAGTTAATGCAACTCAATCTTGGAGTTTTTCTAAGTCACGTATCTTCAAATCTTTAGAACAAATATCCCTAATGAAATTACTTAATTCAATCAATGGATTAAGTACATTCATTAGCAGGAGATTGCACAAGGAAATATGAAGGAGTTGTTGCATCAGAATATGGCAGTCATGACTCTTCAACCCATGCATTGTGCGTTGCTTGAGATCAACACAACTTGATATATTTGAAGCATATCCGTCTGGCACTTTCACATCTTTTAACACTTGTAAGAGGATGTCTTTTTGTGTGTTACTCAATGTGAAACATGCAGGAGGAAGATAATATTTTCCATTAGCCTTTTTCTTAGGATGCAAAGCTTTTCGGATCAATTTAAATTGTCTTTTCCTTTTCCATCAACATTCAATAATGTCCAAAATATATTGTCAAAGACATTCTTTTCAATATGCATCACATCAAGATTATGACGAATCATATTGTCTTTCCAGTATTTCAACTCAAAAAATATGCTATTTTTGTTCCATCTATTTTGCACCAAATTATCAACATCATCCCATTTTCTTTTCCGATATTTGGCCAATAAATATTTACCAAATTTATTTTTAATATTATTCAATTGCTTAAGAATCTCAATTCCCGTCAATCATTTAAGTGCTCCATCTAACTCCACAAGGCCATTGAATGCAACTTTATCATTTCGAAACTTGTGTCCATGGGATAACCATCACCTATGAGACATGAAACAATATTTTCGTCCATTTTTCAATCTTGTAGATTTAGTTTTGGTAAGATAGCATGCAGAAGCATATCTAGTTTTCACACCATATCCTAATAAGTTACCTAATGCTAGAAAATTACTAATTGTCCAAAGCAATGATGCACACATTTGAAACATGTGATTGTTTGATGCGTCATAAGTGGCAACACTAACCCATAATTCTTTTAACTCATAAACTAAGGGTTGTAGATAGACATCAATATCATTACCTGGTGCATGAGGACCATCAATAATAGTTGATAATATCATGTGTGGTTGTTTCATGCACAACCATGGTGGCAAATTATATGGAATCAAAATAACAGGCCATGTGCTATGTGAGATAGATGGTGGAGGAGGAGAGAGTAGGAGGTTAAGGATGTATCTTTTGTAGATGGTGTTGCATTGCATGAAGCAAAGTTTTGGAAATTAACAATCTAACAGAACAATGAAGATGAAGGTAATGGTACATCATTACAAGTTCTTCTCCAAGACTTGTACATGATGCATCTGAATTGCTGCATAAAAGAAGTCTATTACGAAAAGTGACCAAGCTGACTTAACAAATAAGACGTCTTGCATTATATGTCAGAATTTACTTGGTTCTTGTTGTTTCAATATATGACAATGATTTTAAAAACTTAAATGAAACAAATAATGTCATACCATAACTAGGTATCATTTTAGTTTCCTTAATTCCTTGAAACAATCTGTTGATCCCTTGTCAAAATATGTGTGCAGGATTATAATTGTTTCGTTGAGTTTGTACGTTCTACATTTCTCGTTCAAGAGTGGAAAATTCCAGATGGGAAAGGATCAACTAAAGAAACACTCAGATTAGATTTGGTAGACTCAAGGAAACATCATTACCAAGAAGAGGGGCCAAATCAGTAGGAAGAACAGTGGCAAACTCAAGAAAAGAAGAATAACAAAACAATACAAACAATGAGGAGAGACCTAAGACACCTCAAGAACAGATTATGTTCTAAAATTTTGGTACCCTTATTCCATATTTTTTATCCACAATCCAGATATTTCATGATGAATTAAAAAAATCTTCTTTTTTATAAGGTACAACATGAATTAAGACACATAGAATAAGAAGTTACATTTTCCCAAAGCAGAGTCTTGCCAAATAGTTAAGGAATAAGATGGAGTTGCATGAGAATGCCAGCTTGCTAATCATAAGGAGCTGATAAAGCATGTGAAAGAAAAGAACTTTAGGAAGATGGTGTTTCCACAGAGACTCTGCACTACTCCTTATTATACCTTTTAAGCAAAAGGATCATACTTCACTAAGGAGAAGCTTGTGGCACACTTTCTAATCAGGAACCAAGGAAAAAAATAATCAATTGAGTTCAAGGAAAACAGTGGATGTTATCTCATGGTTGTACTTTGGACTACAAGCTCTCAAACAAATAATAGCTCTACATTTCTTACATCTCAAAGAAACATGGAAATCATCTCAGAGATTGGTTCTAATCAGGAAAAAGACAACCCGAAGTACACATGATTTATAATTTTAAGAAATATCGGTGTAGCTAAGTAAAAGAATAAAAAAGAGAGTAGGCAAAGGACAACAAAAGTCAATCAAAGAATTGTAATCGACCCTAACTAAAGGTCTATGTAAAGCACGGGCAACCATCTGGCATCACCAACTTCGATTTGTAATTGGTTCACAATTTTTGGAAATTCAGACAAGGTATTTTACATCAGAAATGCTTTAGCAACAACTAATATCTGTTTCTTGAATATAACAATTGAAGTAGCCCAGAGGCAAAGTACTTCACCTAATTGGTACTCATTAAGGATAAATCCAACTTTGGTAAGCACATTCTTAATAACTATTGGTTAGGTCTGCTAACATAGATTAGACTCATAATTAATTATCTAGAGTTAAGCACATGAATATTAAACAAACTTAACTGAAGCTACACAAGCAATTCCCAGAAAAGTCACAGTCATACAGGTAAAAATATTATTACTCATAACTCTTATATTGATCTTGTTGAACTAGATCTGCCAAATAGTCCAGGTACAAGCAAAAATCATCATGAAGACAAGGCAGCGGCTGGAAAAACACAGGAAAATCACGAAATTGAGAAGTCTTTCTTGATTTATTAAATTCTCTACCTACTCAAACTAAGCCACATCAATTGAAGTGGAGTATATAGATCTGTTAAAACAGTAGCTAAAATCATGATCTCAACACAATGCCACCATTTATTTATACCAAACTAACCGACTCAATTAGTAAAATACCTAAAACAACTAACAAGAATTGGCATCCATCGGTGTACAGGAAGCCAAACATGACAGATGAGGAGAGAAGGACAATGTTAATGTACCAAGATTGTAGCAATTGGTGCCTTCCTGGTGTACCAAACACCTGGAATGAGCTCCTATATGCACAACTATTAATGAAACATTATCAGAAACATCACAACAACAACAACAGCAAATAGGTTCTTAGGAAAACATAGTTGTAGTATTATATATATATGATATTGATTGGCGTGAAATGTCCGGACTCAAACACAAACAACAACAGTCTGAATTCAATGCCACCATCTATATATTTTAAAGTAACTGACTCAATTAGTAAAATACCTAAATAAACTAACCACTTCCTAACTGGAGGTAGCTGTTTTTTCTGTATTTTCACGTTTCCGTTAACACAAGATAATATCCTAAAGGTGACTAATTGGCCACTCTGAGCTTGGTAGAAGAATCGAAAATTGTTCTATCTTACAAATCCAAAATATGCCAATGCTTCTCAATCATGTTACATCTCTCTTAATTCATTTGCAAGTATAACCCAAGTTCAAATCTTGGAAAGACTACCATTTCGGAAATTTTTAATTATCTATAAAGAGAAGAAAAAATAAGGGCATAGCAGTGAACCTCCAAATTAATGGGTTCAAATCAATTCTACTGCCTCTGGAATCTAGTCATTAGTTAAAACTACATGCCAGTGTACTTTCACGTAAAATATCACAGATAAATGAATATACAGTATAATTTCTAGTATTTCTTACCCAACAAAAACTTATACCTCTATACTATTAAAGAAAACAACAAAACACATATTAACCTACAAAGTGCACACCAAAGAGTCCCAAAATCGATATCAATGTTCTTCTAGTACAGTTGCTTTCTTTGTAATCTTCAAACTGCAAATCAATAGTAAAATTTCATCAAATCAATATAATGTATGAAGGCTAGTCATGTGATATTATCAGTACTAGAGGTAATATACTCGCCTCAAGAAAAACGTAAAGAGTGTCGCAGGAAATACTAAAAATTATTGGTTGTATGAAATTTTAATTGATAAAGAGATCTACATTTTTCAGAGTTGAAAGAAGGAAGCCCTAAAGTCAGAATTGAAAAGAGGGAACCCCAAAAAATTTACCGCCAATTTGTTTTTTCCTCTATATATGGAAAAAAAACTCTATATTTATCACTTCAAATCTTCTCTCTTCCAAATATTTTGAAGACTTTAATCTGTGGAGAGAAAATTGTAGATGGGACTGATCAATTTTGGATTTTTTCAACCTTTTCTCTCTCAAATAGGTCTTGAACAGCCTTTAAGGCATACAAAAAGATGTCTTATTTGAATATATATTATGCTTGCCACATACTTAACAGTATGGTAGATGGTTGAACTAGAAAATGGCTCAATTTTCAGTTTCAAGGGCAAGGGTTCGAACCCTCTTGGCAGCACTTTATTTTTTAATTTTTTTATGCAGCCCTTTGCTTCAGTTTACCCCCCCCCCCCCCCCCCCGTCAATTAGTTCCTTTATTTTCTACTCCTTACTTATTTATGTATCTTTAATTGATACAAGTATTATGTGATATTCTATATTAATTACATATCAATATTAAACTTTGAACGTCACATAAAGATCAATAAAAATATGTTTAAATAGTTTGTTTTAGAAAATATTTTTTAAATGATGGATATTATTATATATTAAAGCTTTTGAATTTAAAAGTTCTTACAATCTTTAACATTGATAACATGACTAAGTGGAGATAACTCAATGGGATATATAATTATTATTATTGTTTTCTCAACTGAATGGTATTACATGATGCATACAAATTTGAATTTTTAAGGTGAAAAATCTCCAGTTTTCTCAAAGTTATAGAGAAAAATGTCTCTTATTCGTAAAAAAATATCAACGAAAAAAAAGGTGTATATCTTTAATATTATAATATTTAAAAGAAAGAAAACATTAATAAATATGTATATTTGACCAATTCATTTATAAAAATCGAAAAACACTAAATACCTATTTCTTGTAAAAGAGAACTAAAATAATAATTAAACATCACTAATTGTTGTAGACATTCACTTCCACAAGCCACAATGGTCATTTTTAGCAGGGGAGGAGCTACAATATAATGATGTCAGGGTGTCCAACCTAACACCCTCCGTTTGAAAATTATACCATATATATATAAGTAAAATGATACCCTAAATGGTTAAATATTATATTTTGGACCCCCTTAGAATGTCTATTTGACTTTTGATTTGATTTAGAAGTATAAATTCTAAATAAAACTTAACTTTTTTTTTGAAAAGTTAATAACCAACTTTTATTGACATATTTAATATACTAAAATTTGAATTGATTGAAACTCTTGTCAAGTTCTTACATTAAAATTCATGTAATTAAAAATACAACTTACATGTAAATTAAAATAAAATTATAGCTTTACAAAGATAATATTACGGGAGGATGTTTAGATTTTTCTCACTAAATCGTTACATTGAAGTTTGATCTGTTTATCAAAAATGAATATTATGAAGAAGATGACAAAATTTTGTTTAACAAAAAAGTAGATCTTAAAAAAACAATCAAATCTCA
Source organism: Solanum commersonii (assembly GCA_029007595.1). Taxonomy (NCBI): domain Eukaryota; kingdom Viridiplantae; phylum Streptophyta; class Magnoliopsida; order Solanales; family Solanaceae; genus Solanum; species Solanum commersonii. Next base: position 804,219 of record JAJTWQ010000173.1, on the reverse strand, counting down.
CATAAGTAGTACATCAAAAAGTAATATATAAACTACAAAATACTATATGTATCTTAAGAATAGGCTTTACCTATATAATTCATATCTTTACTATACATTAAGTAGTCGTTTGGTGTGATAGATAAGAGGAATTAATCCTGGGATAACTTTTTAGTGACCTTTAATTCATTGTTTGGTTGCAAAGGAAGGGATAACTTATGCCGGGATTAACAATTAGTCCAGCGATAAGTTATCCCTCACTGGGGAGGTATACTAATCCCAGGATAAGTTATCTTAGGTTAAGGTGGGTAAATTAACAAAAATACCCTCCTTAAACTCTCTTTTATACACCACTTTTACATTCAAACATATTAACATAATTTTTAACAACATTTATAATAATATTAACAACCTTAATTATTTGTTGTTTTTATGATAAATATGTTTTTCTATTAAAAACTTACATTTTATAATTACAATTTTTATTTATGAATATATTATAAGTTGAATTTATTTGCGTAATTATTATGTTTTTTTATACTTTGATTTCTCTTAAACTATTCACTCCACTACTAAATTCCATATTTTTCATTAAATAGTTTATTACTCACTGAAAAATTATATTTTATTTATAACTAAAATGTAGATAACTTTACTAATAAATTTTATTTTACTTTACTATACCTAAAATGAAGTCTTAATTTTAAAGATAAATAAGATGAAAATCTTATTTTAAGCTAAATAAGAAGAACATTTTATTTTAAATCTAAATAAGATGAAAGTTTAATTTTTATGTTAAATAAGATGAAAGTTTATTTTTTAAAACATACGGCACAATCATGGAAATGCACACACAAAAATATTTAAGATAAATAAGATGGAAATTTTATTTTTAAGAATGAATAACTAATGCTTGCAAAGAAAATGTAAAAAAAAAACTACATAAGGTGAGGGTATTTTTGTAACCAATTAACAACTTATTCTCAAAAATTATACAATGAATATTAGTTTGAATATGACAAACTAAACAAGCAATACAAACTAATTCCAGCATAACGTATCCCAGCATAACTTATCGCAGTATAACTTATCTCAACATAACTAATCCCAACATAACTAGTATATATTCGAACCAAATGACCCCTAAAAATTGATCATTTCTTTTGTAACAAAATATTTTAATGCCTCTATTTATTGGAAATAATATGGATTTGAAATGATATCATAAACATGCTCTTTATTATGATTTAGGAGTTATGATTATCAAAATCGTGGGAGTAACGAAAATAAAAACAATTAATTTTTATATATGAAAGAATATGAATAAATGGGGTGGTAATTGTCACATTCATTTTTTACAATAATAAAATATAAATAAATAGAAAAAATTGTCATAAAAGTGAGAAAAAATATATAAATAGGAACCTTGACTAATGAGAGGTGCCTAATAGTATTCATTTATGTAGCTTTATATTACATGAAGGTGAGGTTCAATTGACAAATACATTGATCTTTCGGGATCTTTCAACTTCTCTAGAATAACAAGAAAGGTTATTTCTTCTTCCACAACTGGTATTTGTAACGAACACAAGTTACATTTGCTCATAAAAATTAAACTTGAGTCATTTTAATAACAACGAGGGTAAAAACGAGATATTTTTATCATAAAGTAAATTTTTTTCAAATCATAATCTATGGGGAAAATTTGGTCAAATTTTATCCATATATAATGATAAATAATTTTTATAAAATATTTAGATTTTAAAAATTAGGTGTAAATATTCATAATTAGCGACTAATAATATGTTTAATTAGTTACGGAGCCAGAATTTTCACTTATGGGGTTCGAAAAATAAAAGTATAAACATGTAAATAAGCCTTTAGAAATGGGAACCTTGAATTCTTTTGGGTTTAAAACCACACTTCTAGCACGTTTTTAAAGTAAAAAAAAAAACGAAAAAAGAACTTGAAAAACATAATTGAAAATAGAAAAAAGACTAAAAGAAAAAAAAACTGAAAAAACAAGAAAAGATAAAATGCTTACACAGGGATTCGAAGCATTAACATACAACCTAATTTCAGGTGGACTTGCCACTGCGTCATCGGTTTCTCTTTATTATTGAGGGGGTTCAAAATATATATATATATATATATATATATATATATATATATATATATATATATATATATATATATATATCTATAGAAATACATAAAATTTACCTTATATCTACTGTGTAATTTTTTGTCGAGAGGGTTCACGAATCCACGTGGGTCCGCCCCTAGATTTAATAGTACTTTTCATCATATGTCATAAAAATCAATGACATTTTTCAACACATGACATAATATATTCAATATTTGTATAAAGATTTCACTATTTTAGCAACATTTTCACTATATGTCGATCGAATCAATGACATTTTGCAATAAATGTCATAATATATTCGACATTTATATTAAATGTAGTTATTTTAGCAACAGGTTTGCTAAAAGTCACTAAAATCAATGACATTTTACAACGAATGTCACTATTTTAGTGACATTTTTTCTAAATGTCACTAAAATTAATGACATTTTCCAGTAAATGTCATAATATATTCGATATTTATGTTAAATGTCACTATTTAAGCGTTATTTTTTGTAAATGTCACTAAAACCAATGACATTTTGTAATAAATGTCATATTATATTCGACATTTGTAGCAAATGTCATCTTTTATATGACATTTTCGCTAAATGTCGCTAAAACAATGACATTTTGTAATAAATGTCATTATTATATTCGACATTTGTAGCAAATGTCATCATTTATGTGACATTTTTGCTAAATGTCACTAAAAACAACGACATTTTGCAATAAATGTCATTATCATGTGACATTTTGGACAAAATGTCATTATTTTTACGATATTTGATACCAAATGCCATTATTTTTACGACATCTGACATCAACTGTCATTGTTTTATGACATTTTGTTCTTAAATATCGTGAAATTCTTTATTTTCCGACATTTGTTTCAAATGTCACCAAATTAATGTTGCCGTATGTACAATTTCTTGTAGTGAGGTAAGTCATGGAATCCGGTATCATATGACCCCACAACAAAGAAAGGTGTTTTATTTGCCTAAGGTAGAACTAGTTAATATCTTAGCTTTGGTAAGAAGACCACTCGCTAATATATATCCTATGTGGGCACATAGTTGTGGAATAGGAAGATGTTCATTGGAACCCTAGCCTAACATTGGGAGAGTTTCCATCTTACCATATCCACTCGGTGCTTAGGGTCCATTCCCATAGAGTAGTTCATTCACATTTACATCATTGTACTTGATAGGGCTACCTACACTAGGTCTACAGACCCAAAGTACATTACACAAGAAAGGTCCACCATCGCTAGGTCTACCGACTCTACAACAAAAACAACTTTTAGTGGCAATAAATATTGATATTAATAAAGTGTGCTAAAGTCTTTACCGACATTAGTTAAGTTCCATTAGAACCAATGTCGCTAAAGGTTTTAGGGACATCTACAAAGAGTGCTAATTGCCGCTAAAAATACATATTTAGCGGTAATTAAAAATTAATTGCCCCTAATGATCATTTTTGATGTAGTGTGATTCAAGGTACATTAAGGGTAGTTCATTGACTTCCAAAGAAGGGTGCCATCATCATTGGGTCTACGGATACAAGGGTCATCATCTCACATATGAAAGGGCTACCATCAATCGGGTCTACCGATTCAAGGTTTATCATTCATTCATTTATGGAAGGGTGCCACTAGTCTACCGATCCTAACACACAACATTAGAATAGGTTAAAGATTCACCAATCAAGGGTTACCAACACTAGGTTTACCGATTCATGTTCATTAAGTCAAGACACATTCATTGGTTGTTTATTGAAAGTATTTCCATAGGCCTATCTATCATCGTCATCATGTCAATACACACTCATTATACAAGAGAGGATGCCTGAGGTTTGCATAATTAAGACACAACTTGCAATGCAAGTGTCTTGATCATACAATAGTAAAGTAACCCAACCAAGGGTTGGGGTCGAGTCCCAAAGGAACGGTTCCTAAAAATTAGTGGTTAAGTAAAAAGTGCTAAAGCTAACTGTAGCTAAAGACTTTAACAAATAAAGACATGAAAAATTAAAAGGTCTGACACGAGTGTCAATTATCAATGTGGGGTTTGTAAATAAGTAAAGAGAAAAATCAACAAAAATAAAGAGAGATACAAATATGGAGACAGGATTCTTGGGATGTGATAGGAATACAGGCTAAACTAGACTATTGGGTACATGCTTTTGAAAGTAAATTCGTTGAATATTTGTGACTAGGCTAGACTATAGTAGGGGTAAATTCTCTTTCGAGAAACTTATCCCGAATCAACCCGATTTCTCTCGAACACCGGGTTGCCACTTAAGCATAGCCTCTGCCTTAGCCCACTCAGTCTCTCGAGCTGAGTGTGTGGGAGAAGGACTAGGGTTCACTCTCTCGAGCTGAACCTCATGTCGACCTAACTCCACTGGCCATCAATTTAGTAGTCTTAGTTTTACGACCTCTCTATCGAGCAAGCCGAAAACACAAAGGGTAAATCGTATTTGCAACTACAATTGCATTAAGTTCCACCACAACTACTTAACGAAATAACATTTACACAACAAATAAACCATCAACAAGCATGACCCAACATATAATCTAACCCATATTAACAAAATCAAACCCCTAGAATTGGGGTTTTAGCTAGACATGTAAAAGAGATAAAACATTATACAAATCTCAGTTTCTATCAATGGGTATGCAAGATTAAGTCTTAAAACAAGTCAATAGTGAAGAATCCACAAGACCCAAGTCCAAAATCTTGGAGCTGAAACCATTTGAATTTTCAAGTTATTCAAAACTCCTCTCCAACTTAGAGAGAATATTGTCTCTCAAAGTTGTATTCTAAACTTAATATACCTAAAACTGACTGCCAAAAATAAAAACTGAACTACTATTAATAGTTTTCAAAAAATGTGCTGTGAAAGAGCCATTCAACGCTGTTAATCGGGATCGCCGATACACTCGGCGATCCGTCCTTTAGATAGACAAGTGAAGAGATTGAGAAACAAAGATGTGGCTTCCGTTAAAGTCCTTTGGAGAAATCAACAAGTTGAAAGTGCTACTTGGGAGGCCGAAGCGGACATGCAAAGGCGATATCCTTATCTTTTCCACTCCACTCAAGCTTAAGGTATTGATCTAAGCCCTTTATAAAATCTCGGGTCTTAAGTTCAGCCACCATGTCATTGCATACATTCATGTTTAAGTTAACAAGTTCATTGTGGTTTTACAACTATATTGAAGTTTTTGAAATGAGGTGTAAGTGCATTGTTGCATCCTTATGTGGGCTGAATTTGCCATGTTTATGTCTCTCATGTACATTTCTTTGACATTCGGGGACGAATGTTCCCGAGGGGGAGATATTGAAACGACCCCAAAAATGCTGGAAAATGTGCTTCGGAAACACCTAAAATTGTAATTTCCATATATCTCAAAATCCGTGCATCATTTCGAAAATTCGACTTCATATTCTTATTCAGGGGGTCAAATTGAGTGGGAAATGGGTCTAACCCGAATTTTAGAGCAACCGTATCAAAATTCGAAAATCGCAAAAAATGCGATTTTGAGGGTCAAATTTAAAGGGGCATATCTCTCATCACACAAGGAACTGGAAGGAGCTCAAACTATCAAAATTGAAGCTCTATGAGTTAGCTTTCCAACGCAATTTGTTTCACCTCATTCTGAGTTAGGATGAAGGAGTTATGACCGTTTTCGTAAAACCTGTCCGACAGAAAATGCAAATTCCAGTAGCCGAAAACACTGTTCACCCGCCTCATTTTTTTCTAAGTGTTGGGACGTTTTTTATAAAAAGGGGACATATCCATACTTAGTCATTTAACTTCAAAACATCCAAGAACACTCTCTAAGCCCTCTCCAAAAATTCCACCAAGATCATCCACCAAATTCAAGAATCCCAAGCTTTAATTCCGGATTCAAGATTCAATCTCAAGCAATTCTCCATTCCAATCTTCATCAAGAATTCTCCAAAGTTGAGGTATGTGGGTTGATTGTGGAAACCTTCCTTTCCACAAGTCCAACCATTTATCCTCTATTTTACTTCAAGTTTATGGGTCCTTATGATCATTTATGAACTCTTGAATTATGGAATCACTACTACACACCCTATTAAGGTCTATCTTGCATATTTTCATGAAATGGTATTATTATGTGATGTTTATGGTTTTCATGCCTCCATGATCAAATTATGAAGGTTGTTATATATGTATATATATATGTATATATATATGTATGTTGTTGGTGGGCTGTTTTATATAGATTTTGAAAATTGGTTGGACTTAGTACTCTTGAAACACATGATTTTATTTACATGAACAAGTAGCCCACCATATGTTTGATAAAATGTCATTTATAGAATTCTTATGAAATGGAAGGTCCAATGTACGTCCTATGAGTCGGATGATTATATAAGTATTGAAATGATGATGAAATGGATACATGTATATGATTTTCTCTATATGGTGTGTGAGTCGACCAAGCCTAGCTCGGGGGTTGTAGGCTCGGGTAACCGTATCAAGGGGTTGGTACCTTGGTTGCCTAGTACGGGGGGTAGTAGGCCCGTATAACCATATCGAGGGGTTTGTACCTTGGTCCCTAGCTCGGGGGTGGTAGGCCCGGGTAACCACATTGAGGGGTTTGTACCTCTTTCGCCTCTCCAAGGGGGTGGTAGGCCTTGGAAATGCTATATTGATGGTCACTCACTACACATATACTATGCCCTACTAAATATGATTTTTATATAAGCATCATTATACATATCATCTCATTAATATGTTATCTATCGGGTACGATTATGCATTTTGCCTATAATGTCCATCCATTGTTACATTGCATTGCATCCCATATACTTAGTACATTCAAACGTACTAATGCATACTCTATGCCTACATGATGTCACCATGTAGGGACCGGAGCACCGTCGACCATCCTCCTCCACGTGGCTAATACGATTTCCTATCAAGGTTATTGGTGAGTCCTCCATTCCGGGACGTTGCTCATGATCTTTTGTTATGTATAAGACCTTTTCCTTTTTAATTATGTATTGACTATGAGGGTGAGCCTGGTAGTTTGTCTCGGCCCGGCTAAGTATCCATGTTTAGAGGTGGTGTTGGACAAGTTGTGTATTATGTTTGAGCTTGACTCATCTATGGTATTTATGTATTATTCTCTTTTTGTCTTGCTCCCTTAGTCCCAATTTCCCCTTGATTATGCGTATCGCTTATGGTCATTTTAATTGCTTCCGCGACCAAGGATGTGTAATGATATGCTATGAGGCTTGTTTGGGGTTCCCTCGGGTTCCCCATTCGCCGGTCACGTCTAAGCCCTAGACTTGGGTCGTGACATCTTTAGTGCTCATAAGTCATCCTATTATTCACTTCCCCTGGATTGTTTGGGAATCCCATTTCTTTTGTACATTATTACAGAACTTTCTTTTTCATTCTTTTATATATATATATATATATGTATATATATATATATATATATATATATATATATTGAGGGGTTCATTTTTCTCAAAACCATGGGTAAGAGAGACTTTCTTGCACTTCTTGAGTTGCCTTCTGTTTTCACCACACCCCCAACGTAGGCTTTTGGCCTAAGTTGGCTATTCAACTAACCACAATTTCACGAGGGTTATGGGTAATGGAAAAAGAAAGGTCTAGTTTTCATCAAGTTTCTTCAAAAGGAAGGTAAGGCTCAAGGGGTGTTCAAAAGTGGTTCACACACTCACAAGGTAGGCCAGAAAAGTGGTATATATCAAATTGGCTCAGACTCTTAGAAGTTGCCTAAGATCCTATCAAGAAATAACATCACTTTGTTGATCGGACCAACAGGGTAAATTCTAGGATCCATCGTGCATAGTTCATATGTAAGCTAATCACAGTAGGCATTGACACTATAAGTCAAACAAGACTCCACACTTTCACTAGTATGCAACGATCATCACAAAAGACTCGATTTGATCATTGGCTAGTCACAACGAGATGCAAAAAGTTTACATATTGTATATGGAACTTCATTTGGCCTCACTATAGCCGCACATTCATGTTTGTTCGATTATAAACACTAACCAAGTCATTGGTATTGATCAGAACCGAGACTTAAATTTTACAAAAGAACAACCACATTCAATAGCACAAGGGGTGGCAAACAAATTTCGAGAGGGTCAAAATCATTTGCCATTTAAAATACGGAGCCACAAGCTCAAATCTTCCACGAAAGTAGTGTATAAAACACAATTTTTAAATAGAACAATCCAAATATATACACAAAAACATGAGTCACAAATGGCACACAAAAGGTGAGTCTCACCCCACCACAATTAAAAAGTATTTGTCCTCAAATGCAAATGACACAAAATCCAAAAGTCAAAATAAAGTAAGACAAAGGGGGAGGTAAAGAGGTGATCCTGTCTATGCAGTCGCTCCATCTGTCTGAGCATCAGTGCTCAGAGTGTTGTCATTCTGACTTTGGTTTTCATTGTTTGCATTTGCCTCAGTTGCTGCAACGATTTTAGCCTTAGCCATATTGTCCAAATCGTGAGATGCTCCAAATGCTTATATCACATTAATGAACCCTCGAGCCAACGAAGGGACATTAGGGTCAATGGGAATCCTCCTACTGGAACTGGCTTTCTTGTTCTCGCTTCTTGGTTTGGGGTGATCTGTCGTTCCTACATCTCTTTTGGAGTTTTGTGCCTTTATATGTCGGGGTGGCATATTTCTTCCTGCAACTTTTGGTCTGGCCATGTCTGCAAAGTCTTGAGATAAAGTTAGAAAATATTTGACAAGCAAACCGAAGACCATCAGATGCAGGTAGATTTAGTAGTCCATTCGGCGAGTTGCCGAGACTTTTGACGAACAAAAGAGGTGTCCACTGAAAGTTACAGCGTAGAAGAGGTCAAGGGTGCATACAAAAGGCGAACAAGATGACTTTTGGTGACTCTCCGAGTGCTTTTGGCGACCTCATGCTTCTCGCTGAAAGGTACAAAAGCTACAACACATAAAACATGATATCAAAGGCAAGGTAGAGTAACTAGACAAGCCACTGAGTGGTTAGGCGAGCTTATCTCAGCTCGCTGAAATGACTTGTCGTGCCTATTATCAAACCTACTTTTTGAAATCAGCCCCACAACCCCCCAAAAAGCAATTTAACGCCCTACAACACAAATCTGACTAAGACCCGTAACATAAAAGCACTCCCTATTGCAAATTAATTTTACTTAACGCACTAGAAAGAGAGATTTAACCATTCAATCAAGAGTTATCGATTAGGAATAGACAATTAAACAATCTGATCAAATCAGAGAGGCCCATCAGAATTCACCAAGATTAATAGATTGCAAATGAGTACAATTTCGACAAAATGAATGCGGGGTCTGAAGTACCAACCTTTTGTGCTGATCAAATGGATGTTGAGATGCTAGGAAGCAATGTAATCCAACTCGTAGCACAATTCGATACTAAAAATACTCCAAAATGCAAGAAATGTAAAACTAGAGTGCAAGTGTGAGTTTGGGAAGATGTAGAACTGAGGAAAAGGGAATGAATTTGAAACTTTTATACCTTTGGATTGAAAAACCATCCAGTTTTCTCCCATTTGGCGACATTTATCCCAACCACCGACCTATTCAGCGTAATGCCAAGTAGTCATTTGCCTCATCGAATTTTATAAAACCTTCATGTATGGTGGGAGTCCAAATGACGGTCTCCGTTGAGAACGCCGACATGATCTGCGATTTGCCAATAATTTCTTCAGGTCGCTGAGTTTTACAGACTCCAATGTAAGTTCGTCTTGAGTCTAATGGCGGTCTAGTTCGGGGTCGCCGAACCATTTGGTGATTCGCTGATGGGACCTGTTGCTCACCAATCTGCACTTTTCGTTCACTATCCACACTTCTATCTTCACAATCAACACACCATTATTTTTTCAAAGCAACATAAAGCAATAAAGGGTTTTGGGTTGCCTCCCAAATAGCGCCTTAGTAAATATAGTGGCACGACTCAGTCCTTACTCATTCTCCATTGGTGGGGTTGGTTGGTCCTAGTATTACTAGGTAACCCCAATAGTTCATTTGAGTGAAGAGGAGGCACTGCATAACTCATGAGTGTCCTGATTAGCTGGATCGATCTAGAATTGGAGCCAATCATTTGATCCAACACTTCAATAATCTCCTTCATCTCTACCAACATTTGATCATGTGCAGTGATCTTTGGGAGAATGATTTGGTGTGTGTCCTCGACACAATTGTTTTCCCTGTCTCTAGACTGTTTCCCCTCATGAGGAGGTATGTACCTCCCTTGGCTCTTGCACTGGTTTTCCACCTTTGATATTTTGGTGGCCAACTCGTTCAACTGAGTTACCAGTGCAGTTCACTTGAAGTCCCTCTCCACTTCTTGACTTGTCTCAGCCGACTTTCTACCATTTTCCTCAGCCATGCTCAGGGTATCTTCGTACATCAACAACTTCAAATCAAAACAAAAATAAAAATAAAAATAAAGTTAGTAAATTACGACTACTAAAGTCAAAATTCGTCTTAAACAAAAATTTTCACGTAACACCACTCCCCGCAGCAGCTCCATTTTGATGTTTCGTAATCAAGACACAATTTTTAATGCAAGTGTCTACGATCATACAATAGTAAAGTAATCCAACCAAGGGTTGGGGTCGAGTCCCAAGGGAGCGTTTCCTTAAAATTAGTGGTTGAGTGGGAAAGTGCTAAAGCTAACCATAGCTAAAGACTTTACCAAATGAAGACATGACAAATTAAAGGGTTTGACACGAGTGTCAATTATCAATGGGGGGTTTGTAAACAAGTAAAGAGAAAAATCAACAAAAATAAAGAGAGATACAAATATGGAGAAGGGATTCTTGGGATCTAATAAGAATACGGGCTAAACTAGACTATTGGCTACATGCTTTTGATAGTAAATTTGTTTAATATTTGTGACTAGGTTAGACTATAGTGGGAGTAAATTCTCTCTCGAGTAAGTTACCCTGAATCAACCCTATTTCCCTCGTACACCGGGTTGCCGTTTTAAGCACAACCTAGTCATAGCCCACTCATTCTCTCGATCTGAGTGTGTGGGAGAAGGGCTAGGGTTCAATCTCTCGAGCTGACCCACATGTCGACCCAATTCCATCGGCCATCAATTTATTAGTCTTAGTTTTACAACCTCTCTCTAAAGCAGGCCGAAAACATAAAAGTGAAATCATTTTTGCAAATACAATTTCATTAAGTTCCACCACACCTACTAAATGAAATCACATTTACACAACAAATAAATCATCAACAAGCAAGACCCAACAGATAATCTAACCCATATTCACAAAATCACACCCGAAGAATTGGGGTTTTAGCTAGACATGTAAAAGAGATAAAAAGTTATACCAATCTCAGCTTCCATCAATGGGTATGCAAGATTAAGTCTTAAAACAAGTCAAGAGTAAAGAATCCACAAGACGAAAGTCCAAGATCTTGGAGTTGAAACCCTTTGAATCTTCAAGTTCTTCAAAAACCCTCTCCAACTTAGAGAGAATATTGTCTCTCAAAATTGTACTCTAAATTGAATATAACTAAAACTGACTACCAAAAATAAAAACTGAACTAGTATTTATAGTTTTCAAAAAATGTGCTGCGAAAGAGCCAGTCGGCGCAGTTAGTCTGGATTGCCGATACACTCGGTGATCCGCCCTATGGTCTGCTTCATAACCTTTCGGCTCTTGCCTTCAACATCTTCACGTCCTGGATCATTGGGCGACATAGTACTGCTTCGCGAAACTATTCACTGATACACTGACTGCTCATTTTTACCACCAACTTGATCTTTTCTTTCAAGGCTCAGCACACTGGAACAAAAGGTGAGGATAAGACCTTTTGGCGACTCGCCGAATAGGTTCGACGATTTTTAGATCTTCATTTCTTTGTGCTTTGAGTTGCCTTTGTTCCTTTTTGCTAAGTAGTGTCCATATTTTCCCTCAAATTCCAAATACCTGCAACTTAGGGTTTTCATCAGATATTGAGACAACATATGCATTTGAGGACACTAATCCTATCAAAATATAGCCCTAAATGAGTCCAATTTGTTGACTCATCAATGCTTAAGCCTACCAACTCATGACACTACATTCAAGGTCACATTCACCAACACAGGAAAATGATGCCTTAAGCCTGCCAATTCAATATACCTCAATATATAGGAGAACCCTTCACATTTTATAATCAACATTCATAAGTGCATAATTGAGAATAGCCTTTCAACAATAGCACAATTACATTCTAATCATGATCATCACATTATCATTGAATTCACATGCATATCCTTCAATTGGTGATCATACATAGAGCCTTCATATATAGAGGTACAAGGAAGATATCCATCAATTCAATTCCACCACATACAAAGAGAATAAACACCTCCACCTTTCAAGTGGATCAAAATCTAATTCACAATTCAAATTCAATAAGTAATTGATCATAACTTGCCCTTCAAGGGTTACACTTCCAAATCACTAACACACCAATAATTTACTACAATTAGGGCATGGGTAATGATATAATTTAATTATCTAAAGAAATTCAACCATATTCAATTCATATACATTCATCATCAACAAACCCACTTCATAAAGGCACAATTTAGGAATTGAGATAAATCATGGGTTCATAGAGTATTTTCATCATAAATCATCAATTAAAAACTAATAAAATCATAATATAATACTAGTAACCATTTGAAGTAGTTTGAGGAAAGATCCCATGAGATTGAGTAAAACCCTAGGTTTTTCATGAACTTGAAAAAAAGCTAACCTCAAATGAAGGATAACCATACTTTTATAGATCAAATCCACGAAAATCCAGACAATTAGCCTTCCTCTTCAATCCCTAAGTCTTCTTTTTCTCTTGGTGTTCAATGGAGTTCTAGAAAGAAAATATTTGGAGAGGGATGGGTTTTGATTTGGGGAATTTGAATAATGAAATCTAAAATAGGGTTTTAACGTTTTAATACTCTTAAAATATCTTAATAAGTCTAAAATAACCGTCCAAACATTTATTAGGACTTGGGGTGAATTTACCAATCTATCCCTACCAAGGCTAAACCACTTGATAGATTGAAGTGGTGACTCACGGACCGTGAGTCCATTAATGGACCGTGCTACTGGTCTATGGTCTGGGGCTGCAACATGGGTTTGGGTCCCTTGATCTATGGAGGCCATCCACGGGGCGTGGATGGACCTACGGGGCTTGGACCCTTTCTGTAGGTCACCCCATTTTGGGCAGTCTTGGTTTTCCTTGGGGTCTTGGGGGTTAAGCTTACGGTCCTTCTCAAGGACACCTAGGGTGGTCCATAGGGAGTCGTACCTTGACGTTTAACCCCTAAACTGCTCAACCATAGCTCGGGACAACATAAAACAACATGAAACCTTACTCAAACCTCACATCCAACTCAAACACACACACGTTAGGCTCCAGTTTAACTTATTCATTGTTAGGGTCGTTACATTATCCCCCACTTAGGAACATTCGTCCTTGAATGATACTTTAAACACATTAAGGGGTTAACAACTCAAGACTAACATCCCATCATGCATGCAACATCATAAACAATGCACAAAAACTTATGAGGAAACATCAACTCCACATCAACAAGCTTAATGCAACACAAGAAATTAGGAACTACATCTACAAACTCATTATGCATCAAAACATCAACATTTCTCATTCATTGGAGGAACTACCTCCTCTATCTCATAACATGCTCATTATAAAATCAAAAGGCAAATTATGCAATTTCTTCATGAAAGCACATTTAGGAATGTTCAACAATTCACCTCATGAAGCATATAGACAACTCATACTAAATGTAAATCAACACAAGGAACATAATTCATGAAAACCAATTTTCTCATTTAAACAAGAATTCAATTAGAAAATACATAACATAAGGAGACCATGGAAACTCACATTAACACATGACTTCAAAACATTAAACAAGCTACAAGTAACTCTTGGTCTCATGCTTGAATAAGAATATAAGGAAAGAGATAAGGATATCAACACTCTCAACAACCTTACTATTCAACATACCATCCCCCACTTAGGAGAAAACCCAACTAAGGCTAACATGAAAAACAACATAAGGACCTCATCACAACAAAAAGGAACAATAACTTACCGGCACCTTCATCCGAATTAGCTCCTTTGCCCTCTTTGGCTTGAAGTGCATAGAAACGGTTCTTCTTTGGAGCATTAAGATTTGGGCCAACATAAGAAGCTTGTTTGGCCTCCCTCCTTTAGCCATAAGAGTAGGACAATTTCTCACTTTGTGATCATGCTTTCCACAACCATAGCAGCCACTAGTACTGGCTAGGCACTTTTCATAATGCCTCTTTCCACAAGTGGTACAAAGAGGTTTAGAAAATGGAGGTCAACCACTTTTTTCCTCATTAACCTTAGGAGCAGTTGAAGAATCTTGGTTTGGAGCTGTCTTCTTAAACCTAGATTGGCCTTGCTCATCGGGCCTAGACCTCTTCAACTCTCTACTATTCCAATTGAGTTTGGACTCTTCAATAGATTGAGCATAAACCATGAGCCTAGAAATGTTCATGTCATCATGAAGCATCACCGTACGGAACTCTTCCTCAACTAGGTCAGAAACTCCCGTAACAAAATGACTCATCTCATCCCCAGGGTTGGACACCAAAGATGGGGCATACTTAGACAATTGGGTAAATCTCAAAGATTATTCTTGTACATTCATGTTACCTTGCCTAAGATTGATGAACTCCTCCATCTTGACCTCTCTTTTCTCACGGGGTAAAAACCTACCAAGAAATGCTTCCTTAAACAACTCCCATTCAATGGGACCCGCTCCAACCGGCCTATTGGCTTTCCATTGAGTGAACCAAATTTGGGCCATATCCTTCAATTGATAGGCGGCAAGTTTTGCTTTCTCAATGGAAGCCACCCCCATAGCATCAACTACCTTATACACCTCATCCAAAAATTCTTGGGGATCCTCTCCCACCTTAGATTCAAGAAATACCGGAGGATTCGTCGTCATAAAGTCTCTCAATATAGACACAATAGTACTCACATTGGGGATCACATTAGCCTCAATAGCTCTAGTAGCTTGAGCCGTCATGGCTTGAGCTTGAGTAGTAACGACTTGAACCATCATCAAAAGAGCAGACCTAACTTCCTCATTGGCCATAGCCAGGGGATCCACTGGAACTTGATTTCCTTGATTGCCTAGAGGAACTTGATCAGCTTGAAGACCTTAGGGAGGAACTCCCTCATTCACAATCTCTTCTTCCATCATTCTCAGGTTCACCCTTGTATTTATATCCTATAAACACCAGAGAAGGGTTAGGAAAAGGACACTTATAGATCTAAACTCTACGGCACGACTTTAAGAATAATGATTGAAGTTTAACTTACTAACGTCCTATTACCTCTCGCTCATAGATGTGTCGCGACTCACACCGATGAATAAGACTCTACTAGACGTGGCTTGTGAGACATCAACCTAAAAACCATTCCCAAAACCTTGTGCTCTGATACCATGTTTGTCACGACCTAAGGCTAGCCCCTAGATGCGACATGGTGTACTCGACCCTAAAGGGCTCTTATACAAGCTTCATAGCTCATTCATTTCATAGGTAATAGAAATAGTATGGAATTTAAAACTTTTTATTGAAAACCATACAATCTAACATTCAAAAACATTTAAACGCAAGCGAAAGTCTATATCTCACATGACCATCTTAGACACAATCTTGAACAAAATAAGGGACACGACCCTTTACAATTGAAAAGACTAGAAATGCCTATTACATGAAAAAGGAAAGAAACTTCAAAAAGTATCTTGTCCTTGGTCTATGATGACGTATAACTCAAGCCTTGGGGTAAATCTCAATCCAAGCACTTCAATCTAGCTAGAAGCAATCACTTGTAGTAAAAACATAGAAAAATGGGTTAGCACACAAAAATGTACTAAGTATGATGACCATGCAAAAACATGATTTAAAGGGTACATTTTGGTTGGAAACCATGCAATATGCCACTTTATAGAAATATAATGAACAATAGCATAAGAGACATCAAATACAAGTATAATCATCATACAAGTCATAACATCACATTTGAACAATATCAACATGCAATCCATTACCTTCACCTTAGACCTTTACCTAAAATAACCTGCATGCTATACCTTGTGCAATGTATGGATAAAGTCCCATACCACCATACTTACTAAGCCACCACATTAAGGTCACCAAAAGCGAACTTACCATTCCTTCATTTTCACCTTTCCACAATATCCACACATAAGAGGCATAGCATTTCATAAGACATGTAAAGGGAAAATAACTCATAATATAACCCAAGTATAGCATGCATCATCACATTAAGCATTTAAGAGTAAACACTCTTCAATAACTTCATTTATAGGACTTTCATTCATTAGTCATTAAGACCTAGAGAACTCACTATAGCCCTCTTAAAGCCTACTCGTGCCATGTATGGATAGCATCCCATACTACTACTTTAACTTCATAGAACTTCTCTAGAAAATATAATTCACATCTCACATGATGAGAATAGGCGTTTAACCGACATAGACCATGGGAGCTAAGTCATGGAATTCAGTGTCATATGACCCCACACCGAAGAAATGTGTTGTACTTGGTAATATCTTAGCTTTGGTAAGAAGACCATTGGCTAATATATATCTTATGTGGGCACATAGTTATGGGATTGGAAGATGTTCATTGGAAACCTAGCCTAACATTGGGAGAGTTTCCATCTTACCATATCCACTCGGTGCTTAGCCTCCATTACCATAGAGTAGTTCATTCACATTTACATCATTGTACTTGAGAGGGCTACAAACACTAAGTCTACCAACCCAAAGTACATTACACAAGAAAGGGACACCAATGCTAGGTCTACTGATTCAAGGTACATTAAGGGTAGCTCATTGACCTCCCAAGAAGAGTGCCATCATCATTAGGTCTACCGATGCAAGGGTTATCATCTCACACATGAAAGGGCTACTATCAATTGTGTGTACCGATTAAATGTTTATCATTCATTCATTTATGGAAGGTGCCACAAGCTTACCGATCCTAACACACAACATTAGAATAGGTCAAAGACTCACCAAGCAAGGGTTACCAACACTAGGTTTACCGATTCATGTTCATTAGGTCAAGACACATTCATTGGTTGTTTATTGAAAGGAATGTCATAGGCCTATCGATTCATCTTCATCATGTAAATAAACACTAATTATACAAGAGAAGATGCCTAAGCCTACCAACTCATAATACAACATTCAAGGTCACAATCATCAACACAAGAAAAGGATGAGTTAACCCTACCAATTCAATATACCTCAATACCTAGGAGAACCCTTCACATTTCAGCATCAACATTCATAAGTGCATAATTGAGAATATCTTTTCAATAATAGCACAATTTCATTCTAATCGTGATCAATACATTATCATTGAATTCACATGCATATCCATAAATTGTTGATCGTACATAAATCCTTCATATATAGAGATACAAGAAAGATATACATCAATTCAATACCACCACATACAAAGAGAATAAACACCTCCACCTTTCAAGTGGATCAACATCTAATTCACAATTCTAATTCAACAAGTAATTGATCATAACTTGCCCTTCAAGGGTCACACTTCCAAATCACCAACACAGCAATATTTTACTACAATTAAGGCATGGGTAATGATATACTTTAATAATTCAAAGAAATTCAACCATATTCAATTCATATACATTCATCATCAACAAACCCACTTCATAAAGGCACAATTTAAGAATTGAGAGAAATCATGGTTTCATCAAATATTTTTGTCATAAATCATCAATTAAATAGTAATAAAATCATAATATAACATTAGTAACCATTTGCAATTGTTTAAGGAAAGAACACATTAGATTGAGTAGATCCCTAGGTTTTTCATGAACTTGAAAACATCTTTGAAATTGACTATAGGGTGAAAGCTAACCCTTGATGAAGGATCGACCTACCTTAATAGATGAATTCCATGAAAATCCACTCAATTAGCCTTCCTCTTCAAGCCCTAAGTCTTCTTCTTCTCTTGTTCTTTAATGGAGTTCTAGAGAGAAAATATTTGAAGAGAGAGGGGTTTTGATTTAGGGAATTTGAATAATGAATTCTAGAATAGGGTTTTAATGTTTTAATACTCTTAAAATATCTTAATAAGCCTAAAATAACCATCACAACACTTATTAGGACTTGGGGGAATTTACCAATCCACCCCTACCAAGGCCGAACTACTTGACAGATTGCAATTGTGGCTCATGCCCTAGAGTCACGGACTGTGAGTCCATTAACGGACCATGCTATTAGTTCGTTGTATGGGTCTGAAACATGGTTTTGGGGCCCTTGACCTACGGAGGCCATCCATAAGGTATGGATGGACCTATGAGGCGTGAATCCCTTCCGTAAGTCACCTCATTTTGGGCAGCCTTTGTTTCCCTTGGGGTCTTGGGGTTAAGCTTAGGGCCTCCTCAAGGACACCTAGGGTGTTCCATGGGGATTCATACCTTTATGTTTAACCCCTAAACCCCTCAACTAGCTCGGGACAACATAAAACATCATGAAACCTCACTCAAACCTCACAACCAACTCAAACACACACACGTTAGGCTCTAGTTTAAATTATTCATTTTTAGGGTTGTTACAAATTTTTTTTAGCCAATCCTTTCAGCAAGCCTGATTTGGCTTACCAAAGTGACTCAATGACTCATCAAGTGGTTCAGTAAGTATTTCTAGAATTTTCCTTCTGAGGTTTTTGTTGGATTATTTCTAACTTTTCCTGATGTGCTTTGCAGATATGGCTAGGACCAACAAGGATGAGAGTGGTATGCTGCCTTGCAAAAGAGGACATGGCATCGTCATTAATGTGGGCACATATGCACCTTCCAAAAAGGGAAAACAAGAACCTCCTAAGGGAGGCAAAGGCAAGGGGAAAGTACCCGTAGCTGAGATACGGGAGTAGAACTCCAACGGTGATGGAGAGTCTTTTGACTCTCAGAATGCACTGTCTGAGCCTGAGGATGACCAACCACTTCAATCTCGGCTAGCTAGGATTCGTTCTAGAGATCGTCAAGGTCCATCTAGGATCCCATAGGTTACCCCACCGTATTATGATACAATGCAAGCTCTGGCATAGACGGTGGTTCCAGCACCACCAGCTTAGGGTCCTTCTCCCCGGCTACTCAACAAGCTAAAGGCCGAGGAACTGAGGGCCTTACTTGAAGAGAAGAGATTGTCCACGGACAGGGTAGTGGACATATACTCTAATGTTTGGGACACTCTCAAGTTCCACAGGTTTGAGCAGTTCACCAGGCCCCACGACCCCTATATTCCTACTTGGCTCTAGGAGTTATACATGACATACAACAATCTGGTGCCGAAGGAAAAGAAGAAGGTTAGTGCCTTCAGACATGTAGATTTTGTGAGGTAGTAAGATGCAACAACGAGTATATTAACTCTATCTTGGATGAGGACTAGAGGCGGACTACCCGAGTTTGGATACCACTGTGTCGAATCTAGATGACCTAAAAGGATGGCTAGCCCCCCATATTTTTGACACCACCCCGAGGTGGATCGAGTATGGAGCTCTGATTGAGAAGAAGGACTTGAATATAGCAGCCCAGTACTGGTTTGAGTTCATTAGAAGCTCCATTATGCCTTCACAGAATAAGTCCATCCTATCCCACCCAAAGAGGGCCTGTCCTGGATCATTCATAGCCCAGAAGAGCATAAATTTGTGACTAATCATTGAGCAGGAGATGGCCTTGAAGGCCAAACAACTCCAGACTTCCCTTCCTTTCCCAGTGCTGATCACAGAGCTATGTCGAAGGGCTTGAGTTCCTCGTGATGAGAAGAAGGACATTGAGGTCACACCTACATCTTCCATAAACATTTGGTGCATAGAAGCCAAGTACACACGGGATGAGGAAGATATGATGAGAGCACCTCATATGGATGCTTCCCCAGAGATTAATGTTGAGTTCATACTTGCATAGGTATATTTTCCTACTCCGCCCTCTGGGCCTTCAGGTACACCTGCTTCCATTCATTCCTAGGCCCCAAGTCCTTCTGCAGCTTCCTAGCCTAATAGGATTACTCAGGCCATGCTCCTAAAGATTGGGCTCCGAGCCCATTCTACCGATTCACGTGCTTCCCGACTTGAGGCGAGGTGCCTTGGATGATTGAGAGAGCTATCTTAGCTATATTGACACCCCTCCAGACATCCATTGATGATTTCCCAATGAGAGTAGAGACTTGTAAGAGTAGACAGGGGTTACTTCCGTGGTGATGACTTTAAAAGTCGAGGTTGCAGATTTAAGAAAGGATGTGGACTATCTTAACTCCACAAACTTCACTTTACTTTTTTGAGAAGCTGAGGCCCCCGAGGATCCCAGTGCTGAGATTCTAGCCCATGCTGAGGTACCTCCTACTACTATGGATGATGGTGCTACTGCTGAGTCTGAGGCTGATACTGATGAGGAGCAGTTTGAGGAGCGAGAGGCTGTTAAGAATGATAATCTAGCCAACTTGGAGGGTGTTATGTTTGATACTGCCCGACAGACTTCTTTGAGGGATACGTCTATGGTAGGCACCAGTGGAACGAGTGTTGATTTTGTACCATGCATTGATGCCTCGATAGATGGAGCGACTGTGTCGACAGAATTCTTCTTTACCTCTCTCTTTGTCATTTTTATTCACTTTTGATTATTTTTGTTGCATTTGAGGACAATTGCTTTTTTTTGTGGTGGGGTGAGGTATTTCCATACCTATCTCTTGTGACTACATTTTATGTATATGTATTGGGTTTTAAACTGTGTGTTGATTCTATCTTGTGGATGTTTGAGCTTGTGGCTCCTTGTTTTGAATTGAAATGGTTTTTGACCTATCTGGAAATATTTTCCACCACTTGTTGTGTTTAATGTGGTTGTTCTTAATCAAATTTGAGTATCGGTTTTGATCAATACCGATGACTTGAATAGTGCTCTTAATCGAACAAAAATGAATGTGAAACTACGATGAAGCCAAATAAAGTTGCATAGACAATATGTGGACTTTTTGCATCACCTTGTGACTAGACAGTTATCGAATCGAGTCTCTTCTGATGACAACTGCACACTAGCTCAAATAAGTTTCATTTGATACTTGTACCAATGCCTTGTGTGATGAGCTTACCATGAACATTGAGTGTGGTGACAACTAGAATTTGCCCCATTAGTCCGGTTGAATAAGTGATGCAAGCTCTTGAAATGATCTTAGAAAATGATTTTGAATAGTGAAACAATTTGACAATATACCTCTTTTTCTGGCCAACCTTGTGAGTTGTGTGAACCTTAATTGAACCCATTTGAGCTTTATCCTTACATTGGAAGACACTTGAGCAATTGTGACTCCTCTTTAGCCATTCACCCATAACCTTCATGAAATGTGGTTTGTTTGAATAGCCAACTAAGGCGAAAAGCATAAGTTGAGGGTGTGGTGAAAAGGGAAGGTTAATCAACAAGTGTGAAGAAATTCCACTTTGATCCATGGTCTTGAAAAGATGGAACCCCTCCATATAAAAAAATAAAGAAAGAGAAAGAAAAAGCAAAAGAAAGAGAATGAAAAAATTGTGAAAGTTGCAAAAGAAATGGAGAGTCCGGTAGTCCATTGGAAGTTGAATAATGGGGTAAAATTTAAGCATGGTTAAACTGTTGAAGAAAAGGAATATATTGATGTTCAGACCACATTTCATGAGGGTAGCAGATGATGAGTCCACAATTTGGACTCATTTACGACTTTATTTTAATGTATTTAGTGTCCTGATATGCATATTTTGTCTCAATAACTGATGTAAATACTTGAATTTCAGGTATTTGAACTTAGGGACAAAACAGGGACACTATGGAACAAAAAGGAACAAGGCAGCCGAAAGAACGAACAAAAGAAGACCTGAGGATCGCCTAAACCATTAGGCGATTCACCGAATGGCCTTAGTCTCGCCCAAAGCTCTAGTGTGCCAAGCCCTGAAGGACAAAATGAAATAGGCCATAGAAATAAGCAGTCGGCAATTCACCGAACGGTTTCGCGAAGCAGTGCCATATCGGCAAGTCAGTCAAACCAAAGGGATCCTTCGCAACATACTTTTTGACAACTGTAAATACCTGTTTGAATATTTAGTTTAGTATCAAGTTTTATATTTTCAAAAACCTATTTGCAGAATTACTTAGTTGTAGAACTTAGTTTTTTGAGACAATTTTTCCTTAGCTTTGAAGAGTTGAAGATTTCCATTTATCGAGCAATTGGAAGTGGGTATTAAAGATTCTTCATTCTTGACGTGTGTAAAGACAATATTTATGGTACTCATTTGATAGAAACAGTTTTTTGTATTGATTTCTATCTCTAGCTAAAACCCCAAATCTTGGGGTGTAATTTTGTGAATATGGGTTGAATGTACTACTGGGTGTTGCTAATTTATTGTTTATTCGGTGTTTAGAGGTGATTTCCTTCATTAGTTGTGTTTGAATTAAATTGGGTTGTAGTTTCAAATACAATTTTATCTTCATGGTTTTGACTTGCTCGAGAAAGAAGTTTTAAAACCAAAACTACTAAATCGATAGTTTATGGTTATTGGGTTATCGTGGGTTCATCTCGAGAGAGTGAATCCTAAACCCTCTCCCACACATTCAGCTTGAGAGAGTGGATGGACTAGGGCAAAGGCTGTGCGTCATTGCCACTTATCAGTGTTTGAGAGAAATCGATTTGATTCGGGGTAAATTTTTCGAGTGAAAATTTACCCCCGCTAAAGTCTAGCCTAGTTACTAATTTGCAGCGAGTTACTATCAATAGCATTTACTCGACTGTGTATTTTAGCCTATACTCTTATCACATCCCAAGAATCCCGTGTCCATATTTGCACTTTCTCTTTAGTAGTCATTTTATTTGATAATTGCTTACAAAACCCCCCTTCGATAATTGACACTTGTGTCACCCTTTTTAATTTATCATGTTTTTACTCGTTAATGTGTATAGCTATGCTTAAATTGAACACATTTTAGCTTTTCTATTAATTCTCAATTACAAATCGCTCCATGGGGGAATGATCCCAACTCTTGGTTGGGTTATATTACTATTGAATGACCGTGGACGCTTAGTATTGGACGAAGCGCCCAGATACGGAAAATCAAAATGGCACCGCTGCCAGTTAGTGGTGTTAATTGAGAATTTGTGGTTAAGTTTGATTTTGTTCTTGTTAGTTATAGTTCGACTCAATTAATTTTTAGCTTTGTGTTTTGCTTGTTTGAGTTTTGAAACAGAGGAGGTGAGTATGTCGAGCAGTACTCACGGGCAAATGGAGTTCCATCCATTGGAAGTAATGCTATTTAGGGATCACATTCTAACCTTCAAACAATTGGAAGGTGAACAGATTCATGAGACATTAGCAAGGTTTAAAGAACCACTAGTTCAATGCCTAACTCATGAAATCCCCGATATAGTCCTCCTCGATTTCTTTTAAAAAGTCTTGGTCCCTGAAACAAGGTATTGATTGACCAACTCATTCCGGGTGGTATTACACAACAACCCTATATGATAGCAGCCCACCAGCTTGATAACATGGCTGAAACAAACCAAGAAGAAGAAAAAGACTTCATGTACACTGCAAAAGGAAGGAAAAATACATCCTTCTTCATGAGAGAAGAAGGCCTAAGGACAATGAGGGTAAACGTGTCGAAAGAATGCTCTCAATGATTCTACACAAGGTGAATGAGCATGATAGAGTGTTGGAAGGGATGAAAGAGAAGATCAAAGTGATGAAACAGATGATTGGTTCTCATTCCAGATCTATTCAGTTGTTTGAGAATTATATAGGTCATGTGATGCTTCAACTCTACCCGCAACAAAACATAGAGTTACCAAGTGATGCTATGGCTAACCCCAAAAGTGGAGTTTAGGTGTTGACTTGTGTCATTCCACGACGTTAACTAAGGCGCTGCTTGGGAGGCAACCCAAGACCCTTTTACTATTTTATTTTTGTTTTAGAAATAATGGTGTGTTGATTATGCAGGTTAAAGTGTGGGGAGTGTTTGAAAATTGTAGGTTGGCGAGCTAAAAGGTCCAGTAGGCGCATCGCCGAAGAAGTCAGTACATCCGACCAGAGCCGCCGTTTGACTCAATACATCTTCAAAATGGAGTCTATAAAAATCAAAAGCCCGTGAAGTTATTGGTGAATCGCCAACCAGGTCGGCGATCCCGATGTAAACCTTTTTTTGGACCTCCACATAAACTGAATGGCCTATAAAACTCAGCGAGCACGACTAACATCGCCGAATAGGTGAGAACTGGACTGTTTTAAAGGCCAATGGTTTTAAAGTTTCAAAATCTTCACTTTCCCTCGCTTTCAAACTTTGCAAACTCGCACCTAGTTAGTATTTTAAATATTTTTTCACTACATTAGTATTTTGGTTGTTGATTGGTGCTCGAACTTTGGATTACATTATCGCCTAACATTTCAAACTACTTTAATCAGCATAAAAGTTTGGTTTTCCAAACCCCAAGTTTATTCTATTAAATTTGTACTCATTTGCAATGATCTTATCTTAGTGATGTGTGCTCGACATCTCTAATAGGATTATATTGTTTGAATGCCGATTTTAATTTGATAATCTTGCCCGTCATGTTTTGATCGTTGAATGCCCGTAAATTTATGCCTAAAAAGAGTTAAATTTTGTGGGTTTGTGCTTGCGTATTGGTTGGGTGAAGTCTGAGTAGTCCGTATTTGTGCTAAATGGCGTAAATTGCACAATGATAGAGTGGGTAACACCATTCTTAAGGGCAAGAGTCACCAAATGACCAAATCTGGCAAAACCAGGAGAAGTCTAAGTATCCCAGGGTGATGGGTGTTATGGGTCTGAGCCTAATTTAACTAGTGCATGCTTCGATTTTGTTTTCCGGGGTTGCAGAGTTGAATTCGAGAAGTTGGGTTGAAAGTAGGCATGTTGGGTCGTTTGGCGAGTTGGGCCGAGCTCGCCGAATCACTTGGTGGTTCGCTAAAGGTCCCCATCTAGCCTTTTATTTCATGCTAAATGAGTAGTTGATAACTGTAACTTTCGGCGAGAAGCCTGAGGTCGCCGAAAGCACTCGGTGACTCGCCGAAGGTATTCTTGATTGCCCTTTCTCTGAGCCATAGAACCCTTTTTGCACTGGAACTTTTGGTGGGCGAGCCCTTGCTTGCGAAAACCTATCGATCATTCATCGAAAGAGACCTCCTTTCACCGACTTTATGGGAATTTTGAGCAATCCCTTCGGCGAGCCCGATCTAGATCGCCAAAGAGATTTGGCGACTCGCCGAGTGGATTGCCCAAAGTTACAGACCTTGAGGATGCTGAATTCCATGGTGAAAGGACGATGGAAGAGACCAAAGAGCAGCTCACCGAATTGTTCAGCAAACTCGATGTACCTCGCTAAATGGGCTTTCGTAGCACCGTTTTGGTGACTATAAATAGGATTATGAACATTTAGTTTAGGATCAGATAATGAATCCAGGAATCTTTTGAAAAATAATTTTCTTCATTTTGGGACATTAGAGAGAATTTTCTCTAGAGTTTTCTTTAGATTTGAAGGATTGAAGAAATTCACTGTGAGAAATTGGAAATGGGTCTTTGAGTTTCATCAAATTGGAGCATTGTAAAGATGAAATAACTCTTACCACTAATCAATTTGGTAACTGTTTTTACCTTTTTATAATGTCTAGCTAAAACCCCAATTCTTGGGGTGTGATTATGGGCTGATTGAACTTATGGGTATTGCTAATGGTTAGTTTAGATGCTATTTAGAAGTGAGTTTAATCATTAATTCTGGTTTAATTTAAGAATTGTAGTTGCAAATACAGTTCTATGTTTGTGTTCTTGGCTTGCTCTAGAGAGAGGTTTTAGAACTAAGGTTTTTGATTAATGGTTTGTGGGTATTGGGTTGATCTGAGTTTAGCTCGAGAGAGTAAATCCTAAACACAATTCCACACATTTATCTTGATAGAATAAATGGATTATGGTGTGGAATGCTCTTAATTTGCATGCTTGTTGATGTTCGAGAGAAATCACTTGATTTGGGGTAATTGTTCGAGAGAAAAGTACCTCCCTTATAGCCTAGCCTACTCACTAGTATTTACATATTTAGTAATAGTTGCAATTACCCATATGTTTATATTTTCCTACAATCGATCACTCCAAAGAATCCGTCTCATTATTGTTAATTCTTATTGTTTGTGACTGTTTGTAGTTTATAACTAAAACAAAAGCCCCCAATCTTACAATTGTGTCACCCATTTACTTGATTATGTTTTTAATCGATAATTTATATTCCTATGGCTGATTAGACCACATTCATACTTTCTTAATTGAATCTGAATCACGTACCGCTCCTTGTGGGATTCGATCCCAACTCCTTTAGTTGAGTTTTATATTGATTTACGATAGTTGAACACCTATAATTGGATGAGGTGTGCATGAAACATTAAAATTAGGGGTTAAAGGACTTATATATGTGTTCTAAATGTAGGCAAAATGACATAGTATAGGAATTTCTTAATGAGGAAAAGACCCAACTGCCTCTTCAATTAACTGCCAATCAATGATCCATGACACCACCATCGACGGACCGTGAATGGACCTATGGTCCATCTTGTACACTCGTGGTTTGGTGGTCAGAGACCCTGGTTTGGGGGCTTCGAACCACAAACCTAGGCCACAAATCATGGTCTAGCCTATAGTATGTAGGTCTAGCCGTGCTTCTTGGCCCTCGGAGCACTTGCTAGAAAGCCCACCCATGGACTATACCTACGGTCTATGGTCCCTTCCACGAGCCGAGGGTGGCCGTTGTGGGATGCACCTGCAACTTCTGGAAATCTTCTTCTTTTCCCTTTTTTGGATACGGGGTGTTTCAATATCCCCCCTTTGGGACCATTCTTCCTTGAATGAGATTTAAACTGGTTCTAAAGAAGTATAAGAAGAACTAACAACCTAACCTAACAATGCAATGCACACAACCAAGGAGGACTGCCGACTCAAAGCTAGGACGTTCTCAAAACATCAAAAGAGGGGCGAAATTCTTACAAACTAGGGGTACACCCTAGATGTTATACGGTGTACTACACCCCGAAAGGCCTAACACAAGCCTCTGAGCATCCATAACATAAAGTAAATAGACACGATACGGAAATTTTAAAACTTTTTCCATACAATCTAAGTCTTTATAAAAGTAAGCGGAAGTCTATAATACTTTGTCTCAATCCATTTAAAACAACTTGAATTACTCTTTTAGACGCAGCCCATACAATAGTCTAAAACATAAAAGAAGAGACATAAATTAAAGGTGATCAATCCTGCATGCTATGAGTACTCACCAAGTCTTCAACTCCTTGTTCTACCAGAAACGTAGCCACGAGAATCGAACTCAATATCGACGGACCGTACATTTGATAAGAATGTAGGAAAGAGTATGTGTTAGTACAAGTGTACTAAATATGATAGCTAGCATAATATCATAAGAGCATAGCACAAGGGTTAGTCAACAAGAAACATATACCATAATCATAAGATAAAACAACATAGTCATAAGCAGAATCTCCAACATAGACATAATGTAAGCATTGGTCATCATAAAGCATAATCCACATACATAGTTAATATATAGAACTTCATATCATAATAAAACCACTTCATAAGTAACCTCCAAGTATACTGATGAGTCCACATATTGGACTCATTTAGTGCTTTATTTTGATAGAAATAGTGTCCTCGAATGCTTATTTTGTCTCAATATCTGATGAAAACTATTAACTGTCAAGTATTTCAAGTTTTAGTGGAAGCATGGAAACTTAGGGGCAAAAAGGAACAAAAGGGCTGAAAAGAACGAAGAAGTTGAAGCATGAGCATTGCCAAGAACCTTTGGCGATTCGCCGAACGGACAGACTCCGCCCTTTGTTCCAGTATGCAAAACCTTAAAAGAAGAGAATCAAAAAGGCGATGAAGGGAGAAGTCGGCACTTTGCCAAATAGTTCCGTGAAGTAGAACTATACCGCCCAATGGTCCAGAACATGAATTTGTTGTAGGCAAGCATTCAACGGTAATGAGACAGAAGAAGGGAAAGTTGCCGAGTCATTCGGTAGACTCGACTATCCTCGCCGAACTATCCTCCTGCACTAATTTCTGATGGCTATAAATACTAAACTCTTTATTAATTTTATAAGTTCTGAACCATTATTATTATTTTTAGAATAGAATAGTACGTTTTTAGATATTTTCTCTCAAGTTTGGAGAGAGTTTTTAGGGAGACTTGAAGAGAGAAGGATTTCATCTTCCCCAAGTTGGAAGCAGGTCTTCTCCATTCTTCTTCCTTTGCTTAAATTAAAGTTTAATTTCTTATACCCATTTGATTTCAGTATCATTTTAGGTGTATTTTGTTATTTCTTGATGTGTGGCTAAAACCCTATTCTTGGGGAGTGATTTAGCAAGTATGTGTTGATATCGTTGTTGTGTTTTGATTGCTAATAGGGTAGATGTATTTTAATGGTGATTTCACGTAGTGGTTGTGATTTAATTTAATGGGTTTGTACTTGAAAATACAAAACCACCCATGCGTTTTTGGCTTGCCCGAGAGGGAGGTCGTGAAACCTACACCACTAGACTGATGACCTAAGGATTGGGTCAACATAAGGTTCTGCCTGAGAGGGTTAGCCCTAGTCCCATATCCTAACATTCAACTCGAGAGAGTGAGTGCGGTAAGGCGTAGGCTTGTCTTCATGCGGCAAATGGATGTCCGAGAGGAACCCATTTGAAACGGGGTAGGTTGCCCGAGTGGGAACCTATTTCCATATGAAGCTTAGCCTAGTCACAATGATCTTGCAAATTTCCTATTGAAAACATGTACCCAACGATTTATCTCAACTAGTATTGCAAGCACACCCAAAGAACATTTCCCCATACTTGATTTTCTTGTTAATTTTTGCTATTTTTATTACTACCTGTGACAAAATCCCCAATCGATAATTGACATTATGGTGTCACCCCTTTTAATTTACCATATTTTTGTTCGTTAATGTCTTTAGCTACGACTAGTTAGAGCTTAATTTTATTTCTATCAATTCTCAAAACCATTCCCTTGGGACACGACCCCAACCTTTAGTTTGGTTATTATACTAACGACAATCGTAGACACTCATATCGTAGATTAGTGTCGTTGGTCACGATAAGCATCAAAATGGCGCCACTGCCGGGGAGTGGTTATATTTGGGAATTTGTAGTAGATAAAATTTTCGATTCAATTTTACTAATCTAAATTGTAGTTTTGTTTTACTAGCTTGAATATCAAAGTAAGGACCTAAGCATGGAAGATCACTATGGATACCACACGAATCATCCCCTTTTGAAACTATTGAACCTCAAGGATAACCTCCTGACCTTCAAACATGCAGGGGAGGAGACAATTCCAGAATTGCGGCTGAGATTCAAAGTAATTTTTCAGACATGCCCATATCATGGAATTCCTGACAAGACACTGCTGGATTGCTTCTATCAGGGTCTCGAACCAGAAAAATAGAAAAATAGTTGAGTACCTTTTCAAAGGCGAAATGCTAAACTAACCTTATGAAGTTGTCACCACACTACTTGACAATATAGTCGAAGACAACAAAGAAACTCAAAATAAATACGAATGGGACAAATTGGTGGCTCAAGTAGATGTCTTATCTAAACGGGTGTTTGGATTGGAAGAAATGCCAGGGAGAGGGAGAAAGACTTCTCCCTTCGAGAGTGCAAACATGGAGAGAGGCATGGGTATGTGCAAAAAGATGATACCCTTTCAATCATTCAGCAAAAACTCGAAGAACAGGACAAGAAATTGAATGACATGAAAGACAACATTGGAATTCTAAATGAAACGACCAACGCAAACTCCATGACGATTCAATTGTAAGATGCTCAGATAAACCATTTGATGACAGGTCAATACCCATCATTTGTCGAGGACTCACCTAACTAAACCATTTCCCTAGGAAGAAGAGTAGTCTTTGACTTGCGTCATGCCGTGACGTTAACTCATGCGCTGTTTGGGAGGCAACCCAAAACACCTTATTATCTTATATTTGTGTACTAGTATAATAATAGTGTCTTAGTTTTACAGATTAAAGTGTGGTAGGTGCTAAAGAGGTGCAGAATGGCGAGTAGCATACCCAATTGGTGAGTCGCTGAAGACACCGGTGATCAATGTTATTTCTCCGTTTGACTCAAGGCACCCTCTAAGCTTGGATTCTGTAAAACTCGGCGAGCTTAGTAAGGTTTCAATGATTTCCCTACCTGATCGGAGACCCTGATGGTCACCACTGTTTGAACATCCACAGCTGTTAAGAAGTTCTATAAAACTCGAGGAAGTGAAAATTTGTTTGGCGAAGCGCCGAATCACTCAGAAGTCAAAGCACTATCGCTAAATGGGAATAAACTGGATAAGTTGCAGGCCAGCACACAAAAAGGTAGATGATAAATCACTCGAGAGTGTGGGTTGAAGATAGGTGCATTGGAATGCTAAGAAAAGTTGTACAGATCTTGATGAATCACTCCACAATGCACCAAACATCCCCATCATATCTTCTACTTTACAGGACATCCGTTGAAGGACTACAACTCAAAACAGTCTATCCAGGATTATTCTCTAGCCTTATCTCTGTCTTTCTATAATTTGACCTCTGGATTATTGCCATATATTTGAGGATAAATATATTTTCAATTGTGGTGGGGTGAGGCCACAAAGCCCACACCTTTTGTGTGTTATTTAATGTTCACATTTTGTGATTACATTTGGGATGTTATGTTTTTAAAATTGCTTTGTGATTGTTTGAGTTTATGGCTCTCTAATGGGTTAAATTGCAAATTAACTTTGACCGTTTCGAAATTTTTTGAGTTTTTCACACATTTTTGCCACCCTTTGTGAGTTGAATGTGGATGTTCTTACGCAAAAAATTTAGTCTCGATTTTGATCAATATCGATGACTTGAATAGTGCTATGAATTGAATGAATATGAATGTACGGCTACGATAAGGCCAAATGAAGTTGCATAGACAATATGTGAACTCGTTGCATCTGGTTGTGATTAGCCATTTATCGAATTGATTCTCTTGTAATGACCATTGCACACTAGCGAAAGTGTGTAGTCCTGTTTGACTTAAGTGCCGATGCCTTGTGTGATTAGCTTGCTTTGATACTTGCATGAATAAACCTAGAATTTGCCTTGTTAGTCTAATTGATTTAGAAATGTGGCCTCTTGAGATGATCTTAGGCAACTTTAAAGGGTGTGAGCCAAATTTGACATATACCTCTTAGGCAATCACACGCTCACGGGTAAGCCACAAAAAGAGGTATATGTCAAATTGGTTCACACTCCTCAAAAGTTTCCTAAGATCATCTCAAGAGTACACCTTTCTAAATCAATCAGATTAACGGGGTAAATTCTAGGTTTATTCATGCATGGTTCAAAGTAATCTAATCATACAAGGCATCATTACTTCAATCAAAAAAGACTAGACACGTTCGCTATTGTGCAACAGTCCTCACAGGAAAATCAATTTGATAAATGGCTAGTCACAACGAAATGCAAAGAGTGCACTTATTGTCTATGTAACTTCATTTGGCCTAGTCGTAGCAGTGCATTTATGTTTATTCAATTGGGAGAACTATTTAAGTCACCGGTATTGATCAAAACCGATACTTAAATTTTTGCAAACGAACAACCACTTTCAACACAAGAGGTGGCGACAATTTTTTGAAAGGATCAAAATTATTTTACAAATAAAACGACAGGAGCCATGAGCTCAAACATCCACAAAAAGAAACAGTATTTAAACACAGTTTAAAGCAAACCAAATGACCCAATTTCCTATGCAAAACAACAAAGTATTCACAAAAACAAAATGGTGAGCCTCACCCCACCCAATGAAAGAGTGTTTGTCCTTAAATGCAAGTAAACAAAAATATACGAACAAGTAAGATAGGAAAAGACAACGCGATAGAGGTAAGGAAGGGTCCTATCTATGCAGTCTCTTTATCTGTCGAGCCCTGAATATGGTAATCGGTGCTCGGTATATCTATTTGTTCACGTGTCTAAGTCTCGGGAGTTGCGTCTGACATACTAGCAATGCTAGATCTGTTAAGAGCTATTATGGATGTCTCAGCTGGCATTATTTGAGTTGCCGACTAAATAACCATCTTCACGAGATTCGGTAGGTCTCTGAATATGATGTCCTCTTGGATCTCGCTCAGAACCTTATCATGCACTGCTACCTGCTCTTCGTTAGTCTATGTCTCCAATTCTAAATGCCCTGCATCATCCTTCTGCACGTCTCTAAGAGTGGTCGGGGGAATCCAATAGGTTTCCGGGATATCTGTGTCATCTACACCTTACATCAGTGCAGTGAAGACGGTGGCCTTCAGATAGGCTACATCCTTCTTCAGCTCGGCTAATTTAGCTTTTACGGCTAAAACCTCGGGTGTCTCCCCCTATGTGATCTCACAAGAAGTGACTCTGGCAGTCAGTTCATCAATAGTGTTTCTAACAGGGGTTAGTGCAGTAGGCTAGCCGTCCTATTTTCAGGATCATGGCCTGAGTGATCTTAGAAGGCTGGGCTGATGATGAAACATCTGGGGCTGCGAGAAAGAGGAAGGACGATTAGGTATACTGATGGCTCAGAGGCCGGAGTATGCAAAGGTGTTTCTGCTGGTAATGCATCAACATCGACCTCTGGAGATGTATCTGTTGGGGCTACCACCCTCCTGTCAATCTCCTCTTGTGGGAACTCGGCCTCTAACTGCCAGATGTTGGTGGAGGAAGATGGGCCAACCTTAACATCCCTCATTATGTCACTTGGTACTCCAACTCTCCGGCATCGATCAGTGATTAGTACAGGAAATGGCAGAGATGTATGTGTCTGCTAGACCCTCCTTGCCATCTCCTGTGAAACCAGCCAATCCCAGGTCGATCTGCCTCCTGGACATGATAGAACCAAGGCAAGCCGCCTTCGGATGACGCAGAATGGACTCGTTCTGGGATGGCATGATAGTGTTGTTAATGAACGCAAACCAATACCTAGAGGCGGTGTTCATATCTCTCTTCTCAATGGGGACTCCCGTATCCATCCACCTTAGGGTGGTGCCAGAGATCATCGGAGCTAACCAACCCTTCAAATTATTGAGATATGAGGCAATAGGCAAACCATGGTAGGGAAGTACCAAGTGCGGTGGTCTTCCTAATACAACATTTATGTGTTCGCATTGATACTCTACTTCCTAACCATAACCAATTTCACTAGTTGGAAATTACTGGCCTTCTTTCTGCTTTTCGGGACCAACTCCTCCTAAGTTAAGTAGGATTCTCGAACCCAGGAACGTATGTAAGTACCCCGTGGCTTCGTGAATTTCTCAAACTCGTGATATCTGAGCGTGTCAAGCACCTCAACATTCTTACTTCCCAGGCCTTCCACAAACATCAATTTTTCTTTGAGAATGGTGCGTAAACTATCTCCTTTCAATCTGTTCAACAATCTCGGTGGAAGTGGGACTATGGGAGGTGCATGAGCCACTAGAGGTGGTGGTGGGGTTAGCACTGGTGTAGTAGTAGGGAAAGTGGCAGCCGAGGAGGTGTTGGTGGCTGTGGACTGAGACCTGGCATGGAGCACTCTCCGTCAGTCAATCAGAGGTAGTTCATCCTCTGGTTCAACAAAATCTGGTTCCACAACTATTCCTTTCTTTTTGCTATACACTTTTTCCTTTTTCCTTTATCTCCCGGTGGGAGATCATGCTTTCTTTTCTCTGAAGGACGTGATCCTCCTTGTTTTATTGTAATTCCCTTTGTTGTTTTTTGAGGGGGCTCGTTTAGGTTTGTGCATACCATTTCTACAAAAGATCAAGAAGAAACTCAAATGCAAGTATAGAAAGGTTATTGCAGATAAACTCGCTGATCTAATCGGTGAGTCGCCGAATCTCTTTGGCGAATCAAAACGAGCTCACCGAAGGGATTGACTTAACAATAAGGAGAAAATAGCGATATGTAGGATCATTCGGCAAATCGCCCACTACTTTTGGCGAGCAGGATGTGTTCGCCAAAAGTGACAGTGCAATAGGGTTCCAGGGATGCAGATAAAGGATGATTATAATTCGTTCGGCGAGTCACCGAGTATTTTCGGCACCCTCAGACTTCTCGCCAATAGTTACAGAATTAAACGCCAATCGAGGCACCAAATCATAGGCGGGGTGGGGATATTAGGCGAACCATCGAGTCGTTCAGCGAGCTTGACTTAACTCGCCAATCAACCCAACGTGCCTATCTTTGACCCACTTTCTTGAACTCTATCCCCTAATCCCAGAAAATCAAATCAAAATATGTAGTCATGGAATTTAAACGAGACCCGCAGCACCCATCACTGTCGAGATACTCAGACTTCCCCTGAATTTGTCAAATTTTGGCCATTTGCCAATGCCCGCTCATAAGATTGGTGTTACATGTTGTTTCATCAAGAAATTTTCGTCATGTAGCGCACATATAGGCTACTCAGACTTCACCCAATCAACCTAACAACTAACATACAACACCCCTACCGATATCAATTAATTCAAAGTATAGACACTAATTCATTCAAATATTTAAGCATTTTACGCAAAGTTTACGAATTGAAAACAATATCATAGCAACATATTTCTATTAGAGAGGCCTAACACACGTTATCCTGATACTATAACTGCAAATGAGTGCAAAATTTTCAAAAATAAAATTGGGGTTTTAGAGACTAACCTTGTATGTCGATCAAATAGCTTTTTGTAATGCTAGGCAGCAAAGAAATCCTAGTTCCGAGCACCAATTGACAACTATAATACTAATTCAAGACACTAATTTTGAAAATACTAAAATAGGGTGAATTTGTGAAGCATACAAGCGAGGGAAAGTGAATAGTTTTAAAAATTGGCAGTCTTTGGCCAGATATTAACCGTCCAGATTCTACCCTTTCGGTGACGTTAGTCATGCCACCGAGAGAATCGATGAGGCATCGAAAGCTTACTTACCTCGCTGAGTTTTACAGGACCTCCCTTATTTTGGGGTCCCAACGGCGGATTAAGTCGAAATCGCGGATAGACTCGATGAATCGCCCATTGGGTCCTTGGCTCGCCATCTTGTACTACTCAACAGTTTTCACATTTTACCCTTCAAAATCAACATACCCTTATTTGAACATAATAAATAAAAAGCAGTAAAACCTTGGGTTGGCTCCCAAGAAGCTTCTTACTTTGCATCGTGGCATGACGTAAGTTCGGTCTCACTCTTGTATATTGGGATTGACCATAGCATTACCAGGCAACCCCAATAGGTCATTCGAGTCGAGGGGAAGTAC
Organism: Solanum commersonii; assembly: GCA_029007595.1. Classification (NCBI taxonomy): domain Eukaryota; kingdom Viridiplantae; phylum Streptophyta; class Magnoliopsida; order Solanales; family Solanaceae; genus Solanum; species Solanum commersonii. Next base: position 768,612 of record JAJTWQ010000173.1, on the reverse strand, counting down.
TGCAAAACTCAAGAGCAACCTAATCAGCTGTATCGCTCTAGAATGAGAGCCAACCATTTGGTTTAACGCTTGAACATTCTCATGTATCTCATTTATCACCCGGTCCTATACATTGATCTTTTGGAGAATTATTTACAGCATATCCTTAACACGGTCGTGTCCATTTCCTCTACACTTCCTCTGCTCATGAGGAGGTATGTACTTCCCTAGACTTGTGCACTGGTTTTCCACATCTGAGACTTTGGTGTCCAAGTTGTTCAGTTGAGTTACCAGCACAGTTAATATGAGGTCGCCCTCGACTTCTTGATTCGACTCATCTAACTTTGCACCACTACTTTCAGCCATTTTAAGGAGGCCTGCATAAGATCAAAGCTCACAGAAAAACAAAACTACTAGTAAAGTTAGTAAGCTAGAACTAAGAAAAACAAAAGTTCTGATTAACTACAAACACTCAAAAAACACCACTCCCCGGCAGCGGCACCATTCTGATGCTTATCGTGACCAATGACACTATCCTACGATATGAGTGTCTACGATCGTCAATAATATAGTAACCCAATTGAGGGCTGGGGTCGTGTCCCAAAGGAACAATTTTGAGAATTAATAACCAATTAGAATTTGATTCAGGTTAGTCGTAGTTAAAGACATTTGCAATAAAAACATTGAATATTTAAAAGAGGTGACACAAAAGTGTCAAATTTCAAAAGGGGGTTTTGTAACAAGTACTAAAACAACAAAATCAAGTATGGGGAAAGGTTCTCGGTATTTGACCGCAATATAAGTAGAGATAAATTATTGGGTACATTCTTTCTATCGGAGATTCACAAAATAATAGTGACTAGGCTAAGCTTTAAATGGAAATAAGTTCCCTCTCGAGCAACTTACCTCGTTTTAAATGCATTCCTCTCAGACACCCATTTGGTGCATGACGACTAGCCTACGCCTTACCCTAGTCACTCTCTCGAGTTGAGTGTTAGGATATGGGACTAGGGCTCACCCTCTCGGGCTGAACCTCATGTCGACTCACTCCTTAGGGTATCAGTCTAGTGGTTTTGGTCTTACGACCTCCCTCTCGGGTATGCCAAAAACACATGGGTGGCTTTGTATTTACAACTACAAACCCTTTAGATTAAACCACAACCACTAGGTGAAATCACTATTAAAATACATCTAACTTATCAGCAGGCAACACCCAACAAGAATATCAACCCATATTTGCCAAATCACATCCTAAGAATGGTGTTTTTTAGCCACACATCAAGAAATAAGAAATTATATCTAACATGATAATGAAATCAACTGGGTATAAGAAATTAAATCTTGAATTAAGCAAAGTAAAGTCAATAGAAAAGACCCACTTCCAACTTGGGGAAGAAGAACTCCTTTCTTCAAGTCTCCACAAAACCTTCTCCAAACTTGAGAGAAAAAATATTAGCTAGAATATGTTTTAAAGAGAAAAATAATAATACTATGTTCCAGACCTCCCTTTCTCCAAAATCCCTAATTCTAAATAGTATTTATAGTTTTCACAGATTGTGTTGCGTAGGATTGTTCAGCGACATTAGTCAAGATCGTCGATGATCCACCTTTTGGTCAGCTCATCGCCTTTAGTGTCTTACCTTTTGCATCCTCGCATTCTGGATCATTGGGCGGTATAGTACTGCTTTGCAGAACTGATCGGCGACTAGCTGACTGCTCCTTTCCTCGCCTTTTGATCCACTCCCTTCAAGGATTCGCGTACTGGAACGAAGGGCGGCTCATGTCATTTCAGCAACTCGCCAAGTTAAACTCGGTGATCTGCAGGATTCCATTTCTTGTTCTTTTCCACCCTATTTACTTCGTTTTGTGCCTATGTGTCCATCCTTCCACTAAAACTTCAAATACCTGAAACATCAGCATTTTAATTAGATATTGAGGTAAAACAAGCATTCAAGGACACTATTTCCATTAAAATAAAGTCCTAAATGAGTCCAATTTGTAGACTCATTAGTATGCGGTGAGAATACCACATCCCACGACGAAGGAGCCACTAATCCTAAATGACCATACCTTTGCACTCGACCCTATTACAAGCCTTAGAAAGACCTTTTTGATTTGGAGTAAGTTGAATCGAAAGTCGATTGGAAAATAAGGGAAACTTATGGGTGAAAACATGCACTGTATTCCTCTTTTTTGAGTGTGAGCGTTGCATCTGATTCCTGATCTTGAATTAATTAACCTCTGTGTATGAATATGGAATAAATCTTCATGTGAGTGAATTTAGATACTTTTTGTTGAGCTTGATCTTGCACAAGTAGCAAGTATTGCGAGCATGAGAATCTTTGGTAATGGTGTGTCACAACTTTAATCTTTGAGTACACAATTGATCCTTGCATAAGTAAACTGAGTCTTGTTGTGTGCACTCATGATTGAGTCTTGTGTAGCATTGTTTGAGACATCCTTTTGGAACGGCTGAACTCAAGTTTGCTTGAGGACAAGCAAAAGTTTAAGTTGGGGTGTTGATGAGTCCACAAATTAGACTCATTTAGGGATTTATTTTGATAAAAATAGTGTCCTCAAATGCTTATTTTGTCGCAATATCTGATGAAAACTCTTAAGTTTCAGGTATTTGAAGTTTTAGTGGAAGCATGGACACTTAAGCGAAAAAAGGCTGAAAAGAACGAAGAAGCTGAAGCATAAGCATCGCCAAGAACCTTTGGTGATTTGCCGAAAGGACAGACTCCGCCCTTTGTTCTAGTATGCGAAACCCTAAAGGAAGAGGATCAAAAAGGCGATGAAAGGAGCAGTCCGCGCTTCACCGAATAGTTCCACAAATCAGTACTATACCGCCCAATGGTCTAGAATGTGAAGATGTTGTAGGAAAGCACTCAGCAATGATGAAACAGAAGAAAGGCGAGTCGCCGAGTCATTCGGGGGACTCGACTAACCTTGCCGAACTATTCACCTTCACTAATTTCTGATGGCTATAAATACTAAATTTTTTATTAATTTTATAAGTTCCGAACCATTATTATTATATTCAGAATAGAATAGAACGTTTTTAGATATTTTCTCTCAAGTTTGGAGAAGGTTTTGTTGGAGACTTGAATAGAGAAGAATTTCATCGTCCCCAAGTTGTTAGTGGGTCTTATCCATTCTCCTTCCTATTCTTAAATCAAGGTTTAATTTCTTATCCCCATTTGTTTTTACTATCATTTTAGGTGTATTTTGTTATGTCTTGATGTGTAGCTAAAGACCCCCTATTCTTGTGGTGTGATTTAGCAAATATGTGTTGATATTGTTGTTGGGTTTTGCTTGCTGATAGGGTAGATGTATTTTAATGGTGAATTCATCTAGTGGTTGTGGTTTAATTTAATGGGTTTTTAGTTTCAAATACAAAACCACCCATGTATTTTTGGCTTGCCTGAGATGGAGGTCGCGAAACCAAGACCACTAGACTGATGGCCTATGGAGTGGGTCGACATAAGGTTCAGCCTGAGAGGGTGAGCCCTAGTCCCATATCATAACACTTATCTTGAGAGAGTGAGTGGGGTCAGTCTTAGGTTGGTCTTCATGCGGCAAATGGGTGTCTGAGAGGAACCAATTTGAAATGGGGTAAGTTGCCTGAGAGGGAACTTATTTCTATCTAAAGCTTAGCCTAGTCACTATTATCTTGCAAATTTCCTATTGAAAGCATGTACCCAACGATTTATCTCAACATGTATTGCAGTCACACCCCAAGAACATTTCCCATACTTGATTTTCTTGTTATTTTTTTCTATTTTTTTTACTACTTATGACAAATCCCCAAATCGATAATTGACACTTTCATATCACCCCTTTTAATTTACCATATTTTTGTTTGTTAATGTCTTTAGCTACGACTAATTAGAGCTTAATTTTATTTTTCTATCATTTTTCAAAACCACTCCCTTGGGACACGACCCAAACCTTTTGTTGGGTTACTATATTATCGATGATCGTAAGCACTCATACCGTAGGTTAGTGTTTTTGGTCACGACAAGCATCATATACTTGTGCAATGCATGGATAAGACCCCATAATCCTATCCCTGCTACGTATCCCATTTGGCAATCATAATCATACTTACAATCTTATGGTATAATCTTTATCTTAATTCTCATAGACTAGGAAATATTCACCTTTAGTAAACATATCAAGGATGTCAACTATATAAACAATCCAAACTAAGCATACATCATATAAGACAAACACTTTCTAGGTAACCTCCAGTCATACTTGTGCAATGCATGGATAAAACCACATAATCTAACCTATACTAAGTATCACTTTAAGTCATCATGCATATTGATCATCTGATTGATCTCATATTTAACTTATCATAAAGGACAAGGGGAATCACCTAAAGTCATACATATCATGGAAAGCCTTTCAAGATAAAATCCACACAATTCATAGTTAATAACATAATACATTTAAGGAATCATAGGTATTATCCTCAATGTTCATTTTAAGGAATCATAGGTATTTGCCTCCATTCATTTTAATAAGATATATGTATTTGCCTCTATATATATAATAGGGTATAATGTAGGTATTTGCCTCCACATCACATAATAAAGATCATAGGTAATTGCCACCATGTCCATCCTAACATTATATAGGTATTCACCTCCATATACATCTTAGGGTGTAATATTGGTATTCGCCTCCAGATCACTTAATATGGATAATTGGTAATCGCCTCCATGTCCACCCTAATATGATATAGGTATTCGACTCCATATTACTTTAAAGGCTAATGGGTATTCACCTCTTGCCTTGCTATAGCAATTTTATATTCTGGGTAGTCACCACACACTTCTCATATCATGACATGGGTAATCACCTCATGTTTATCTAATTATGAATAAGGGAATTCACCTCACATTCCTCTCATTTAATGGTCTTTGGGGGAATCACCATAACCTCATCACATTTCATAGTCCTTGGACTTAGATTTATTTCAGGTGAGCAAACCTTTCAACCAAGAATCGTTCTATGTGAGAGAACCTTTCATATCATATCATATTCATGCGTAAGTGTGTATATGAGAATTTCCTTTCAACAACACAACAATATATCAAGATCATAGACACTTCACTCTGAAAGTGTTCATAAGGCGTGAACATAGCTTTCATAAAACATGCACAATATCATATCTTGCCCTTGCAAGGGTCAATGCTCATATCAAATCAACACATCTAGAATTACTACAGTATACATGGATACTATCATAACTCATGTAATTCTATCACATCATACAATCTATCATTCATAAGGTAGATTAGGTAGGTAAAGGCCTTCCAACATAATTCTATCCATTAATCTTCTATTCTCATATAGACTTTACTCTGAAAACCTTAACATATATAATTCACCTTTTTAGATTTACCTTTAAAACCCTAGAAGTCAAAATTCATCACTACAAGCCCTATTCTCAAAGACCTTACTTCTTAAAATCATCATACATATCAAGATCACAAGATATTCTAGTCACAAGCGTCATTCTTAAGTAATTCTAATCATATCTCATCATAAAGGCTAAATCTCAATAATTAGTAGTCATGATCAACCATATATACTTAAATGTAATTAAATTCATTTGTAAATGCTTCTATTCTTGAACAATTACTATACATATCATCAATTCTAGAAGATCATCTCTAAGTCTTCAATTTCCTTCTTTAAGGCACAAACCCACATTATTTAAATTTCATCAATTAGACTAGGGTTAGGCATTGAAAAGATGGAAACTCATCATCATATCGTTCTTCACTGCTAATTTAATAATAAATCATTAATATCCACTCAATTGGATTCATACTCACATTAACCCACAGTATTGGAAGGAACCCTAACTTGAATTGGGGATTTCATCTTCACAATTAGGGGAATTCTAGGGGGATCTGTGGATGGGAGAATCCATGGTGATTAAGCTATCATACCTTGATTATACAGCCTTACAAAGCTTGCAACAATGGAGTATTGACTTGTCCTATCTTGATTTTCTTCTTCTTGTTCTTCTTCATTTTCTAGAGAGAGGATTTTTTTCCAGAGAATTGGGTTTCTTTTTGGTGTTTAGAAATAATGTCTATAATGAATGAATATAGGGGTCTAAAGGCTTTATATAGGTGTTCTAAAATTGTCTAAAATGACCTCACTTTATCCCACTTAAAATAGGAAAACCCCGCAGTTCCCCTCAATTTATTTCTTAAAACCGTCTCTGGGCCACCACCCACGATCACCCACCTACGGGGCGTGGACTAATGTCATGACCTAGAGGTACACCCCACTTGACCCCGAAGGGGTTTCATACAAGCCTTTAGCATATCATAACATAAGATGATAGAAATGACGCGGAAAGTTTTAAAACTTTTTGTTTACAATCGAAGTCTTTATAAAAGCAAGCATGAATCTTTCTACACTTTGTCTCAAACAATCTAAAACAACTTGGATAACACTTTGGAACGCAGCCTATACAAACCTCTAAAACATAAAAGAAAATACATAGAGGGAATAGTCGCTTCATCCCCGATTCTATGAGGACTAACCAAATGTTCAACTTCTTTGCACTCCAAGAAACCTATCTTCAAGAATGGAATCAAATCACCGGACCCTACATTTGATAAGATTGTAGGCAAGAGTATGGGTTAGTACAAAATGTACTAAATATGTTACCTTGCATAACATAAAGAGCATAACAAAAGGGTTAGCCAACATAAGACATAAGCATAAGCATAATCTCCAACATAGACATAATATAAGCATCAGTCAACCTAAGGCATAATCCAATGACATAGGAAATACTACATATTCATAAACATAGTCCATAATTAACTACTCGTAATATAAGAGAAACTTCATAAGTAACCCACAAGTCATACTTGTGCAATGTATAGATGAGACCACATAATCCCACCTAGGCTAAGTACTACTTTTAGGCCATCATACCTCTTTATCAAATTTGATCTCATCATTTAGCTGACTTCTCATAGGTAAGGGAATATCTCACCTTTAGTCAATCATATCATGGAAAGCAACTTATAGCAACAATTCAAGTCAAGCATACAACATAAGCATACGTTGTAGACATATCATCACATAGATCCTCATAATATAAAAGTAACCTACCACTACTACCCTCAAAGCATACTTATGCAATGCATGAATAAGATAGCTTAATCTCATCCATACTAAGTAAAGACTCTTGAGTAACCACAGTTCATGCTAGACTTGACCTTGTTGGAATTAGCTTGAACCGAAATAGACCATGTTAGCTTACATGGAATCCGGTGTCATGACCCATACCAAACAGAGGTGTCCTACTTGCCTAAGGTAGACCTAACATGTATTAGCTTTTAGGTTCATCCAATAGCTAAATAACCTATGGGGGCATATAGTTTATAGGATAAGGAGATTGTTACTAGAAACCCCAACCTTACTAACGGGGGAGCCTCAATCTCATGAGATATCTTTTCGAAACAAAGCCTTACTTAATGGGAGAGCCTCTATCTCATAATCTATATCCACTAGGTGCTAAACATAATTCCCATGGAGTACTTATTGAATCCTAACTTGTTTCATAAGGATAGCTCATTAGATCATGTGTGAGAATAACCTTTCACCGTCCATGTCTTCATGCTAGATTCAATTATGTGAGAATCGCATTTCAACCTAGAATCTTCGTTATGTGAGAAAAACCTTTCACATTATGTTAATTATGTGTTTATGAGAATAGCCTTTCAATCAACATAATAACATCATCATAATCATGGTATCTTCATTCATAGTCATGCATAATTATGTGTGTGAGAATAGCCTTTCAACAACACCAATATTACATCATAGTCATAATCACTTTACTTTCTCAAAGAGTTCTTAAAGCATGAACACAACTTTCATAAAGCATGTATAATATCATATATTTCCCCTTTAAGGACCAATGACCATATTCAATCAACACATCTAGAATTCATTATATTAGACATTGATATAATCATAGTTCAAGTAATCAAGTCATTACATGCATGATCTCATATACTCATAACATAGGTCATGTTGGTGAAGCCTTTCCACAATAATACCATATACAATTCAACCTACATGATGTCTTCACTCTTAAAGCCCTAACATTCTTAGTTCATTCATATTAGCTTCTATCCTCAGAGCCCTAGGAATCATATTCATACTACAAGTTTTACAGACAAGCAACACCTCACATGGTCATCACATATGCATAATTCTCAAGATAATCTAACCACATGCTTCATTCTTAAGCAATTCTAGCCATATATCATCATACATACTTGATCTTAGCTATGTTCATGTGCATAAGTCTTCATCTTAAGAAATCTTTTTATAATTCATCATATAAGACCGAAGGTAATCACTTCATGCCTTCAAGCTTTGCTTTTGAGTAATTGTTATCTAGGTCTTCTAATCTCAAGCAATTCATGAAGTAATTTATCAATTTTAGAAGATCACATCTAAGCCCTCAATTTCCTCTTTCATATCATAAAAACAAACTTTATCAAGTTCATCAATTAAACTAGGGTTAGCCATGGAAAATATACAATCTCATCATAATACGATGATTCAATACTAAATCAATCATAAACAAGTACTATCCACTCAATTGGAATCACACTCCACTTAAGCCACAATATTGGAAGGAACCCTAACTTGAATTAGGGATTTTCATCTGCACAATTGGGGGTTCTAGGGTGCTCCATGGATGGAAGAATCCATGGAAAAATAAGCTAACATACCTTTATTATAAATACCCCACAAAAGCTTGCAAAAATGGAGGAGTTTGGCCTAGCTTTCTTCTCTTCTTCTTTTTCTTATTCTTCATCTCCTTCTTCTTCTTCTTCTTCTTCTTTTTCTTCTTCACTTTCTAGAGAGAGAATTTCTTTGAGGGAATTGGGTCTCTTTGGTGAATTTAAATAATGACTAGGATCCATGTATTTAGTGGTCTATTTAAGTTTATATAGGTGGTCTAATTACTAATAAAATGACCCCACTTAATAACTAATTAAAATAGGAAAGTTCCCTAACCTCCCAACTTAACCCACTTAAGCGACAAGGCTCCCTCACCCATGATACCACGCCCACGGATCATGGGTGGGTCCACACAGCGTACTAGTCCTTCGTGGGTGGTGGCCTGTAGCTCAATAAATTATGGTTTTGACCCATGACCCCTTCCCATAGGGAGTGGATCCACCTACTAGGCATGAGTCCAATATGTATGTAGCCCATTTTGGGCTGATTCTAGGGACTGTTTTGGGTCCTCCTCAAGGACTCTTGGTTGGTCCTTGGGGGGTCGTACCTTGTCGCCCTATCCCTAAAACCTTAATTCTAAGTATGGGAAGTAGAATCTACAACTCTAACCGTATCATCAAACTCTAGAACTCTCATGAAAAGCTCTAGGTTAGCCTACTAGTTTTCTGAGTGTTACAATATCTCCCCCTTGGAAACATTCTTCCTCGAATGAAAGTCTAAACACTTCTTAGATGAAACGATTCTAGACTAGAAGCCCATTAAGCATGCAACACATTCAAATGCACAAAAATAAAGGAGGAACTTCATCTCCCAGTTAAACATACTCAATGCAACACGAGTAAGTAGGAAATACATCTAACAACCCAAAATGCATGAAATTCTATATCTACTAATATTCAAGGAGGAACTACCATCTCCAAACTAAAACATGCTCAACACACTCTCATAGAGCTCATATGCAATTTACTCTCAAAAGCATTTTATTCAAGGAGGAATATCTCAACTCTGAACTAAGGCATGCTCATATATTTATCTCATGAAGCCCACATATGCAACTCATACTAAATGCACAACAACATGAGGAAAATTTAATCATGAAAACTCATTTTCTTTTAAATCCCAAGCTTTTGTCAACATGCATCATATAAGGAAATCATACACACATGACTCCACATAAAGAACAAATAATGAGGAACTCATATTCTTAATGCTAAAGGAGGATCACAAGGAAAGGGATGAGCATATCGGGACTTCTTATTGGCCCTTGGGCTCCCAAATAGCACCCCCACTAAAAGACCACTCCTTCACATTCTCATGGAAACTACTTTCTTGTTCTTCTATTTCTTAACTTTCCGATCTAAGATCCTAATCGGTATTCCTAAATTAGTGGAATTCTTAGTAACTACACTAAAGATCTCATATGAACCTAAAAATCCAAGACTAAACTTCCCCAACTCCCTACACCTCTCAAGGTGAGAATTTCAAGTCAACTCAAATCTTTAACATCAAAACACTCAACCACCTTGCTATCTAAGCATATCATCTGCCCCTTGAGAGTAGGCCTATACAGACTCTCCTAAACCTCCTTTCTTTTAATTCTAAGGTCAGAGCAAGTTATCACTAAACATTCACATCCATCACACAAGATGATTCTAAACCTAGGAGTCTATTCACTCACCACATCTAAGCAGTTCTAAACACCATATTTATTACACCTATCATCATACCCAAAGCTCAAATTGACCAAGTAGGGTTCTACCATCCATATCATAAAACAACAATAATGCCCATTCATACTAAAGACAACATTAAAGTTTATCATACAAAGTTACAAAAGACAAGCAATACCGGGATCTACTAAAGCATAAAACACATACCAGAACCACTAGGAGGAACTTGCTTATCCTTAATTCTTTTAGCCATAGCCTTTGGACAATCTTTCATCTTGTGGCCACTCTCAGCAAACATAAAGCAACCCTCTCTACCAGCTAATACCCTCATGTATCTTTTAATTCTACTAAGGTTAGATTAAGACAATTTTAAATCATTTCATCACCTTCTGTGAGGTCTACCAACCAATCATATCTAGGTATTATCTAAACACTCTACATAGACTCCCCCCTTCCACTCACGGATAGGCTTATTTGGGAACTAATAATTATACTATACGGGTTCTACAATCACATAAGAGCATAACAATAATACTACCAATCAATTCTTAGGGTGACATCTAAATCTAGTATATCAACTTCTAACTAGTCACATAGCCATAATTGGAGTTTAACCAACATTTTCTCACTCTCTCGTAGCATGAGCCCTTAAAGTAGTCATATCCTGAAGACCATCAAACAAGGATAAAGACCTTATATAATTAAACACTATGGTAAGAATTAGAGAATGAAGAAGTGAAGTTTTCAAGGTATCAAAGTGAAATTAAGAAAAAAACATTCTCAAGAAAAGAGCTGAAAATTTATAACAGCTAGTTGACTTAATTTAACGGCTAGTTGCTACTCTACTCAGATGGCAGTCACACCGCCAGTAGTGCCTGTCCGGCCGCCGGACCAGAGCCCACAAGAGCTGCGTGAGGATACAAACACCCTCTAACAAGAATCATCTTCAAATTCATCGTATAACTCTTCGAAACTATAAAAGACTGAAGAGATGAACATTGAAGTTGCTGAAAGAGAGTTAGAAGAAATTGGCGAATTAATTCCAACACTCCAACTGTTGTTCCTCGAGCAAAGGTAGATACAGGTATGGAATCACAGTTAAAGGGTATACTCCAAAAAGCAACAAATTCCATCGTCCCAATATCTTGTTCACAACAGGCGATTTGTGGGAGAATCGCGACTAGGTCGCCTTCAGGCCGCCTTCAAATTCAAACAACATCGGAGATGATTCGAACTAATTTAAACTCTGGGGAAACTTCCCCATAGAATGAGGAACATCTCATAGCAATTTCAAGCAATTTGGATAGTGGAATCGACTGCAACACAAATTTTGGTCAGTTCGTCGGAGCCCAGGTAAGCATAAAAGACAATAATGAACAAGTTTAGGATGGCAAGGAATGAGAAGAGACAGTGGGGGAAGTGGTGGTCTTAGCTCGACAATCCAATTTGGAAACTAATGCACCATATTAAGTTGAAGAAACACATTCTACAAACTTTTCTTTTGGTATTCAGGGCACTTCCAATTTGCCAACCCCAATGCCAATCTTAGCTACTCCACAACAGGAACATACAATCAACCACAGTGGCATGAACCCAGCTGAATCAGGCAATGCATAACTGTAGATGAAAAAGGATAAACAGGTATGGTTCCTAAGCTCACCTCTAGTCAAGTTCCTAATGATATTGTTGTTAATCAGTTGCAAGTTAATGCAAATGAGACTAGTAGTACTGCTACAATTCATGAGAAGCAGGGCACAAATCCAGAAATCAATAAGAACATGGAGGATAATACTCCCAGTAATATTCAAAAACATACTACCACTGTTCCCCTGCATAGGATAGGAACATGACTACTTACCACTCCAACTTTCCAAAAATCTCAAACAACTTTGAGAAGCACAATCCCCCTCCACCAAAAACTAGAAATGGATTGCAACATCCCAACCAATCAAATGATCATATTCAACCACCTCAAAGTCACCAAAATAGCTCCAAAAAAGAACATATTCCTGCACCTACTCCCTTTATTGTGGCTCAATCCTTTGCAGCCAAGATAAGGCAAAATCAAAACTTGGACAGATCCATCGAGCTTACTTCTCATGATCATACTACTAGACAATTTCTTGCTTCTGTTATATTTAGAAGAGAGGATTTTAATAGTAGATTGGCCACTAATTGTAAGTTCACTTTGGTTGGGAAGTTTACCAGCACCATGCCTAAATTAGAATTACTTAGGAAAAATTTCATACTCCAAACTCAACTTTCTGGAGGGGTGAAGATTGCTCATTTCAATTCAAGGCGTGTCTACATTGATCTGGATAATGAGCTCAATTACATCACTGTGTGGACCAAACAAAAAATGACCATTGAAGGCAAAATAATGAGGATTCAAAAATGGACCCTTACTTTTACACCTGAACAAGAGACACCAATAGTGCCCATTTGGATATCTCTCCCGAAATTGCCTTCTCATTGTTATATCAAAGAATATGTACCAATTTTATTGAAGAATATTGGAAATGTCCTCTATCTAGACTCTGCTTCAGTGCAAAAGACTAGGGGAAGTATGGCTAAAGTGAAAGTTCAAATTGACCTCACTAAAGCAAGACCACCTCATGTATGGATGGGTATTGATGAATATTACTACGACATTGGGAGATGGCAAGATATAGAGTATGAGGGTATTCCAGACTACTATATGTACTGTAGGCACCAAGGGCACTCGAACTATGAATGTTATATCAAAAGGAGGTATGAGGAATACAAAAAAAGAAGAGAAAGTGAGATGGAAAAGAGAAACAAAGACAAATCTGGGCAAGAACATATTAACAAAAGGGAGCAGGTCAATCAGAACAACAAAGAAGCTGGAAATAACTCACACAATGCAATCCAGCATTAGCAAAAGGAACAAAACAACAATCAACAAGAAGATCAGTGGCAAATGCAGAGAAGGAAGAATAACAGAGTCATTTATACCAAGGAACAAAATCCTGAAGATGCTCAGGGCCAAACAGCAGCAGAACATCAACAACATAACCAAGGTAATTCAGGTAACAATCTTATCCCTATTCATAATAATTATATTGATCTATCAGTGCAGGATCAACCAAATCTCCAAGATAATCAAGATATACAGATCAAAGAAAAAGTAAAAGAACCAAGGAGACAAAACCAATTACAGTCTAGTATGGTAAACTCTAAACCTCAGGCTCAGTTCAATAATCAGACTGCACAGGCCATCAAAGAGATAAAGGAATCCAACGTAGCTTCGAAGAACATTGGTATTGACTTAATACTCCCACCCCCAATACCCCTCCTATTAATTCTACTTGTGTTGCTGAAGTTGATGGAGAGATGGATGGAGGGAATCAGGAGAAAATTACTAATCTACAGGAAGGGGTGTCCAAAAGGGAGAGGGTATTGAATCATGTTCTGAATGAGGGGGTTCACACTGACCTTAGACCTAAACTTAGAGCCCTGCTACCTCTACAGAAGATACAGCCAGACAAAACAATCAACAGAACCAAGGCAGAAAATATGATAATGGTCAGTTGCAGATAGATGGTAATCTTAAAGAAAACTGAATGAGGCATCTGGTAAACAAGGAAACATAAGTAAGCAGACAGGTCAGGCCAATACCAATCAACAAGAAACTGGGAAACAAGCACAGGTTAAAGACAATGCAAACACTCCCCAAAAACAATCTAATAATAGATCCAAGGGTAAAATGAGTAAATAGAAGAGAGAAGCTATCAAAAGGAGGCAACAAAAAGAAGCAGAACTTTAGGGGGATAATATTCAAAAAAATTAGCAACAATTTTCACAGGAGCAGCAACAACAAGGTGACAACACCAAGGATAGAAACACTGAGTATGATGTGATACAATCGGAGGATGAGTCTCACCTTGATACTAATTCTATAGAGGAAGAAGCTGATGATGAGGAAGAAACCAGTAAGCATCTTATCAAAAGCTTCTGGATCCATTTTTCGAAGTGAATTTCAAGAGGAGATTCAAGAAATTGCTGATCAGCAGGGACTGTCACCTAGAAGAAAGAGACTGTCACATCAACAGACCAAACGGGCAATTCACACTGCATCTGCTACCTCTAGCAGACCAAACACTAGGTCCATAAGTAAAGGTTTTTGATGTTTAAAGCCATCTGCTGGAATGCTAGAAGCATCAACTCCCAAGGATCATTGGAAAGACTCTAAAATCTCAAGAAAATACATAACCTAGTTATCATTGTGATTCTTGAACCTTTTGTTGATAATGCATACCTCAACAACTACAAAATTCTCTTAAATATGGAGAAAGTTGTTTGTAATCCCAATGGCAAAATATGGATGTTTTGGAACTCTGATTTGAACTGTGATGTTTTAGAATCAGATGAACAACACATTACTTATATTATTCAACATGTGGAATATAAGGTGAAATTTAATATTTCCTCTGTTTATGCCAAGTGCAAGTACCATCTCAGAAGACCACTTTGGGACAGGCTTATTCATTTCTCCAATATGAACATCCCTTGGTGCACCATTGGAGACTTCAATGTTATTACGACTCCTGAAGAAAAGCATGGGGGTCTACTTTACAACATGAATAAAAGCTTTGAGTTCATCAGTGTTATTGAGGCTTGTGGTCTTGTGGATCTAGGGTATAGTCGTAAACACTTTACTTGGTGCAATCAAACACTACAAGAAAAGTTTTTTTTAACGACCATTTCATAACGAAGGAAAATAAATGTGGTCGTAAAAAGTGTATTCCTAACGACAAAATAATTATTTTGGTCATTAGAGTTAGTTTTTAATATATTATAAGTGAGAGGATAAATATTAGTCATTCTAAAATTATTTTCCGATCGTTAAAACAAACTACTAGTATGTATGTATATATATATATTATATTTTTGTTTTTATTTAAGAATAATTGTATTTGGGTTAAATCATAAATTTACAAATAATAACTTAAATAAAAAAAAGGTGCGTATTTTTCCCGCGGTTTTATTTGAGAAACAATCTAAGAGAAGCCCTACGTACGTTTCTCATTAGATCCACAACAGCTCATCACTAGATTTCAGTTTTCTTCGTTAGTAAGAGAAAATAAGATAGTTGTGAATCTACAGAGGGGTTCCTCTTCTTCACTTTTTCAATAAGAGTAAGCTTTGACTACAAAGAGGTGGGTTAAAGGATTTGACAGACATAAGGAGAAGAAACACTTACAGTTCTTGTAGCTCTGTACAATCCGTTTATTCTATATTGATAAGAACTCTGTTGATTCATATAAACTATCTTTCATATAGAATAATCGATAAGTACAACACACAAAAGATTGTATTTTAGTAAAAAGAATATCTAACGGGATGAGAAATAGAGAACAACTCCATCAATCATAATCATACCTAAGATATATTCTTGATGAATCCAAGGACAATCTTAGTAGATAAATAATGATCAATGTTTCCTCTAAACATTATAACGTCACATCCAATTTCATATAAAATTGAATTCCAGATACAAAAACAATTACAATTTATGTTAGTCTTTGTCAGGTTCCATTTTTGGTTATTGAATTATTACAATTTTAGAATTGGAAGATTCGAGTTACGTAATAAAAAATAGATAAAATCCATAGTATGACATAATTTATTGCTACGTGCTTGAATGTTACAGATGACGATGTACCCTGTCTTTTTGTGAAAGTTTTTGTGTGCTAACGTAGATTTGGAAAACTTTATTTTATCAATTGTAATGATCCCTTTCTGAGGGCATACTTCTATGTAAATTGCTTTGCTTCTCCCCTTCCTTGTTTGTCTATATGTCTGAACTTGTATCTTCATGTTGTCTAATTTGCCATGTTCTTATTCTAATGGATGGAATATGTGTTTTGTCCATATTTATAATGTGTTTGTCTGCTATTGGTAACTCGCCAAATTCATTGAATTCTTGTATATATGTTTGATTAATAGCTAGGTTAGCTAAGTAATCTAGATTGCAGAGCAGAGCAGCAAGAAACAGTGCAGAGCAGCGAGAAACAGTTAATCTAGAGTGCAGAGCAACGAGAAATAGTTAGTTTTTCTTATCCTTCTCTCAGCCAAATACTTAAGCTTTCTTTCATTGTATTCTATAAAGTCCAATTTGTTTTTGACGTTTTATATGCTGTCTCATTCTTGTTTTCAGTATGGTTTTTTTAATCTTTGAAATTCAATTATATACTAAAATGGATTTGAAATTCAGTTGCATCTAACTTTAGTTTTTATTAGTTGACAGTTTTCCAGAAATTGTCCACATTAATTCATTTAGATAAAAAACAAAGCTTGTAGATTTTTGATATGATTCAGTGGGCTGTACAGAGAAACTGAGAACTATTGTCATTTCTACTAAATCAACTATTTGTGTACCTGATTAAATTTTTTGTAGCACAATTCTCTTTGCATTAATATACACACCTAGAGGTAACCCCTACTTTCTTGGAGAATTTAACATGCAACTTCAAGTTTGTGGACCTGATCAAGTTCATGTATAGCAGAACTCCATTGGATTCATCTATACATGTCAAGAAGAATCTAATGAACGCAGAGTTAGAATTATTGGTTATTAATTTGTTGTCCCCCTTTTTTTCTCAGTATCTATTTTTTTTTTTATCTCATCAACACAACACCAGAACATTTACCATTCTTCATCTGCTTAGAATTTTTGTTTACTTAAATACTCCACAAATTGGTTCTATGATTCAAGTATCTTAGCATGTAGGAGATATAACTATTTTTAAGGTTTGTCAACCCCCTCTCGAACTTGTTTGATTGATTTAGTAATTCTTGGCCGATTAAATATAATTTTAGTTGTTGCACCTTTTGTAGTGTTGTATTGAAATACTTTTGTTCCAGATTCTATTGTGTAGACCGGATTGTGGCACCTGATAGGCAATGGATGCAACTTATTCATAATAGACTTGATGATGCTTATATACATGGGTTAGAATGCTTTTTGAATTATACTTTTACAAGATTGAGGAAAGCGAATGAAATAAGATGCCCATGTGTTAAATGTTGTAATGCAGTTTCTCGAACACGAGAGATAGTTAGATCACATTTAATAGTACATGGAATGATCCAAAATTATACCTTTTGGTATCACCATGGAGAGAGGACAGGTGAGACAGAAGAATCAGATTCTGAATCTGAAGATAATGAAAATGAAATTGGCGAGGATGATGAAGAGGATGAAATACATGAAATTCTTACAAATTACATCGTGCTTTTAATGTAGAAAATATGAATACTGGCGGTGATGATATTCCCTAGGAGGAACCAAATCCTGAAGTGAAAAGATTCTATAGTCTTTTAAAGGAATATGATCAACCACTATACAAAGGTTCAAAACTTTCAAAACTTTCCACTTCGGTGAAATTGCATCATATTAAAAGTATTGGTCATTGGAGTAATGACTCATTTAATATGTTATTGAAGATGTTAAAGAATGATTTGTTGCCTGATGAATCAAACTTGCCAGATTCATATTATGAAGCAAGGAAACTAATTCAAAGCCTAGGGCTTTCATATGATAAGATTGATGCATGTAAGAATGATTGCATGTTATATTGGAAAAATGATAAGTTAGTTGATTCTTGCAAAATTCGTGGTTCATCTAGATGGAAGGAGGATAAAATTAGTGGAGAAACTAGACTTAAAAAGGGGAAAAAGATAACAGACAATATCTTACACTATTTTCCTTTAAAGGCAAGGCTTCAAAGATTGTTTATGTGCTCAAAAACTTCTTCTTTAATGAGATGGCATCATGAAAACAAAGCTAGTGATGGGATTATGAGGCATCCAGTTGATTCAAAAGCATGGAAAAAGTTTGATGAACTTCATCAATCATTTGCTATGGAGCCTCATAATGTTAGACTTGGACTTGCTAGTGATGGTTTTCAACCATTTGGATGTTCTAGAACTCCCTATAATATTTGGCCGGTGGTACTTATTCCTTATAATTTACCACCTTTGTTATGCATGAAACAGGAAAATTTTATTTTGTCAATGCTTTATTCCCGGTCCAGGAAGTCCCGGAGATGCAATTGATGTTTATCTTCAACCATTGATTGATGAATTAAATGAATTATGGGAAACTAGAGTTGTTACCTTTAATGTGTCAATTAAACAGAACTTCACGTTGCATGTTGCTTTATTGTGGACCATTACTGACTTTCCAGCTTATGCAAATCTATCTGGTTGGAGTACAAAAGGAAAATTAGCTTGCCCATGTTTTAATAAAGAAACAATCTCAATTAGGTTGAATACTGGTCCAAAACAGTGTTATATGGGTCATAGACGGTTTCTTCCTCTTAATCACAAATGGAGGAAAGATAAAAAGTCATTTGATGGTACTATAGAATGGAGATTACCTCCAAATACATTATCTACTGATGACATACTTGATCAAGTGGCTTATTTAGATGGGTTACCTCTAAGAAATGATCCAAAGAAGAAGATTAAAGTATCACATGAGAAAAGAAGTGATAATTGGAATAAGAAGAGTATTATTTTTTATCTTCCATATTGGCAAACTTTGTTGTTGCGGCATAATTTAGATGTGATGCACATTGAGAAGAATATATGTGATAATATTTTGGGAACAATCTTAAATATCAAAGGCAAAACAAAAGACACCCTGAGCAGTCGCTTGGATTTGCAAGAAATGAACATCACGAAAGAATTACATCCAAAAGAAAATGGAGACAATTATGAGCTACCAACAACATATTTCACATTATCTCCTGAAGAGAAGCACAAGTTTTTAAATTTTTTGAAGGATTTAAGGGTTCCTGATGGATTTTCATAAAAAATTTATCATTGTATCAATATGAAAGATCGCAAAATCTCAGGATCAAAAAGTCATGATTGTCATGTTCTTCTTCAACATTTAATCCCACTTGCCATACGTAGTATGCTATGTACGGAGGTGCGTGAGCCAATAATTGAGTTGTCATTGTTTTTCAATATTATTGGAGCAAAGTGATTAAAACTAGCGGCGTTGGAACAAATAGAAGCACAAATTCCTGAAACTCAATGCAAGTTAGAAAAAGTTTTCCTTCCTGCTTTTTTTGATGTCATGGAGCACTTGCCAATTCATTTAGCTAATGAGGCTATGATTGCTGGACTTGTTCAATACTGATCAATGTATCTAATAGAGCGATGGTTATACTTTTTGAAGATTTTTATTCATAATAGATCATGCGTTGAAGGTTCTATTGCAGAGGGACATATAGCAAATGAATTTACGACCTTAAGTTCAAGGTATTTGCATATAATGGAAACAAAATTTAATCGCCTTGAATGGAATTATGATGGGGGTGCTATAGAATCTGATGGAGGTTTAATGATTTTTTGTCAACTTGGAAAAGCATTAAAAGGTGGCAAAATACACCGACTTGATTTAAAAGAAATGGAACAAGCCCATATTGATATTTTGAAGAATTGTGATGAAGTTCAACCATTTCTCGAGTAAGTAATTATTTTTCAAAATAATGATTTTGTAATTCTTCAAACTGCTTCAAAATGTAATTCTTCTCGAGTAAGTAATGACTCTTATTATGCTTCAATCTTCTATAGAGAGTTTTCTCAAGTTCCAGGTGATTCCTCTCAAAAAAATTCAGATAGACAATTCAACAGTTGGTTTAAAGAAAAGGTTAATACTATTTAAAAACTATTATTTTCAAATCATGGAAATAATATTTGCTAAACTATGTTCTTAATCATGATAGATTGCATGATTATACGAACATGGCAATAGTAAGAAAATGGAAGATTTACTCACATTGTCACGTGGTCCTATGAAATACGTGACAAGTTTCAAAGGCTACATTATTAATGGGTATAGATTTCATGTACAAGATTATGATAATGGTTTGAAGACTCAAAATTGTGGGATAGTTGTTGCCGGCGAGACTGATGAAAAAGATAGAATAATTGATTACTATGGAGAACTAACAGAGATTCTTGAATTACAATTTATTGGGGGGAGAAGATTGGTTTTGTTTAGATGTATGTGGTATGATGTTTATGACAAAGAAAGGGGAGTTAAAATGGATGAATATGACTTGCGAGTGTTAACCCACAACAATATTTGAAAACGGATGAGCCTTTTGTATTAGCCAATCAAGCATCACAAGTATTTTATGTGAGAGATCAATCTAATAAAGGCTGGAATGTGGTGCAAAAGTTTATGCCTCGTGATTCTTTTGATGATATGCAAAAGAATGATAATGATTCTAAGGATGTACATGATTCAATTGAAAGAAAAAGAAAAAGAACTCATACAGGTTTGGAACTTCATAGGGGATGCTTATATTTTTTCAATTACATGTACATATTCTAAATCTTCTATATGTAATTTTGATCCATTCAAGTAGTTAGAGTGAATAGAGGTTGATCCAATAACAATATCTTCTTATTTACTTTATATGAAATGACTAGAGACAATGTGTAGTCGCATTTATCTTTTGTTTGTTTATCCTACCTATTTTTATATTTGTTCTATGTTAATATCCGTCCTAAAAGATACTTAGCTAAATGTACTCTATTGTTGGACTTTATGATAGCATGAAATGAGTCCTTTAAATTTTAAGAAATCTGAAATGGTATCAAGTTCAAAGAATTTAAAGCAATCATTCCTTCCACCTGGTGCGTTATCTAGGGGAAGAGGGTAAAGCCTTAAATCTATGGGATTTTTAAGAGTAACTGCTCAAAAGAGAACCTTGATTGATCCAACAAATATAATGCTAGAGACTCTGAGAAGCAAATCAGGTATTATATTTTATTTTCTCAAGCTACACATTTTTATTGTTAGATGTTGTGCTTTATTTTCTCAAGCTATAGAGGTATGTGCATTCAGTTCTAAATAGATGTTTTCTTTATGTTGATTCCAACTCTAACTTTAGGAAAGTTCACTTTCATATTATCTGTACTAGGTCTATATTGATGTTTGTTTAAGAGAATAATTTTAGAAAATCTTGTATGGAGAAGCCTCAGATAGAAATTCAGGTTATTTAGTGTACTGATTAAGACTTTATAATGTTTGAATTGTAGAAAAGGAAATCAATCAGAACATTACATCTATGGGATCTGTTAAAGGAAGTATTGTAGTACAGGGAACTTCGATTGGGAAAAGTAAAGGTTGTAGTGCTACATATTCTGATAGGAATGAACTAGCATCGGACAAGAATAATATGCAGCCTGCTCTTGATCTAATAGAAGATGCAACTTCCTTTCCTCATGAAAATCTTGATGAAACGCAAGAGACTGCGAGAAGTAAACTAGGTTTCTAATCTTATTTTATTTTCATAGTATGCAATTTTTTTATTATTGTTGGCCGATCAAATATAATTTTAGTTGTTGCACCTTTTATTTTCTCTTGATGATCTTGAACTAATAGGAATAGGAAAAGGGTTTACATCTCTCAGCTCTGTTGGAGGAAGTGTAGAAAAGAGAAAACTGATTGGACACAACAAAGGTTGAGATACTGCCATTTCAAAATTATAATGTGGAATTTCATTTTTCCTTGCTCTGTGATCTTGATTAGTTCTAAATATATGTTTTCTTTAACTCTAACTTTAGGAAAGTTCACTTTCATATTTATCTTGAATAGGTTTATATTGATGTTTGTTTAAGAGATTTATTTTAGGAAATCTTGTATGGAGAAGCCTCAGAGAGAAATTCAGGTTATTTAGTGTACTGATTAAGAATTTAGAATGTTTGAAATGTAGAAAAGGAAATCGGGAAGAACATTACATCTATGGGATCTATTAAAAGAAGTATTGTAGTACAGGAAACTTCGATTGGAAAAAGTAAAGGTTCTAGTGCTGCATATTCTGATAGGAATGAACTAGCATCGGATAAGAATCTGATGCAATCTTGTCTTGATCAAATAGAAGATGAAACTTCATTTCCTCATAAAAATCTTTATGCAATGCAAGAGACTGCGAGAAGTAAACCAAGTTTCTAATCTTATTTTATTTTCTTAGTATACAATTTTTTATTATTGTTAAACGACTAAGGATGTATAATGTTTGAATTGTAGCGAAGGAGAATGGACAGAGCTTTACGTATGTGTCCTCTAGTAAAGAAAGTAATGTTGTACAGAGAATGTCAACTAGAAAAAGTAAAAATGAACTAGCACACAATAAGAACATTATGCAGCCTGGTTTTGATCTAATTAAAGTTGATACTTTATTTTCTCATGATGATCTTGAAGTAATGGACCGAGGTAAAGGGTTTACATCTCTCAGATCTATTAGAGGAAGCGTCGAAAAGAGAAAAATGATTGGAAACAACAATGGTTTAAATTCTGCTACATATGATCAGAATGTCGTTGCACAGAAGACTAATGTCATCCCTCCTTATTTTGATGCAATCGAAAGTGACACTTCATTTCCTAATGACTATCTTGAAGTAATGCAAGATACTTTGAGAAGCAAATATGGTATTATATTTTATTTTCTCAACTCCTATATATCTTTATTGATTTGAGTTTGAAATTTTATAAGTTCTTATCATAGGCAAGGCAAATAGACAGATTTTTACATCTATGGATTCTGGCAGAGGAAGTACTTTTCAGCAGAGAACTTCAATTGGAAAAAGTAAAGGGTACAATGCGGTATCTTCTGATACAAATATACTAGCACATAATAAGAACCTTAGGCAACCTGATTTTAGTCAAATAGAACATGATACTTTCTTTCCTCATGATGAGCTTGAAGTAATGCAACAAGATTTGAGAAGAAAATCAAGTATTTATCGACTTTAAGGTCTTATATATACAATAGTCCAAGTATGTGCACTAGAAAAGCAAGTAGAGAATCCCCACATGTACTTATAAGAACTTCTAAGTACTATTGATATGAAATTGCTTCAAGTATATTCCCTTTTTAGTTTTCTATGGATAGAATCTCTTGAGCTTTAATAGGTAAATTCATTTTCTGTTAGTGGATTGAGTTTGTTTTAATGTTTGATTAGCAAGGGAGCAAGCACAAAGTTTTACATCTGTGGGCTCTATGAGAAGGTGCGCTGAAAATAGGACTTTGAATGGACAAAGTAAAGATTCTGAAAATGCAGAGTATGAACTCGCTCAAAATAATAATTGTGTTCTTTCGGGGTTAGATCCAATGGAAGATGATCCTACCCTCCCTCGAGATGAAGTTGAAGTGATGCAAGATAATCGGAGAAGAAAAATAGGTATATAACTCTCTTAAGTTGTAGGACATCTTTGTTGTTTTCAAATTGAGACTCTTTTATGTTTGACTTATATCAAAATTTGTAGGGTCATGTGAATTTGAGAAGATCAAAAAGGTTAGAGGACCAAATTTGTGTAAAGTTGTTACAGGACTCAAACCTGGAGAAAAGCTTAGAGTCACTTTTTATCATAATCGAGTTGTTGGGGATCATGATGCTTTATTTTTTATACACTTAGGTTCCTTAGTTCGTGATCATAATATGTGTCATTTGCGGGTACACTCATGGACAGACATCGAAGAAGCTAATTTGGAACACATGTGGGGAGCTGTCACTATAAGTATTTAAATGATTACTACTGATTGAATTGCTATTTCTTGAATCTTGTTCTTGCTTCATTTCTTTGACTTTCTCAGCAACATATTACAACATTTAGTAATAGAAGTAAGCAGACCAATTACCTTTCTCAAAATTTAACAATTGATCTTAATACAATGTGGTTTGCTATTAATCAGGAAGAGCTTCTTCATCTCATCTTTTTTCTTTCTTATGGTCTGTTATTTGTCTATCTATTGTCTGCAATATTCCCTCTATCATTGTCCATAATCTGCAATTGTCCTCCTATTTTCAGCCCACCCCATCAAGTGTATAAACAATGTTACGCTTACAACTTACAACCTTGCTGATTATAAATTTAATAGTTGATCTTAGTACAATGTGGTTTGTAAGTAATCAGTAAGAGCTTTTTCATCCCATCATCTTATCTTATCTTGTTGTGACACTCTTTCATGACACTGCAACCTATGCTTTTCATCTCGTCTTATTTTCCTTCTCTTCTTCTTTCTTTCTTATGCTGTGTTATTTTTCTATCTATTGTCTAATATCGTTGTCCATAATCTACCATGTCCCCCTGTTTTCAAGCCACCCCATCAAGTGCATCAATATGTTACACTTACAACCTTGATGATTATATATTTAGGAGTTGATCTTTGTACAATGTGGTTAGCTAGTAATCAATAAGTACTTCTTCATCTCATCTTCTTATCTTATCTTGTTATGACACTCTTTCAAGACACTGCATGCTATGTTTTTCAACTTGTCTTCTTTTCCTTCTAATCTTCTTCTTTCTTTCTTTCTTCCTTATGCTCTATGCATATATATTGTCTGCAATACATATTAGGAAAAATTTGATAGTGATGACATGAATGGCCATAGAGATCATGTATTGAAACATATGATAAGGTTGCGGAACAATTGGAGAGGATCAGTGCCCATGAATGCAAAGTTGAAACCATTGAAAGAGGTTCTCAAAGATGTGCCACAGGGGGTTGACAAGAGTGATTGGGAATGGTTGGTCAAAGAGCATTTTTTATCCAAAAAATTTAAGGTAGGATATTTATTAACCAGTCAATTATATTGTCTATCATAATGTTGCTAATGTGTTGTTAATACAGGAAACAAGTACGTGAAACGCAAGGAATATGTCTAAGTTGAGTATGCCTCACCGTACGGGTAGCAAGCCAATTAGAGAGATAATTTATGAATTGGTACGTATGCGATTCTTCTACACCTATTAAAAAAGCTCCTCTTCGTTTCAAATATATGACTATTTGAATGTTAAGGGAGAAAAGCATGGTAATCCACCAAACATGGTGACTATCTTCTTTGAGACTCGTAAGAAGGACAACAAGCTTCTCGAACCTGAAAATAATAAAATATATGTATGTCCATTTACAAATTTCTGGTTGCATACTTTTACTGAAGGTATATTGCATTATCCTTTAATTTTCTTGTATTTTACAAGATGAAATTCAAGAACTACTACAAGTTTAGCCGTCGCTTACTAATAACGAGGTGGTAGAAAGATGTTTCGGACCTCAGAGCAAGAGTCATGTGATTGGATTTGGTGGTGGGATAATCAGTAGGGATTTGAAAGGAGGTAGCGATGCAAAGATTGCACTGTTAGAAGAGCTAAATACGAGTCGAAAGGAAAAGGCTGGACTATTAGAAGAACTAAATGCGACTCGAAAAGAAAATGAATTAATTAAAAGACACTTCGATAACATAGAGAAGAAATGTAAAATGTTTGACAGTGCAATCTTTAGAGATCCTTCATCACCACCATCATCATCAAGTGAATAAAGTAATTGATGAATCAATTTACAACTTAGTAAGCTTTTTACTACTTAAGGCATGAAGTATCAATATCAGCTAGCTCATGTGACCAGTTAAAATCAAAAGTATTCCCCTTTGGACATATTACTGTTTCCTCTATCTTTTTGTAACTTGACATTAATCTCTCCCTTCTTATTTTTATTTTCATCATTTGTTTTTTATCCTTTCATTAATTTCAGCAAGAGCAGTCTCCCTGGCAGCATTTCAAACTTCTGCACTTTCAGTTCTCTTCTTCTGAATTACCTCCAACGTTGCACCCACAATGGACCTAGAGTAAGGCTTCATGGTCTTACGTCACCTCTTTTTAGGCAGCTTCTTGTTTCCTATACATAGTTGTCTAAGTAAGTTTTGATGGCTTCAGCTTTTTGTGGAAGTACTGTTTGTATTTGGTGTTGACGAATAGGAACACTTGAGAATCTGAACGAATAAATTTGATGCTCTTCCAAGGATAAATATCCGAACCACTGAAACAACAAAGTTCAGTCTTGAGAACCATGGTTGATGTTGTAGCAAGCTGCCCTCCCTTTACAACACAAGTTCAGTCTTGAGAACCATGATTGATGTTGTAGCAAGTTGCCCTTCCTTTACAACACCTCAACATCCATTAGATTTTGGGCAGAGATTTGAATCCTTGGAGCACCTTCATTAGAAATTAGTTAGTATTATATGTTGTTAACGTTGTGCTTCTGTACTTTGCCGAATATTGTTGTGAAACAAATCATTTTAATTTCTTACAATCTGTATTTTTGATGAGAAAATAATTATGCAATCATTATTTATGTCTCCGCGACATATATATCGGATTGAATTATTCAATTAACTGATGCAAATATTTGTCCTTGCAACAGATCATGATCAAGAATTTGAAGTGACGAAGGATCTTCAAGTCATGTGGAGCGAGTTGAACAACAATTGAAGATATTAGCAGAGATGAACAAGTTAAAGCGCAAGAAGTTCATTAAACTTATTTTACAAAACTAGGGTATTTTCTTTAAATTATTAATTACCATGTCTACATATATATACATTCTAGATTCTTATTTTTCTTTTTGTAGGATTTTTAGAAACTCTTCATTCATTGTACGTAATTAACTACGTACGTACTTACATTATCATCAATTTATATTATTGACTCTATTTTATGACATTGGAAATGTTTTTTTAATTACATATATATGAAATATAATGATTTTTAATTATTAATCACCAGGGATCAGACAAAATGTAAGGTTTTATTTAATAATATTTAGTTTTTAAAAATATCAACAAAGGGAAATACATGGTTGTTAACATGGATTCCAGTCGCTAAAAGAGCTTATAATATAACTATATGAAGTTCTCTAGCGACCAAGATAAAAATTACCGAATGGGAAATGTGATCGCAAAAAAGATCTAATGACCAATTTTTTTGCCGTCACTAAAGATTTCTTAACGACCGGACTTGAATTTGGTCGTCTAGTATTAACGTCGGAGCTACTAACGAAGGACGATGATTTTTGTCCAGTCATAAATGACCAATAACGGCTGGATTTGCCCTTTTAGAGACTAATTTTCCTTTCGCTAAAGACCCATTTTCTTGTAGTGAATGATATGACGAACATAGGATGTGGAAGAGACTTGATAGAGCTATGGTGAATGATCAATGGTTGGAAAATATGCCCCAAGTACCATCAGCCATTTACCATCAGTTGGTTCAGATCATTGTCCCTTGCTTATGGAAGTGATGGTAAGAGCTGAAAAAAATAGTAAATACTTCAAATTTCTTCACTGCTGGACATATCATGCTGGCTTTCAATCCATTGTTAAAGTGTGCTGGGATAGGGATTATGAGGGTAATCCTATGTACATTCTTCATCAGAAAATGAAAAGGCTAAGTTATTCTCTTAGTTCTTGGTCCAAAAAAGAGTTTGAGAATATTTTCAATACTGTTAAAGAGTATGAAGAAAATGTCCAACAAACTGAGGAAGAAGTCATCATCAACAATACCGAGGATAATAGATATAAACTCCATTATGTCTATGCACATTACATCAAATATTTTAAGTTAGAAGCTTCCATTGTAAAGTAGAAAACACAACTTCAGTGGTTCAAGGAAGGTGACACTAACTCCAAATATTTCCATGCTATCATGAGGGGAAGAAGACGAAAACTTTTTATTCACAAAATTTGTATTGGTGATGATAACTGGGTATATTGAGATGATGGTATTGCTGCTGCTGCATGTGACTAGTTCCAGTACATTTTTACTGGTACAGACAATAGAGTGAATGAAGGAGTTTTACAACACTTTCCCAGAATGATCAATGAGGAACAAAATAACAGGTTACAGGCTATACCGACTATGGATGAGCTAAAGCAAGTGATTTTCTCTATGAACCCCAATTCAGCCCCGGGTCCTGATGGTTATGGAGGCAAGTTTTATCAATGTTGTTGGGATATAATCAAATTTGATCTTTTGGAGGCTATTAAATCATTCTTTTGTGGCTGTGGGATGCCCAAATTCATCTCTCATGCCTGTTTGGTTTTTCTTCCTAAGGTTGAACATCCTAATAAGTTGAATGAATTTCGACCTATTAGTTTGAGTAATTTCACCAACAAAATTATTTCTAAACTTTTGTGCATCAGATTGTCTTCTATTCGTCCATATCTTATCTCGGACAATCAATCGGGGTTTGTTAAAGGTAGGAGCATTTTTGAGAACATTATGCTGGCTCAATAAATCACTCATGACATCAAGAAACGTAATGAATGGGACAATGTGCTGATCAAACTCGACATGGGTAAGGCTTACGATAGAGTCTCTTGGGCTTTCACTTGCTTGGTTATGAGGAAAATGGGATTTAGTGAGTTGGTCATTGACATGATTCGGCGAATTGTGAGCAATAATTGGTACTCTGTTATAGTGAATGGAACTAGACATGGTTTCTTTCACTCGACTAGGGGTCTCAAGCAAGGCGATCCTCTTTCCCTGGCCCTATTTATTTTAGGTGCGGAGGTATTATCTACGATGTTGAACAATCTACATCAAATTCAAGAATACAAAGGTTTCCAAATGGAAACAAGGGGACAACACATTAATCATTTGAGTTTTGCACATGATGTGATCATTTTTAGCATCAAGTGACAGACTATCTTTATAGCTTATTATGAAGACCTTGTCTACGTATGAAACTACATCCAGCCAGCTCATCAACAAAGACAAAAGTCATTTCATGGCTCCTGAAAATACTCCAGTACATATTATCCAGTTGATCAAAGAGATTACTAGTTTTATTCAGAAAGGGAGCCCTATCAATTACCTTGGATGCCCACTTTACATAGGGAGGAAAAGAATTATCTACTAGTCTGATCTGGTTGCAGAGGTGATGAACAAAATCAGTGGATGGCAATCCAAAATTCTTAGCGTTGGAGGAAGAGCTACTTCGATAAAACATGTACTTCAATCAATCCCGATTCATACTGTGGTTCCAATATCACCTCCGAAAACCACCATCCAATATATGAAGAAAGTGATCGCAGATTTTCTCTGGAGATGGGATAAAGAGAAGAAAATATATCATTGGGCATCTTAGGAAACTCCTAGCTATCCCTATGAGGAAGGGGGCATTAGTGTAAGAAAACTTGAAGATATCTGCACTTTTTTACAGTTCAAACAATGGTGGATCTTTATAACCAAAAGTTTATTATGGGGCCAATTCCTTAAATCCAAATATTGCCAAAGAGCTCATGCAGTTGAAAAAAAACATCATACAGGGCAATCATTGAGTTGGGGATATATGATGAGAAACAAGGCCACTGTTGAAGCTCAAATCGGGTGGAAAATACACTCCGAAACTTTTTCATTTTGGTGGGACAATTGGTCTGGAGATGGTCCTCTTGCTCAACATGACAGTAACATTACCAGCCTCAATACTGTCACAGTGTCACAATTTATTACTGTTGGCACTTGGAATGAGTATATGGTAAGAAGGCATGCACCTCCTCTTCTGGTTCCTAAAATCTTCAACACTAGAATTTGCCACCAAGAGAATGATACTAATTAAGTTGTGTGGACCCCAACTACCAGTGGTGTGTTTTCCTGCTTTTCTGCCTGGGAACTCATCAGAAAAAAGAAGGAAAATAGTAGAATTGACACTCATACCTGGAATAAAAATATTCCTTTTAAAGTATCATTTCTACTTTGGAGAGCTTTAATATCCAAACTCCCTACCAATGAGAAGATTATTATGTTTGGAAGCGACCCCAGCAGATGTTCATGCTGCAGACTTCAAGGATGGGATGACAACAACCATATATTTGTTATTGGTCATTTTGATGATCATATATGGAATCTCTTTTCATCTTTCGTAGGCACTGTTCACAGGCACATTCCTCTAAAAAATCAATTCATGAAGTGGTTGGGGCTGGAAACCAAAAATGAAGTACATAAGATTCTCTTGCAGGCTCTTCCAATTTTTATCTGTTGGAACCAATGGAAAAATAGGTGTGCTGTTAAATATGGGGGCAAACAATCGAGTGTTTCTAGAGTTACATTACTAATTCTCAAAGACATTACCAACATGCTTCAGTCTGCTTTCCCTTATCTCCAGTAGCCTAACATTTGTGAAAGGTTGCTGAAAATTGTGGAGGGTTGTTGGCAGGAAGTTCATGTCAAGGAAGTGAAATGGATTAGGCCACCTGGTAATATATTCAAGTTAAACAAAGATGGAAGTGCATTAGGAAATCCCGATCAGATGGGTGGTGGAGGAATTCTTAGAGACTCTAAGGGTGATATGGTGTATGCATTCATCATTCCCTTAGGAAGTGGCACCAACGACCAAGTTGAAACACTTGCAGCTGCTCATGGGATTCAATGGTGTCTTCAGCATGGTTTCAAAAGAATCATCCTGGAGATTGATTTAGAAATGCTTACCAAATGGCTTTCTCACCGAATCAAAACTCCTTAGAGCCTGCAGCAACACATTTCTCCTCTTATCAACACCATCAGTCAGCTGGAACTTTTTCTGTGTAGACACACTTACAGGGAAGCTAATAGTACTGCAGATTTTCTCTCCAAAAAAAGTCACAAAACTGACATAGTTCATCACTACGACACTTATCAACAACTAACAGTAGAGGCCAAAGGTAGCTATTTGCTGGAAAAGATGGGCATGTCCAACTTTAGAAGAAAGAGATTGAAAAGAATTAAACGACCTTCATGATGTTGCACTCGTTAGTCAACTACCCTGTTCATTATAGCTTTTCTATTAGATTTAGCTTTTTGGATAGGCTTAGGTTTTATTCTCTTATTACTTTGTAAGGGGAGAGTCTCCCTTATTTATACTTCCAAGTTACTTTGTATCAAGAGGAGTCCTCGATTATAGATGCATAGAGATTACGTTTCCTTTATAGTATGAGGACAAGTTGACTATCCTTAGGAGGAAGGTTGACTCTTGAACCACCATAGGACTGAAGGTAAGGTTTTATGTCCCCCTCCTTGTATTTTGCTTTAGTTTTTATTTATGATAAGGCCTGGGGGTGTTTCTAAGGCCCTGACCCCCCAATGGTCATTAATAAAAATAAAAAATAAAAATAAATAAATAAGTGAAGTTTCCTAAACATTCAATAGCCTACTGTTCATAAATGTGGCGCGCTTCACATTTCTGAACAAGACTCTACAAGTCGTTGTTTAAGACAATCCTAGAGCCATTCTAAACCTTGTGCTCTAATTACAAAGTTTTTCATGACTCATGGGCACACCCTAGATGTAACATGGTGTACTTGACCCCGAAGGGGTCTCATACAAGCCCTTAGAATATCATAACATAAGATAATAGAAATGATGCGGAAATTTATAAAACTTTTTGTTTACAATCGAAGCCTTTATAGAAGCAAGCAGAAGTCTTTCTACAGGTTGATTCAAACCATATAATACAACTTGATTAACACTTTGGGATGCAGCCCATACAAAACTCTAAAACATTAAAGAAAAGATATAAATGCAATGGTGGCTTTATCCTCGACGCTATGAGGACTCACCAAATCTTCAACTCTTTTGCACTCCCAGAAACCAATCTTCAAAAATGGAACTCAAATCACCGGACTCTACATTTGACAACAATATAGGTAAGAGTATGTGTTATTAAAAAAAGTAGTAAATATGTTAGCTAGTATAACATCAAGAGCATAACAAAAGCGTTAGCCAACACAAGGCATAATATAAGAATAAATCAACCTAAGGCATAATCCAATGACATAGGAAATACCACATTTTCATTAACATAGTCCATAATTATCTACTTGTAATATAAGAGAAACTTCATAAGTAACCTCCAAGTCATACTTGTGCAATGCATTGATGAGACCCTATAATCCCACCTAGGCTAAGTACCACTTTTAGGCCATCATACCTCTTTATCATATTTGATCTCATCCTTCAGCTTACTTCTCATAGGCAAGGGAATCTCTAACCTTTAGTCTATCATATAATGCAAAACAACTTATAGCAACAATCCAAGTCAAGCATACATCATAAGCATAAGCCATAGTCTTATTCATCATATAGACCTTCATAGCATTAAAGTAACATACCACAACTACCTTCAAAGCATACTTGTGCAATGCATGAATAAGATCCCATAATCTCCTCCATACTAAGTAAAGCCTCTTGAATAACCATGGTTCATAATAGACTTGACCTAGTGGGAATTAACGTTAATCGAATAGACCATGTGAGCTTACAAGGAATCCGATGTCATGCCCCACACCAAAAAGAGGTGTCCTACTTTACTAAGGTAGAGCAAACATGTGTTAGCTTTTAGGTGGATCCAAAAACTAAATACCCTATGGGGGAAAATATTTTATAACATAAGGAGATTGTTACTAGAAACCCCAACCTTACTTGATGGGGAAGCTTCCATCTCATAAGGTTACTGTTAGAAACCCAGCCTTAATTAACAGGAGAGCCTCTATATCATATTCAATATCCACTCGATGCTAAGCATTATTTTCATGGGTTACTTATTGAATCATATTTTTTGAAATAAGGACGTTTAGGTTTGACTAATAAGATCTGTGAACAACCCTAGTTGCTGGTCCTGCTGCCCTCCCGGACTTCATATTCATCATTTTCGAAAGCGAGGGGAAGGGATCAAGATGAAGAGATGTCAAAGGGGCTTCTTACTTCCCAAACGGATCCTCCTACATCTATATATAAACGCTGGTTTATCAAGGTCGTAGATCACTGATGTCGAATTCACGAAAAAGATCATATGTGAAAGAATCGTCAGATTATGGGTTCCCGGAGTAGACGGAAGGCTCAGCAGAGGGGATCTGGTAACTGTTATGAATGTGGAGGAGTGGGGCATTTTTCTCGTTACTGTTCGTCCACCGGAAGCTCGTAGCACGCCCTCCCTCTGCTCGTTACGTTAGCAAGCAAGCCATCGTAAGAGACGCAGCTTTTCGGAGCGGACCAATCTTCCGTGCCGCCCCCCCCTTACTCTCTCAAGTGGTTGGCCGTTCGATCGAGTCCATCCCTTGAAGTCGTACCCTCAACTTGTTTCATTAGGATAACTCATTAGATCATGCGTGAGAATAACCTTTCAGCATCTATGTCATCATGTTAGATTCAATTAGGTGGGAATTGCCTTTCAACCTAGAATCTTCATTATGTGAGAAAAATCATTCACAGTATGTTCATTATGTCTTCATGAGAATAGCCTTTCAATCAATAAAATAACATCATCATAATCATGGTCTCTTCATACATAGGAATGCATAAGTATGTGTGTGAGAATAGACTTTCAACAACACCGCCATTAAGGACTAAGGACCATATTCAATCAACACAATCTAGAATTCATTAAATTAGACATGGATATAATCAAAGTTCAAGTAATCAATTCATTACATGCATGATCTGATATACAAATAACATAGTTCCTGTTGGTGAAGCCTTTCCATAATAATAAAATATACAATTAAACCTACATAATGGTTCACTCTTAAAGCATTAACATTATTGGTTCATTTATATTATCTTCTACCCTCAAAGCCCTAGGAATCACAGTCATACTACAAGCTTTACTCTCAAGCAACACCTCACATGGTCATCACATATGCATAATTCTCAAGCTAATGTGACAACATGCTTCATTCTTAAGCAATTATAGCCATATATCATCATACATAGTTGATCTTAGCCAATTCATGTGTGTAAGTTTTCATCTTAAGAAATCTATTCATGATTCATCATATAAGTCCTAATCTAATCAATTCATGTCTTCAAGCTTTGATTTTTGAGTAATTATTAGCTAGGTCTTCTAATCTCAAGCAATTCATGAAGTAATTTATCAATCTTAGAAGGTCACATCAAAGCCCTCAATTTCCTCTTCCATGTCATAAAACCAAACTTTATCAAGTTCATCAATTAAACTAGGGTTAGCCATGGAAAACACACAATCTCATCATAATACCATGATTCAATCCTAAAACAATCATAAACAAATACTATCCACTCAATTGGAATCATACTCAACTTAGCCCACAATATTGGAAGGAACTCTAACTTCAATTGGGGACTTTCATTTTCCCAATCAGGGGGATTCTAAGGGGATCCATGGATGGTAGAATCCATGGATGAATAATATAACATACCAATATTATAAAGCCCTCACAAAAGCTTGAAAAACTGGAGTAATTTGAAATTTTTTTGGGTGTCTTTGGTGAATTAAAATAATGACTAGGGTCCATGTATCTAGGGGTCTACTAGGTTTATAAAGGTGGTCTTATTACTAATAAAAGGGCCACCTTAATAACTAATTAAAATAGGAAAGTTCCCTAACCTCCCAACTTAACCCACTTAAGGTCCAAGGCTGCCTCACCCATGAGACCACGCCAACGGACCATGGGTGGGTCCACAGTGCGTACTAGTCCTCCGTGGGTGGTGGCCTATAGCTCAAAAACTTGGGGTCTTGACCCACAAACCCTTCCCACGGGGCGTGGGTCCACCTACTAGGTGTGAGTCCCATCCGTAGGTGGCCCATTTTGGGCAGTTTCTAGGGACTATTTTGGGTCCTCCTTAAGGACTCTTGGTTGGTCCTTGGGTGGTTGTACCTTGATTTCCTAGCCGTAAAACCTTCATTCTAAGTACGGGAAGTTGAATCTATGACTCTAACCTTCACATCAAACTTTAGAATTTTCACGAAAACATCTAGTTTATCCTACTAGTTTTCTGGGTGTTACAATTGACCCACGACCCGTATTGATGGGGAGTGGGTTGGTGACTGGAACATACTGGCCACCAACGGATGCACCCTCCATGGGGAGTGGACCCACCCACAGGGCATGGGTCCATCCGCAACTCACTGTTTTGGGTAGCTTAGCTAGGGTCCTCCTTAAGGACCCTTGGTTGGTCCTTAGAGGTTAATATACCGTGAGTTTATGGTATTTTACTACATTTCACTTAAGAGTTGTGTGTGTCTAGGGCCATTTTGTATTGGTTTTTATGTGTTTTTATCATGTTTTGTAGGAAAGATGTTCAGGCACAGAAATAAAGAGACAACTAAAAGATGTGCAAAAAAGGGCATCTACGGATGTGATCTACGGACAATAGGTCCATTGACACTCCATAGATGGTGACCATAGATCAGCAGGGCAAGGCATGAAAGGAGAATCAGGGAATCTGACTAAGTGTGGAACCACGGTGACCATTGATCTACAGACCGTACTGTTGAATCGTAGAATGATACTGCGAGGATTCCAGTACCTGATTTTTGAATATTCCAAGTGTGGAGCCACGGAGAGGGATCGACATACCGTAGATCGATCTACATTATGTACTCGTGGTCCATCGTTTTCTTTAGAGAAGTTGTGTTTTGGAAGCTGAAAATATTTCCAAGTCCTGGGTGAAGGAAGGGACTCACGGACCGTAGATCCATTAATGGTCCGTGAGTCAGTCTCATGGAATGAAGACGCGTACCGGGACATAATTCCCTTATTTCATTTCGTTTTTAGTTAGGACTTATTTTTCAATATATATGGCATGTAAACATCATTTTTGGGAGTTAGATTTTAGTAGTTTAGTTCTACTTTGTGACTTGGGATTAACTTTTTGCAAACCTAGCAATTCTTGATTTCCTAAGTTGATTTTGAAGAGTTTGGTCTTGAAATTCAAGTTGAAATTCCATGTTTGCTATTCTCAATTATGTAAGTTCATAATTCTTTCATCTAAAACAATGAATTGTGTTCATATGATTATGAGTAACTAAACTCCACAACTATGGTTGTGTGAACCATGAGTAATTAACAAAGTATGAATAGTAAATAAGAAATTCTTGAATAGTGTTTTGCATGCATTGATAATTATTTTGTTTATTAGTCCTTTTCACGGTGCGCAACATTAGAACTCGCCTTGTTGCTACTTGGCGGACCAAGGAGGTAATCAACAAGGAAAGAATTATCAACATAGATATAGTGTGATACTATCTAATAGTCTAGTGTCGATTGGTGCGAAGTAATAACTAAGCCAAAAATCGATGTGATGTCTAATATGAGGTAAGAGTTAGTAAATTATACACACGTAGCCGGACCAAGGTGTGGGGTGAAATTCTCAAGATGTCAGACCAAGGATTTAGAGATACATAGCTTATCACTTTACATGTAGCACACTAGAAAATGATTGCTATTACTAGGATTACTGCGTTATGAGCTTGTGGGGAACACGTACACCCTAGTTAATTCTCTAATCTTGATAATAACCAAAATTGACTTTTTTTTACTGATTACTTATTGAATTCTTACAATTTGTTTCACAAATCCCCCTACTTTTAATTACTTGTTTCTGGAAGTAATTTGACTAAACGAATATAATTGTTGGTTAAAGTGAAGTCTAAACCATTTTCCTCGTGGGATCGACCTCAACCTACAAGTTGGGTTCTTTAATTGATAACGATCGCTTATGCTTCTTTAGGGAGGTGTAATTTGAGCGTATCAGGGGTCGTACCTTGACGTTCTAACCCTAGCCCATTAATGATAAGTATGGATGTTAAATCTATGACTCTAACCCTCACGTCTAGCTCTAGTTGACCTGCTAAACTACGAGGTGTTACAATATCTGCACCTTGGCATTTCTTTAGGTCACGACTCTAGACTAGCAACCCATCTAAATGCAAAAACTTAAAGGAGGAACTTCATCCCAAAGCTAAACATAGTCATGCAACACAAGGAAGTATGAACTACATCTAACAACCCAATATGCAAGAATTCTCATAACTAGTCATGTTCAAGTAGGAACTATCATCTTCTAGCCATAAGATGCTCAACATACACACATGGTGTTTCAAACCTATGGTGAACTATACTACTACCCTCTATAGGACCCTATGAATTGAATATCCCAAGGTATCTTCCAAACACCTTAGGCATCAAATCTTTTAACTTACCCAAACTCAAAATGGCCAAGTAGGGTTCTACCATCGTTAACATAAAACAACAATAAAGCCTATTCATACTAAAGACAACATCAAAGTCTAACATATAAAGTCTATCAAGTCACAAAAGACAAGAAATACTAGAATCTACTAATTCACAAAAAAAACTAGTATCAACATTCGCAGGACACTCTTTTTCACCCCTAGCTTGGAGAGCATAAAACCTATTTTTTCTTTAGAGAACTAGCAACCAAACCAATTGGACCGCATGAAGGGTAGGGTTGAGACCTACGACGACTATCTCCTTCATTTCTAGCAACAGTAGGGCAATGCCTTATCTTGTGGCCTCAATTACCACAACCAACATAAACATTAGAACCATCTAAGCATTCACCCTCATGCCTTCTATCACACTTACTACATCCCGACAATAAAATCTCACTACTATCATCTTGAGACTTAGGGTTATACACCCTCTTTTGGTTGAACTTAGGAGTACTTGAGGGCCATTGCTCGGGCAACTTTTGGATACACTTAGGTTGACCTTTCTCATCGGACCTTGTGTTCAAGAAGTTTCCATGTCAGATTTTAGCCCCCTATATTTCCTTATCCTTCTCGTGAAGCTTTCATTCCTCAATTTGTTGGGCATGCACCATAAGACGTGAGATATCCATATAGAGGATAGGCATTACCGTACAACATTCTTTTTCTACCAAGTCGGATACTCCCATCATGAACTTATTCTTCTTAGTCCTCGAATCTTCCACTATAGTGGGAGCATGCTTGGATAGTTGGGTAAATTTCAAGTCATTCCTAAACACTCATGCTACCCTTCCTAAAGTTAATGAACTCTTGCAAAATATATTCCCTTGACTCTAGGGGAAAGAACCTATCAAGAAATGCCAACTTAAACTCTTCCCGGTCTAGTGGACCTGCTCCTACCGATTTGCCATCTTTCAATTCTTCATACCACACTTGAGCAACACATTTCAATTGGTAAGTGGCTAGCTCCGCTCTTTCTATCGAAGTCACCCCCATAATGGCAAGTAACTCTTATACTACATCTATAAAATCTTTCGGATCCTCTTCGACTTTGAAGCTATAAAACTCCGCAGGGTTTATCTTAATAAAATCCTTCACTCTTGTAGTGGGTGTACCCACTATTGGGTTCACGGTGGCTACCACCTGTCTATTGGCTTGTGCCGTCACAACTTGAACCAATAGTTGAAAAATTGACCTAAACTCTGCATGAGTAACATTCTCAACTAGAGGATCAATTGAAGCTTGAGGAGGACTTTGGGGAGGAACCTCTTGGTCCACATTGTCTTCCTCATTCCTTCTGGCATTAGCCCTTTTGGTCTTCATATCCTAAAAACCATAGGGCACAAATTAGGAGAAAGACTTGCTAGAGATAAACTCTATGGAACGACATAGAGAATTAAGTGAGATTTTCTAATCATCTAATAACTTCCTATTCACAAATGTGGTGCGCTTCACACTTATGAACCAGACTCTACTAGATGTGGTTTTGAGACAATCCTAGAATCATTCTAAACCTTGTGCTCTAATTACCAAGTTTGTCACGACCTAGGGATACACCCTATATGAACATGGCGTACTAGACCCCGAAAGGCCTAACACAAGCCACTTAGAATATCATAACATTAAGTAAACAGAAATGATGTAGACATTTTGAAACTTTTTCCATACAATCGAAGTCTCTATAAAAGTAAGTGAAATTCTATAACACGTTGTCTCACGCCATCTAAAACAACTTGAATAACTCTTTGGGATGTAGCCCATACAATAGTCTAAAACATAAAAGAAAAGACATAAAGGAAAGTTGATCAATCCTCGATGCTATTAGGACTCACAAAGTCTTCAACTCGTTGTTCTACTCGAAACCTAGCCATGAAAATCAAAATCAATACCGCAGGACCCTATATTTGACAAAAATGTAGGCAAGAGTATGCGTCAGTACAAAATGTTAGTCAACAAGAGACAAATACCATAATAAGAGACAACCAAATAGTAATAAGCATAATCTCCAACATAGACATAAAGTAAGCATTAGTTATCATAAGCATAATCAACATACATAGTCAATACTTATACCTTCATATCATAAGAGAACCACTTCATAAGTAACCTCCAAGTATTCTTGTGCAATGCATCGATAACTCCCCATAATATCATCCATGCCAAGTATCCCCTTTGGCCATCATAATCATACTTACCATCCTATGGTGTCATCTTAAGCTTAATTCTCGTAGACAAGGTAATCTTCACCTTTAGTCAACATATCAAGGATGGCAACTATAACAACAATCCAAACTAAGCATACATCATATAAGAGAAACAATTTCTAGGTAATCTGAAGTCATACTTGTGCAATGCACATATAAGACCCCATAATCTCACTCATACTAAGTATCACTTTAAGTCATCATGCATATTGTTTATCTATTCGATTTCATATTTAGGTCATTATAAAGGACAAGGGAAATCACCTAAAGTCGTACATGTCATGGAAGGCCTTCGAAGCTACAATCCACACAATTCATAATTCATAACATAAAACATTTAAGGAATCATAGGTATTCACCTCCATTTTCATTTTAAGTAATCATAGGTATTCACATCCATGTTCATTTTAATAAGATATAGGTATTCTCCTCCATATCCATCTTAGGGTGTAATGTAGGTATTCGTTTCCACATCACTTAATAAGGATCATAGGTAATCACCTCCATGTCCATCCTAATATGATATAGGCATTCACCTCCATATCACTATTAGGGTGCAATTTAGGTATTCACCTCCACATCCCTTAATAAGGATCATAGGTAATCACATCCATGCCCATCCTAATATGATATTGGTATTCGCCTCCATATCACTTTAAAGGCTAATGTGTATTCACCTCTTGCCTTGCTATAAAAGTTATATATTAAGGGTAATCATCACACACTTCTCATTTCATGACATTGGTTAACACTTCTTGTTTATCTAATTAGGAATTAGGGGTTTCACCTCAAATTCCTCTCATATAAAGGTCTTTGGGGGAATCACCGTAACCTCATCACATAACATAGTCCTTGGACTTAGATTCTATTTAGGTGAGCAAACCATTCAACCTAGAATCATTCTATCTAAGAGAACCTTTCATATCATAGCATATTCATGCATACGTGTGTATATGAGAATATCCTTTCAATAACACAACAACATATCATGATCATAGATACTACACTCTCAAAGTATTCATAAGGCATGTACATAGATTTCTTAAAACATGCACATTATCATATATTGTTGTTTCAACGGTCAACAGTCAACGCTCATAACAAATAAACACATCTAGAATTACTACATTAGACATGGATACTATCATAACTCAAGTGATTCTATCTCTTCATACAATCTATCATTCATAAGGTAGATTATGTAGGTAAAGGTCTTCCACCATAATTCTATTCATTAATCTTTTATTATCATAAAGACTTTACTCTCAAAGCCATAACATACATAATTCACCTTATTAGCTTTTCCTTCAAAATCCTAGATGTCAACTTTCATGACTAAAAGCCCTACTCTCAAATCTTTAACTTCTTCCAATCATCATACATGTCTAGATCAGAAGATATTCTAGTCACAAGCTTCATTCTTACGAAATTCTGAAAATTTACTATCTATATCAACAATTCTAGAAGATCATCTCTAAGTCTTCAAATTTCATCTTTAAGGCACAAACCCACATTACTTCAATTTCATCAATTAGACTAGGGTTAGGCATGGAAAACATGTAAATTCATCATAATATCATGATTCACTACTAATTCAATTATAAACAATTAATATCCACTCAATTGGATTTATACTCAACTAAGCCCACAATATTGGAAGGAACTCTAACTTGAATTGGGGGATTTCATCTTCACAATTGGGGGAATTCCAGCAGGCTCCATGGATGAATAAGCTATCATACCTTGATTATAAATCCTTATAAAGCTTGCCACAATGGAGTCTTTACTTGACCTATCTTGATTTTCTTCTTCTTCTTTAAGTTCTAGAGAATTGGGTTTCTTTTTTATGTTTAGAAATAATATCTAGGATCATTGAATTTAGGGGTCTAAAGTATTTATATAGGTGTTCTAAAATTGGCTAAAATGACCTCACTTAATCCCACTTAAAATAGGAAAACCCCAAAGTGCCCCTCAATTTACTTCTTAAAACTGTCTCCAAGCCACCATCCATGACCACCCACCTACGGGCGTGGACTGACCCACAACCCATACTATTGGTGCGTGGGTTGGTGACTGAAACATAGTGGCTACCTATGGATGTACCCTCCACGGGGTGTGGACCCACCCACGGGGAGTGGGTGTTATACCTGAAAACTAATGTACTAAACTAGAGAGTTCTAGAGACTTGCATGAGAGTTTTAGAGTTTAAAATGAGGGTTAAGCTTGTAAAATGACTTCTTGTACTTAGAATGAGGGTTTTAAGGTTATGGGGTCAAGGTATGACACCCCAAGGACCACCCAAGGTGTCCTTGAGGAGGACCCTAAAATAGCCCAAAAGCGGTCCAAAAAGGCAGCCTCCCACGAAGGGCACCTATGGCCAGTAGATTGACTCACGCCTCATGGGTTGGGGTCGTGCATCAATGTTGAACCTTCCGTGCAAGTTAATCCCCTTAACCCGTACCTACAAAGTGCAGTACGGTTTGTAGACCTACCCAC
Source organism: Solanum commersonii (assembly GCA_029007595.1). Classification (NCBI taxonomy): domain Eukaryota; kingdom Viridiplantae; phylum Streptophyta; class Magnoliopsida; order Solanales; family Solanaceae; genus Solanum; species Solanum commersonii. The sequence continues at coordinate 726,603 of JAJTWQ010000173.1, read as the reverse complement.
GGTCCGTGGGTGGGGGTCTCTTGGGTGGGGGCAAATTTCAAGTGAATTAGTTTTAAGTTAGGGGCTTAGGGGTTAATTGTTAATTAGTTAAGGGTTAAGGGAGGTAGGTTAGTTAGTTATTAAACCACCTATATAAGCCTAATAGAGCCCTAAAATAAGTGAATTAATTCATTCTTCCAATACCCCAAATTCTTTCTCTAGAAGTGAAAAAGAAGAAGAAGAGAAGGAAGTAGGGCAGATTTTCCTTCATTGTTTCAAGCTTTCTGAGGTATTTGAATTAAGGTATGTTATCTTATTCATCTATTTGTTACTCCACCCATAGAGCGCCCTAGGTTTTACCCCAATTGTGGACTAAAAAAATAAATTCTAGCAAGGATTTCTTCCTACATTGTGGGTAGTGCTTAAGTATGATTCCAATCTAGTGGATAATACTTTATTATGAATGAATTAGCATTGAATTATGATATTATGATTGCTTTATATGATTTCTGTGGTTAACCCTAGTCTAATTGATTAATTTTATATTGTGTGGGTTTATGCCATGAAAGGTGAAATTGAAGAATTAGAATTGATCTTCTAAAATCACTGTCATGTGTAGTAGTTGTTCAAGAATAGGAACATACAGACATGAATTGAACTACACTTTATTGAATATGAAGGATCATAACTAGTAAAGTTAAAATTCAATCTTTATGATCAATTATGACTAGAATCACCAACTAATGAAGAATGTGATTAGAATACTTTGAAATCTAGGTATAATGGTGATAGTAAGAAGTAAAGCATGGGAATATGGCTTGTACTTATCAATGTTAGGGCTTCGAGGATAAAGCTAATATGATGTGATCTTGTTATGTATTATTTCTCATTTACACACTTAGGCATAAATATGCTAGGAGATCCAATGTTCTCTCACATAGAATGATTCTAGGTTGAAAAGCTAATCACCTAAAATGAATCAAAGCTTGTTCGTCTAGAATAGTTTGAAGTTGTGACATATGTTCCCTTCATGTATAGCTTGACTTGGTAGGGCAAGACCAAGATTGGTAGCTTAGGATTGATGATCTACACTCTCCTAAGGGTAGTTTGACTTAGCATTGTAAGATGCATTTCAAGGGTAGCTTGAGTTAGTGGAAGTCATGGTAGCCTAGGATTGAGGATCTATACTCTCCTAAGGGCAGCTTGAACTAGAATTATTATGATGCCTTCATGATAGCATGACTTAGCTTGGCCAAGACCATTTCATGGTAGATTAGGATAGAGGACTTAGACTCTCCTAAGGGTAGCTTAGGATTGAGGACACATACTCTTCTAAGGGTAGCTTGCATTGGCATCATAGTGTGATTGTAAGGGTAGCATGACTTAGTTGGACTAAGACTATTTCATCGTAGCTAGGATGGAACACTTGTACCCTTCATAGAATAGCTTGGACTTGCATGATAGTGTACCTTCCAATGTAGTTGGTTTAGCTTAATAAAGTTATGTTAGCTAGATATATTCTAGCCTATTAGGGTGTTATTCCTTGGTAGCCTTGAATTGAGAAATAGAATTTATTCATGTGTTGTGACTTGCCTTGTACTAAATAGAGAAGTACCTTAAATGACTAATGGAAAATATAAAGGAGGGACTAGTCCCTAACTAGTAAGTATGTATTAGAGCCAAAAGTGGTAGTTAATATGGATAGTAGTATGGGATGCTATTCATACATTGCACAAGTATGACTTTAAGCAACTTATGAAGTGTTCTCTTATATAGTGTAGACTTAGCTTGGGATGTTGTTATAGTTGCCTTCCATGATATGATTTACTAAAGGTGATAATTCCCTTGTCTAATTGAAGTAAGCTAAAGATTGAGACCAAGTGAATGGTAGGTATGCTTAAGGTGACTTCAAGGTTATGCTTAGTGTTAATTGTAGTATGGGATGCCCTTCATGTACTGCACAAGTGTGCTTTGAGGGTACTTAGAAGTATAGTACTCTTAGTACATGAAGCCAAGGTCTTGACTATACATATAGACTATGATTGAAATGACAGAAATGGATGCTTAGTTTTGATGGTATTATGGGATGCTATTCATGCATTGTAGAAGTACTCTTTGTACTATCATGGTACAAATGACTAGGAGTTGAATAATGCTTATATGATGCTTATGTTGGAGACTTTGCATATTATTATGATATTGTCTCTTAGCCTTATAGTTTATGTTCATGAAGTATTTAATATGATTATGGATTATGTCTTTTATTGACTCACCCTTGTCTTATGCTCTTATGATTATTCTAGCTAACATATTTAGTACATTTTGTACTAACGCATACTTTGCCTACATTCTCATCAAATGTAGGGTTTGGAGATTCAGTTTTTCATGGAGATGGCTTTCTAAGGAGCAAAGGAGTTGAAGATCTTGGTGAGTCCTCATAGCTTTAAGGACAAAAACCATTAGTTCCTTTATGTATTTTATTTTATATTGAGACTATTTTATGGGCTGTGTCCCAAAGATTTATTTCAAGTTTAGTTTAGATGGTTTGAGACAAAAGTGTAGTAAAGACTTCTGCTTGCATTTTATAAAGACTTCTATTGTATGGATAAAGTTTTTAAATATTCCATACTTTTCTATTATCTGATGTTATGATATTATAAGGTCTTGTATGAGACCCCTTCGGGGTCATGTATGCCATGTTACATCTAGGGTGTACCCCTAGGTCATGGCAGTGGGTCCATCCGTAGGTCACTATTTTGGGCAGCTTAGCTAGGGTCCTCCTGGAGGACCCTTGGTTGGTCCTTGGGGGGTCGTATCTTGGCGTTCTAACCCTAAACCTTTAATTATAAGTAGGGAAGTTAAATCTACGACTCTAACCCTCACGCCAATCTCTAGTTGACCTACTAAACTACGAGGTGTTACAAAAATAACTTTATTAGCCCATTTTCCCTGCGTTGCACATAAATAAGGAGGAAACATCAACTTCAATCTCAACATACTCAAATGCATAAAAAGGAGTAGTAGGAGCTACATCTAGGAACCCAATATGCATGAATTTCCAAATTTCTCAACATTTCTCATGTTCTAGGAGGAAGGTCCTTCTACAAGCTAAAAGCATGCTCAACAGAATCTCATGGAGCCTCTATGCAAGTTACTCTTAAAAAATCATAGATAATGAATGTTCATCAATACATCTCATGAAGTCTATAGGGAACTCATTCTCAATTCACAACAACATGAGTAAAATCAATCATATAAACTTATTTTTTTTCAAAACATAAGTTTTCATGAACATGCAGAATCTTAAGGAAATCATGGAACACACATCAAAACACAGGACTCCAAAAACAATGACAACTCAAGAGGAACTCTTTACCTCAAGTTCAAATTGGAGTAAAAGGAAAGAGATGAGGATATCGGGACATCCTATCGGCCTTGGCCTTACTAATTAGAACCCTCAACTAATTGATTCCTTCATAAGACCTTCACGGATGATATTTCCTTGTTCCTCAATTTCTTAACTTGCCGATCTAGAATCTCAACAGGAACTTCCTCATATGAGAGACTCTCATCAACTACCAACCTTTCTAGGGAAACTATGGATGTCGGATCTCCAACACACTTCTTAAGCATAGAGACATGGAAAATAGGATGCACGATTTCCATCTAATATGGCAAGTCTAACTCATAGGCAACCTTACCCATATGCCTCAACATCTAATATGGGCCTACATACCAGTGATTCAGCTTTCCTATCTTCCCAAACCTTATTGCACCTTTCATGGGGTGAGATTTTAAAGTAAACCCAATCATTTACCTCAAATTCTAGATCCATCCTTCTCACATCGGCATAAGAGTTTTACCGACTTTGAGCCATTCTCAACCTCTCTCTAATGATTCAAACTTTCTTAATAGCCTCATGAACTAGCTTGGGACCTATTAGGTCAGCTTCACCTACCTCAAAACATCTTATGGGAGATCTACACCTCCTACCATAGATTGCCACAAATGGAGCCCTATCAATACTTGAGTGATAATTGCTATTGAAGGCAAACTCAATTAGTGGCAAATAGTCATCCCAATTACCCTTAAAAATAATTTCACAAGCCCTTAACATATCTTCCAATGTTTGGATAGTGTGCTCTCATTTCTCATCAGTTTGTGGATGAAAAGATGTGCTAAGCTTAACCTTAGTACCAATCACTTTTTTGAATGACTTAAAAAATTGGGAAGTTAATTAGGTACCACGATCAGAAATAATGGACAAAGGAACTCCATGTAGCCTTACCATTTCTCTTATGTACAACATGGCATAGTCTTCCATCGAATAGGAAATCTTGATGGTAAAGAAAAGAGATGATTTTGTCATCCGATCTACTATCACCCAAATAGGGTCATGTTGGCATCGAGTGCGAGGAAAACCAAGTATAAAGACCACATTAAAGTATTCCCACTTCCAAGTAGGAATGATATGATCTTGGGATAGACCTGTCGGTCTATGTTGCTCAACCTTCACTTGTTGGCAATTTGGATACTTAGCCACGAATCCCACAATATCCTTCCTCATTCGATTCCCCCAATAGACTTCCTATATGTCACTGTACATCTTTGTGGCTCTCGGGTGAATGGAATACGGTGAAAGCCTCAACAACTTTCTTTAGAACTACCTCTTTCAATTCTACAAAAAAATGATCAAAACATTGATTGGCTTTCACATCCGTCACAAAAGATGATTCAGAACTATTGTGAACCATAACACCACCTTTTGTTGAGTCCAGTAGTTGAACACCTAATCGAGCCAACCTATAAACTTCTTGAACCAACTCTTTCTTTTTTTCTTCAATAGGAGCAACAATACCCATATATAATTGACTAAAAGCATCTGCTACCACATTAGCTTTTCTGGGGTGATACCAAACACTCATGTCATAATGTTTCAATTACTCAAGAAACCTTCTTTAGCAAAGATTCAATCCCTAACACATATTGCAAATGCTTGTGATCGGTAAACAAATCTCCATGAACTCCATACAAATAGCACCTCCAAATCATTCAGGCAAAAACGACCACCACTAACTCAATGTCGTGAGTAGGATAATTCTTCTCATGGATTTTTTGTTACCTTGAGGCATAGGCAATAGCCTTCAAATTTTGCATTAGCATACACTCTAATCCATTTCTAGAGGCATCACAATAAACAACAAAAAACATTCGTTCCTTATGATAAGGTCAGCATTGGAGCGGAAGTAAGTCTATCTTTCAACTCTTGGAAACTCTTCTCACATTCTTCCAAGCATATGAACTTAGCCTTTGCTTGAGTCAAAACTGTAAAAAGAGAGGCAATTAAAGAGAAACCTTCAACAAACCTTTTGTGGTAACTGGCTAAACTAAAAAGCTTCTAATATCTGAGGGAGTTAGAGGTCTAGGCTGACTGTTGACCGCATCTGTCTTCTTAAGATATACCTCAATACACTTGATTGAAAAAATATTACCAAGGAAAGATACATACCATAACAAAATTTCACATATGCTAAATTTTTCAATAAATTGTTGGTCCTTAAGGAAAGACAATAGGATCCTCAAATAATCTATATGCTCACCATCACTCCTTTAGTAGATCAAAATATACATCGATGAATACGATCACAAACATGTCAAGGTATTGTCTAAACAATATATTTATCAACTCCATAAACATCGTCAGAGCGTTATTCAACCCAAATTACATTACTAGAAACTCAATATGACCATACCAAGTTCGAAAAGCCATCTTCAAAATGTCATCATCTTTGACCCTCAATAGGTGATAACCAGATTGGTGATCAATCTTAGAGAAATAACTTGCTCTTTGAAGTTGGTCAAATAAATCACTTATCCTTGGGAGAGGATACTTGTTCGTGATGGTCACCTTGTTCAACTGTCTATAATCAATGCACAACTGTCTATAATAAATGCAATAACTTGCACACTAGTTTTATATTTCATGTATTATTAGAGTATTTGTGTTACTAAATTGTTCTTAGTTGTGGATTGCATGGCAGCAGAACATCTTCACACAAGGTTGGTCTTTCAACACCCCAAGTTAATTTTGAGAAATCTAAACTCATTTGCAAGTAGTTGATATGAATATCTCAAGGTCAACTAGTTTACTTTATCGATTCCCATTCAACACTTTTAATCACATTTGAGGACAACTGCTTTTATTTATGGTAGTGTGAGGCCCACACCTTTTGTGTTGACATTAATGTTTTGTTCTGTATATATTTGGGTTGTCTATTTTAATTTGTGTTTTTAAATACTATTTTCTGTCGATGTTTGAGCTCATGGATCTTGTTGTTCTAATTGAAAATAATTTTGATCCTTCCGATAAAATTTTGCCACCTGTTGTGTTGAAAGTGGCTGTTCTTTTGCAAAAAAAATTGAGTCTCGATTTTGATCATACCGATGACCTAAATAGTGCTCCCAATGGAACAAACATGAATGTATGGCTACGACGAGGCTAAATGAAGTTGTATAGACAATATGTGAACTCTTTGCATCTCATTGTGATTAGCCATTTATCGAATTGATTTTCTTGTAAGGACCGTTGCACACTAGCGAACGTGTCTAGTCTTGTTTGACTGAAGTATCGATGCCTTGTGTGATTAGATTACTTTGAACCATGCATGAATAAACATAGAATTTTCCCCGTTAGTCTAATTGATTGAGAAAGGTGTACTCTTGAGATGATTTTAGGCGACTTTTGAAAAGTGTGAACCAATTTAACATATACCTCTTTTTGTGGCCTACCCGTTAGCGTGTGAAACACTTTTGAACACCCTTTGGGACTTACCTTTCTTTGGAAGAACCTTGGTGAACCCTAGACATTACTTAAACCACTGCCTACAATCCTCTTGAGTTCTGGTTTAGAGAATAACCAACTTAGGCCAAATGCCTAAGTTGGGGGTGTGGTGAAAGGGAAAAGGAGAAGTCAAGAAGTGCAAGAAAAGTCTCTCCTAACCCATGGGATTGCATAAGTGGAAACCCCTTCAATTCAATTAATTTTTTTTTATGGAATCTATGAAGGTGAACAAAACAAATGGTGACTTAGAAGCACTAGAAAAATAATCGATAAAGGAAAAGAAAGGAATGCCTTGAGAATGCCACAACTCACGAGGAAAAGTCACTAAGCCTAAATGACCTGCCTTTGCACTCAGCCCCATTACAAGACTTAGAAAGACCTTTTTGATCTTGAATAAGCTGGTTTGAAAGTCAATTGGAAAATAAGGGCAAACCTAAGGGTGAAAACATTCTTTGTACTCCTTTTTTTGAGTGTGAGCGTTGTATATGATTCCTGATCTTAGATTGACTCATATCTGTGTGTGAATATGGAATAATTATTAACGTGAGGGAATTTAGATACTTTTGGTCGAGCTTAAACTTGCACAACTAGCAAGTATTGTGAGCAAGAGAATCTTTGGTAATGGTATGTCACAATTTGAATCTTTGGGTACACAAGTGATCCTTGCATAAGTAAATTGAGTCTTGTTGTGTGCATTCAAGATTTAGTCTTGTGTAGCACTATTTGAGGCACCTTATTTGAACTGCTGAACTTGAGTTTGCTTGAGGACAAGCAAAATTTTATGTTGGGGGTGTTTATGAGTCCACAAATTAGACCCAGTTAGGGGGTTTATTTTAATAGAAATAGTGTCCTCGAATGCTTATTTTATCTCAATACCTGAATAAAGTGCTTAAGTTTCAGGTATTTAAGTTTTACATGAAGCATGGCCGCTTAGGCGCAAAATGAAGCAAAAAGGGCTGCAAAGAACAGGAAATGAAAGTCTGCGGATCGCCGAGTCCAACTTGGCGAGTCACCGAATTGACATGCACCTCCCTTTGTTCCAGAATGCGAAGCCTTGAAGGAAGTGTATCAAAAGGCGAGGAAAGGAGCAGTCGGGGAGTAGCTGATCAGTTCTGCGAAGCAGTACTATACCGCCCAATGATCCAGAATATGAGGATGCTGAAGGCAACACACTGAAGGCGATGAGCTGATTAAATGGTAGATCGCCGAGTTTATCGGCGATCTCGACTAATGTTGCCAAATAATCCCTCTCAGCACAATCTGTGAAAACTATAAATATTGGTTAGAGTTGTAGTCTTAGTGTGGAACATTTTAGAGTAAAGATTATTATTAGTCTATAGTATTTTTATGTATTTTTCACTCATGTTTGGAGAGGGTTTTGTGGAGGCTTGATGAAAGGAGTTCATCTTCCCCATGTTGGAAATGGGTCTTCTTTATTCTTCTTCCATAGCTTAATTCAAGGTTTAATTTCTTATACCCAGTTGATTGCTCTATCATGTTAGGTATAATTTCCTATTTCTTGATGTCTGGCTAAAAACCCCCATCCTTGGGGTGTGATTTAGCAAATATGGTTGATATTTTTGTTGGGTCTTGCTTGATGATAGGTTAGATGTATGTTGATGGTCATTTCACCTAGTGGTTGTGGTTTAATATAAAGGGTTTATAGTTGCAAATACAAAGCAACCCATGTGTTTTCGGCTTGCCCAAGAGGGAGGTCGCCAAACCAAAACCACTACACTAATAGCCTAAGGAGTGGCTCGACATAAGGTTCAGCCTGAGAGGGTGAGTCCTAGTCCCATATCCTAACACTCAGCTCGAGAGAGTGAGTGAGGTAAGGCGTAGGTTGGTCTTCATACGACAAATGGGTGTCTGAGAGGAACTTATTTGAAAGGGGGTAAGTTGCCCGAGAGGGAACTTATTTCCATTTAAAGCTTAGACTAGTCACTATTGTCTTTCAAATTTCCTATCGAAAGCAATTACCCAATGATTTATCTCAAATCGTATTGCGGTCACATCCCAAGAACCTTTCCCCATACTTGATTTTCTTTTTTATTTGGCTGTTTTATCACTTGTTATAAAACCCCCATTTGATATTTGACACTTCCGTGTCACCCCCTTTAATTTACTATGGTTTTGTTCATTAATACCTTTAGCTACGACTAGTTAGAATGTAATTCTGTTTTTCTATCAATTCTCAAAACCGCTCCCTTGGGAGACGACCCCAACCTTTAGTTGGGTTAATATGCTATCAACGATCATAGACACTCATACCATAGGTTAGTGTCATTGGTCATGATAAGCATCAGTATTCCATACGACAAGTACTATATTACAACTCTTTGAATTGAAGGAGTTGTTAAGTGGTTTGGCTCATGACGATTCCCCATAAGCATATTTGAAACTTCGTAGATGTTTGTGGACCATTCTCGTTCAAGAACATATCCCAAGAGTTGGTCTGGTTGTGGTTGTTCCCGTTCTCTTTGATGGAAGAAGCATGTAAGTGGCTGGTTGAATTGCTATGTGAATCAATCACTTCATGGGAGGAGCTTGACACCGCATTTCAAGTGCGATTTTTCCCTTTTTCTAAGATGATGACTCTTCGGGGCAGAATTCAGAGCTTCAAGCGTCTGGAGGGCAAACCAATCCATGAAAGTTGGCTACGATTCAAGAAGTCGGTGCTCCAATTCCCAACTCATGGCTTGCCTTACAACGTGTTGATATAGTATTTTTACCGAAACCTTGACTCGGTAAAATTGAGTATTGTTGACCAATTTTCTCCTGGATGTTTGTTGCACCAACATTATGTGATGGAGGCTCAGCTCTTGGATGGCATGACCACAATCAATCAGTCTTGGTACACCCGCGAAGATTAGGTATCCCTTCTCACATTCAAATTGACTAAAGAGCTATTGGAGAAAGACCAAGAGAGGGCCAGAACATGGCCAAGATCATGACACAACATTAATTTTTTTATAAAAATCTCATGGGAGCTGGTGGTTGAAGTTTCAATTCCCTGGGTGTCGGGTGTGTTAATCCTAATGAGGAAAAGTTTGATTCTTTGTACAACGAAGAGGTGAATTGCCTATCCAACCAAGGTGGTGATGATCTTCAAACTACTTGAGGCAAGGTGGTAACCAAGGTTGGAGCAGGGATGACGGTTGGAAAGATCGTGATCGAGAGTGGAGGGACCATAACCCCACATGGAAAGAGAGAAAAGGGGGGAAGGAAAGATATGTTACTCAACAAGAGCGCCAAAAGCCAAAGGATTCCGAGGGAGGTCGATTGGAGGATATTTTTTTTGTATCCTCAACAAAGTTAATGGGTTTGATAAGAGTTGGAAAGAAATGAAAGAAGATGTGTCGACCCTTAGCGGGATGGTTACCTCCCATTCAGTATCGGTCAAGCAGTTGGAGACCCAAATGGGTCATATCTCATCTTATCTAAATCCGAGAGAGCAAGAGGGTTTGCCTAGTGTTACTATGGCAAACCCCAAGAATGAGGTTTGAGTGTGGACTTGCGTCGTGCCCCGACATTAACTAAGGCACTTCTTGGGAGGAAAACCAACTTTTATTTTCTTTCTTTTAATGCTTGGAATAACGGTGTGTTGATTGTGCAGGTCAAAGTGTAGAAGGTGTTTGAAAAGTGCAGGTTGGTGAGCTAAAATTCCAGTCGGTGACTCGCCGAAGATGTCTACAACTCATCGAAGATGTCGGCAACTCACCGACGAGATCGGCGTGCCCGACTTGGACCACCGTTGGACTAAAGCCACTTTTAATTTAGAGTCTGTAAAATTCGGCAAGCCCCGGAGCTAATTGGCGAATCGCCGACCAGGTCAGCGATCATGACTTAGTCCACAGTTTGGACCTCCACATTAACTCGAGGTTCTATGAAACTAGTCGAGGTAACTACCCATTTGATGAATTGTCAAGTGAGTCGGCAAGCAAGACTAATGCCACCTAGTGGGTGAGAACTTGACGATTTTTGAAGGCCAAAAGTTTAAGCTTTTAAACTCTTTCACTTTCCCTCACTTTTGAACATCCCAAACTCAAATCCGCATAATCTTTTTCCATATTTTTGCATTTCCACTGTATTTGAGTCGTTCATTGTGTGCTCGGAGTTGGAACCTTTGCCGCCTAACTTTTCAAATCTTGATTATTCAGCATTTAAGGTTGGTTTTTTGAACTCCAAATTCGTTTTTAGAAATCTGTACTCATTTACAATTGATATCATCTTAGTGATGTGTGTTGGACCTCTCTTATTGTAATTGTTCTTGTGTGTGCCTTTGTTAATTTGGATATCTTGCCTGTAATGTCTATATGTTGATTTCCCAATTTTCTTTTGCTTTAAAATTAATAAAAATTGTGGGGTTGTGCTTGCATTTTTTTGGGTCTAGTCTGGTGATGTCTATGTTGCTCGGATATTTCCAAATGACGTATTTTTCCAAATGATAGGCAGTTGACGTCATTCTTAAGGCCAAAAGTCATTGAATAGCCAAATTTGGCCAAGCCAGGAGAAGTCTGAGTATCCCGGGGGACTGGGTGTAACTGGTCATCATTTTATTTTGTGGGTGCATGTATTTTTTTTTGGGGCATGCGGGGTTGAGTTTGAGAAGTTAAGTTGAAAGTAGGCACGTTGGTTAGTTTGATTAGCTGGGTCGAACCACTCGGCGATTCCCTGAAGTTTACCATATCACCTTTGATTTTGTGCTAAATGTGAAGTTTGGTTCTGTAAATTTCAGCGAAAAGCCTGAGGTCGCCGAATGTACTCGACGACTCACTGAATATCCTTCTTGATTGCCATTTTGTCTGTGCCGTTATCCCTTTTAACACTATAACTTTCAGCGGGATAGTTCTTGCTCACCGAGTGCTGTCGGTGATTCGCAGATAGTCCCTTCACTTCACCGACATGCCAAACTTTTTTGAGATTTTTGAGCCAATCCTTTCGGTGAGACCAAACTAGCTCGCCAAAGAGATTTGGTGACTCACCCACCGGTTCGGCGAGTCTATCTGCAACTATTGTTTTGTGCATCTTATTGAATTATTTGTAACTCTGTTTATGTTTTTGCAGACATGGCTAGACCGAAAGTGGTTGGTAGAGACATGTTGCCCCACAAGAGGGTCAAAGGGATAACTATCAATGAGGATGTAGTTGCATCCAGGGGCAAGGCCACCAAACTTTCAACAACTAGTGGGAATGTAAATGGCAAAGGAAAGGCATTTGCGTCAGTAGAGGCTAGCTCTGACAGTGATGGTATATACGCCACTCACCTCACTGCTACTAACAGTGAGGGTGAGCACCAACAACATCAGTCTGCAGCTTCGGAGCCTTAGCATGATGAACTTTTTGCAGCAAAGAGGGCTGAGATAGGATCCAAAAGGATGAACGATCCGTCTAGGATTAGGACTCCTCAGGCCACCACTACTCCTGCTCCTGCTGCAGCACAGGCCGTGGTCCTAGCACCACCAGTACAAGGTCTTCCTCCCAAGTCAATGAATAGACTGAAGACTGATGTATTGAAGACAACTATCGAGGAGAAGCGTTTGTCTATGATGGAGTAAATGACAGGTACCCAAAGATTATGAGCTGCCTGAGATCACATAAATTCCAGATATTCACCAAGCCCTATGGACCATGCATTCCAAGATGGGTGAGAGAGTTCTACAATTCTTACTGTGCCTTGATACCATAAGGGAAGAAGCCGGAAACCAAATTAAAGTCGGTTGACTATGTTGTTTTAAGAGATCGGAAGGTGAAATGTGATAGTGAGGCTATCAACACAGTGTTTGGTGTTTCCACAACTATTGATGATGACTGCGAGCATATGATCAGGACAAAATTGCTGGAAAACATTAAGAAGTGGTTATCCCACTAATATCCGATGTTACTCCAAAATGGCTTGAGATTGGATCACCGATTGAGAAGAATGATCTAAACATAGCTGCAAGGTTCTGGTTTGGCTTCATCAGAAGTATATCAAGGCATCCCAGAAAGAGTCAATTCTCAACCATGCCAAGGCATCCTGTCTAGGTTGCATCGTTGATGAGACGAGGGTCAATCTGGGGATGATTATGGCAGAATAGGTGGTTATGAGTGCCAAGCAGTGCCAGACTTCCCTCCCTTTTACGGTGTTGATTACCGAGTTGTGCAGATGAGCTCAGGTGCCTACAAATGAGAAGAAGGACGTGGAAGCGATTCCCACATCTTCTGCCGATATCTGGAGAACAGAGGCGGAGTATTTAAAGGATGAGATAGAGAAAAAGAAGGCAGCCCCGGTGGACTCTTCCCCAGTTGTTGATACATACTCATTACCTGCATAGGCAACTTTTTCCTACTCCGGCCCCTGGGCCTTCAGGTACTCCAAGTTCTGTTCCTTTTGATACACTAGGTTCCTCTGCTGCTACATTGCCTCTTAGATCTGTTGTTACTGATGGTTCTCGACCCCCGCTCAATCAAGTTGCATTACTTTGGATAGGCATCTAGCCCATTCTGTCGATCTTCGTGCTGGCACACTTGAGGCCTCCATTTCGGGCATGATTCAGACAGCCCTTGCTGATGCTGTGACACCATTGAGTTCTACCATTGATGCCCTTGCAGCTAGGATAGCGGTATGTGAGCATGGCCAAGGGGTCACCCAGAAGGTGACGGCTCTAAAGGCCGCTATTTCTGCACTGGGGAGAGATGTGGACAAGCTAAATTCCATCGACATGTCCATGATTTTTGGGACGATGAAGATCCAAATGTGCTAGTAGATCCACCTATACCTACACCTATCATCAGAGATAATGTTTGAGTTAAAGAGGGAACTAATCCTGAGTATGAGGCGGAGACAGATGAGGAGATGCGTCAGGTTGATGAGAAGGTTTTTTACGAGGGCCTTATAGAAACTGAGGATGCCATGATCGATGCAGTTATGCACACTTCGTTGGCTAATACGCCTTTAGCTGATCCTAGTGGAGCTGGTGGTACTTCTGATGTAACTTCGAGTATTGATTCACGAGACCAGAGTGATATGTCGGGCTTTGATGCCCTGACAGATGAAGTGACTTTTTAGACAGTATTCCTTTTTACTTCCCTCTCTGCCTTACTTTCTTTTACTATTGGATATTTTATTTCTTGCATTAGAGGTCAAATAACTGTTATTTTTGGTGAAGTGGGGCCAACTTTTTGTTATGAGTTTTATGTTTCTTTATTTGGTTTTGGAGCTGTAAATTATGGTTGGCACTGTGTTTGTGGATGTTTGAGATTGTGGCTCCTTGCTTTAATTGCCAATGATTTTTGGACCCTTCCAAAATATTTTGTGACATCTCTTATTTGTGTGTGAATTTTGTTGTTCTATTGCAAATTTGAGTATCGGTGTTGATCTATACCGATGACTTAAATAGTGCTCATAATCGACCAAAAATGAATGTGTGGCTATGATGATGCCAAATGAAGTTGCATAGACAATATGTGAACTTTTTGCATCTCATTGTGATTAGCCAATTATCAAATTGAGTCTCTTGTAATGAACATTGCACACCAACGAAAGTGTGGAGTCTTGTTTGACATTGGTGCCAATGCTTTGTGTGTTGATGACACCTAGAATTTGCCCCATTGATCCAGTTGACTAAGTGATGCAATCTCTTGATATTATCTTAAGCAATTTTGGATAGTTTGAAACGATTTGACATTATACCGCTTTTGTTGCCTACCTTGTGAGTGTGTGAACTTCCCTTGAACACCTTTTGAGCCTTAGCCTTTCCTTGGAAGAAATTTGATGAAATTCTGACCTTTTTTTATCCCTTCACCCTTAATCCTCAAGAGATGTGGTTTGTGCGAACAACCAACTTAGCCAAAAGGCCAAAGTTGGGGGTGGTGAAAACTTAAGGTAAATCAAGAAGTGCAAAGAAGTCCCCTTTGACCCATGGTTTTGAGGAAGATGAAAACCCTTCATAAAAAAAATAAAAGACAAAAAGGAAGAAAAGAATGAAAAAGAAAAGAAATGAAAAAGTTGTGGAATAACGTTTTGAAAATGCAAAAAGAATTGGGGTGTCCAACAGTCCATGGAAAGTGAATAATGAGGTGACTTTTGAGCATAAATGAGAATGATGAGGAGAATGAAAGGAAGTGTTGTACATACCACATTTCTTAGGGATAGAAGTCACTGGGCCTAAATGACCGTACCTTTACACTCCTCTCCGTTACAAGCCTTGAAAAGACCTTTTTGATCTTTAGTGAGCTGAAACAAGTATTGATTGGAAAATACGGGAAAATCTATGGGTGAAGTCATGCATTGTGTTTATGTTTTTGAGTGTGAGCATTGATTGTGATTCCGGAGCTATAAATTATTGAGCCATTGTGTGTGAATATGGAATCAATCTTTGTGAGGGCATTTAAGTACCATTGTCGAGAATGAACTTGCATTTGAAGCATGTTCTGTGAACTTGAGAATCTTTGCTAATGGTTAGTCCCAACTTGAATCTTTGAGTGCACAATTGATCCTCACATGAGTAAGTTGAATCTTTTTGTGTGCATTCCTGATTGAGTCTTGTGTAGCACTATTTGAAACATCTTTTTTGAATTGGACTTGAGTTTTACTTGCGGACATGCAAAAGTTTAAGTTAGGGGCATTGATGAGTCCACGATTCAGACACATTTAAAGATTTATTTTGATAGATTTAGTGTCCTCAAATGTTTATATTGTGCCCACAACTAATGTAAATCCTTGACTTCTAGGTATTTGGATTGAGGAACAAAGCATGAACACTAATGAGCAAAAAGGAATAAGGCTGCTAAAATAACGAAGAAAAGAAAGCATGTTGATCACCTAACCCATTGGGTTAGTCACCGAATGGCTATGATCTTGCCTAAAGTTCTAATGTGCAAATCCCTTAAGGAGAGAATCAAGTCGCCGATAGAAAGGAATTGTCGATGTGTCGCCGAACGGTTCCGCAATTTAGTGTTAGATTGCCCAAAGTTACAAACCTTGAGGATGCTGAAGGCCAAAGCAAAAAGGCGGTGAAACTGACCAAAGGGCGGATCGTTGAGTGGATCAGTGATCCTGACTTACTGCACCGAATTCTCCTTCGCAGTAATTTTTTGGCGACTGTAAATACATTTTAAAATTCTTTAGTTTAATATCAGTTTTCATAATATTCAATTTCTTATCTGTTTTTGAAACAAAACTGAGAGTATTGAGAAAATATTTTCCTTAGCTTTGAAGAATTGAAATTTTCCATTTTTGAAATTCTTCAAACTGGTCCTTTGTAAAGACGAAATTAATCTTACCCAGTTGATGGAAAGACAATTTGGTAATGATTTCAATCTTTTTATGATGTCTAACTAAAACCCCAATTCTTGAGGTGTGGTTATGGGTTGATTTAGCTTGTGGGTATTGTTAATTGATAGTTTAAATTTTGTTTAAATATAATTTCAATCAGTAACTATGGTTTAATATAAAGGGTTGTAGTTGCCAATGCAATTCTACCTTTGTGTTTTTGGGTTGCTCGAGAGAGAGGTTTTAAAACCAAGATTACTGATTTGATTGTCTGTGGGTATTGGGTTGTCATAGGTTTAGCTCGAGAAAGTGAATCCTAAATCATTTTCCACACATTCAGCTTGCGAGAGTGAATGGACTAAAACTTAGGCTGTTCTTAATTGCTTCTTGTTGGTGTTCGAGAGAAACCAATTTGATTCGGGGAAAATTGTTCGAGAGAAAGTTTATCCCCACTAAAGTCTTGCTTATTCACTGATTTACAACTATTTACTATCAGTTGCAATTACCCATTTGTCTACCTTAGCCTATAATCCAATCACATCCAAAGAACACGTCTCATTACTTGTTAATTAGTGTTATTTATGGTTGTTGTAGTTGATAATTACAATAAAAAACCCCATGTTATTTGACAGTTGTGTCACCCATAATTTGAAATATGCTTTTATTCATAAATGTCTTTACCTATGATTGACTTGAACATATTTGTGCTTGGCTCTTGAATCTTAAGCACGTACCACTCCCTGTGGGATTAGACCCCAACTTACTTAATAGGGTTATATTACTGAGTAACGATAGTTGGCAATTACAATTGGAAGAAGTGTCCTGATACGTGAAATCAACCGACATAGAAAGGGTTTTGGATACTATATCCCTCACCCTCACTAGATGATAAAAGCAACCTTCAGAAATTATCTTTCTAGCTTTAAGATACAAAACAAATTGACCATTAGGAATAAAATTCCCCCCTTCAACTCTAGGATAGGCTCATTCGGGAACTATAACATGACTACATGAGTTTTAAAATCAATAGAAGCATAGCATGAGTGCATCCAATCCATACCCAAGATAACATCAATGTCTAACATGTCAAGCTCTACAAAGTCAACAAGAGTAACTCTATGGGATAAGAACATGGGAAACTTTCTATAGACCTCTTAGCCACCACAGAATAAACAACAAGAGTAGAGACAAAAAAGATTCTAACAACATATTGAGAAGCACATCAAACCTCGTTTCCACATAAAGTGTCACAAAAGAAAAGGTAACACCACAATCAACTAAAGCATATACATGAAATTGGAAAACTTTCAACATACCGGTAACCACATCCGGATAACTCTCTTGTTCACCTCTAGTCAGAAGAGCATAAAAGTTGTTTTGCTTATTAGTATTGGAACCCAAACCATTATGAGTAGTTTTCTTACCCTCTCTTCTTTTAGACCTAAGCATTTGGCAATCCCTAATTTTGTGACCACTTTTTCCACAACTCCGTGTCTGCTAGGCACTTACCATCGTGTTTCCTTCAATACTTGATGCAATTAGGCCTAGGCAATAAAGATACACTACAATTACCTCTTTGAGGCTTAAGGTTAGACACCCCTTCTTTATTGAACTTTGGAGGAGCATTGGAGGAACTTTGACCGACCATTGATCGAGCATACTTATACAATTCAGTGAACTATATTCTCACACACTCATACCCCCTTGTCGAAGGTTAATGAACACTAGCACCTTAGCTTCCATAGTCTCAAGGGCAAAGAATCTATCAGGAAATGTGGCCTTAAACTTCTATTAATCAAGAGGACCCGCATCTTCTAGTCTCTCCTCTTTCCATTGGTTATACCACACATGAACCACACCATTCAATTTGTAATTTGCAAACTCCACCTTCTCCACCGGCATAACTTCCATAAATATCATAATCTTATAGACATAATACGATAAACTCTTAAGGATCTACCGCAAATTTAGAACCTTGAAACTCCTTAGGGTTCATCCTTGTGAAGTCCCTCAATCTTGAAGCCATCGAATTCACATTTTTTCTTGTGGGTACTAAACCTCCCTATTGGCTTGGGTCCTAACTACTTAAGCCAACACTTGAAAAGCCACCCCAAACTCTGAATTAGAAACATGCTCGGCAAAGGATTGAGCGAAACTTGAAGAGCTATGGGAGAAGCTTCTTGTTCTGCATTCTCCTTCACATTCCTTATAGAATAAGCTCTTTAGGTAGACATATCATGAAGAACATAGGATAAGGATTAGGAGAGATACTTTATAGAGCTAAACTCTATCGCATGGCTTATGAGTAATGAAAGAAATGGGGTATCCTAATAATCTTGTAATCTCTAATTCATAATTTTTGCCCGCTTCTGTCACGACCCGAGGCTAGACCCTGGGTGCGACATGGCGTACAGGACTCTGAAAAGTCTCATGCAAGCATCATAGCATTTATAACATTCGATATAAGTATAGTGGTACGGAATTAAAAGTTATTTAAAATCCATACAAACAAAACTTCATTTAAAACACTTGAAAACAAAGTGGCATTTTATTGTCTCACATGGCTATCTAAACACAATATCCAAAACATAAGTAGGGTCATGACCCTTTACAATCGAAAAGTCTAAAAATATTCTATTACATGAAAAGAAAATAAATTTCAAGTTCTTGTCCTCGATCTATGAGAACATACCAATTAGTCTTGGAGGAATCTCAAATCCAAGCTTCATCTAGAGAGGAAAGTAACTCACTTGCCGAAACCTACACTTGTAGTAAACTTGGAGAAAATATGGGTTAGCACAGTTAAGTACTAAGTATGATAGCCATTCAAAAACATGCTTAAAACGGACATTTTATTTTGAAGTGATGCTTTTATGCCATTTTGATAAAATTTAATGAACCATAGAAATAGCGGCATAATATAATTCATAACCAACATACAAGTCTTTTATTCACATTATAACATAATCAGCATATAAACCATACTTGTGCAATGTGCAGGTTGTATCCCATACTACTACTCACACTAATTACACCTTTGAAGTCACCATAGAAAAGGCTCATACATATACAATAAGTTATAACAAGGAAGTAGCTCATAACACAATCAAAATATAGCTTGCATCATCTCATTTAAACATATAAGTGTGAACATTCTTCATTAACTTCAATTAGGGCATATTCATATATTAGCCAATAAGACTTAGAGAACTCACTACGACCCTCTCAAAGCCTACTCGAGCAATGCATGGATGGCATCCCATACTACCACCCACACTTCATAGAACTCCTCGAGAAAGCATAATGCACATCTCACATGATGGGAATACGTGTTTAACCGACATAGACCATGAGAGCTAGGACATTGAATCCGGTGTCCTATGATCCCACACCGTAAAAAGGTGGTCTACTTGCCTATGGTAGACTAGGTAATATGTTAGGTTTGGTAGAAACCACTAGCTAATATATTCACTATGTGGGCACATAGTTATTGGATAGGTAGATGTTCATTTGAACCCTAGCCTAACATTGGGATAGTTTCCATCTTACCATATCCACTCAGTGCTTAGCCTACATTCCCATAGAGTAGTTCATTCATATTTATTGTACTTGAGAGGGCTACCAACATTGGTCCTACCGATTCTAAATTCATTACACGAGAAAGCGCCACAAACACTTGGGTCTACCGATACAAGGTTCATCATTTCACACATGAAAGGGTTTCCACCACTAAGTCTACCAGTCCAAGGTTTATCATTCAATGGTTTCTAGTCTCAACATGAAGAGCTAGAAACATTAGGTATACCAGTTCAAGACATAGCCTAGAATACTTTACCATTCATTTATGATAGGGCTACCGACACATGGTCTACCGATTCATGACCATTGCATTCATTCATTCATTTCTCATTAAAGGACTACCGACATTAGGTATACCGAGTCATGGTACTTACATTATCAATACAAGAAAAGGATACCTTAAGGCTACCAATTCAAGAGACATTTATCAACATTATCATTATTTACACAATAATAGGATACTAAGGTGTACCAATCCTAAGTGTACAATACATTGAAAAAAACCATTCACCTTCAATCATCATCATTCATCAGTGTCTAGGTGAGAATCAACCTTAAATCACAATACTTTCACATTATTCTTTCATTGAATTCAAATACTTATCCTTCACATCATATCCACACCTTAATTATCCGTACTTTGCCTTTCAAGGAAATGATCACTATATACATAGTAATTAAAGACCTCCACCTTCCAAGTGAATTAATAGTTCAAGAACAAGTTTTACTTCAACATGAATTTGATCATAACTTTCCCCTTCGAGGCCATGATCACAAGTCACTAACAAACCTTATATCAACACAATTAGGCAAGACTAATAACAAAATTTCAACAATCTATAATCATATAAACATAAACAATTTACATTCTATCATGATCAATCAATTCCCAATCACAAATCACAATTTGGGAATTTGGGGAAAACATGGGTTCTAGGAAGAAATCATCTTAATTCACAATTCATTCATATTTCAATGCAATAAATCCTTTAGAAATCATTTTGAATCGAACTTATGCATAGATTGAAATCTAGGGTTTTTGGGGAAACATTGGAGACTAGGAATCACTTTTGAGATTGGCTCCTTGAAAGAAACTAAGTCAAGGATTAAGACCACCATACCTTCTATAGAATAAATCTAAAAAAATCCCTTGAAAAACTTGAAGAACTGATTCTGAGAGCTTCAAGTCTTCACCTCCAATGGAGGTTTCTAGAGATAGAAATTTTGAAAAGAGATGTGGGTTCTATTTTGTGATTTAGAAGTAATAAGTTGAAAATGTGTTTTAATAAATTAAATACCCTTAAAATATGTTAATAAACCAATAATAACCGTCCATGGCCCAAACTAACCTAGGGAGGAATTTACCAAACCACCCCTCATTAGGCCAAACAAAAACCAGCTTTACAAGTGCGATCCATGGACCACCATCCACGGATAGTGGATGGGTCCATGGACCATCCTGCATGGGCGTGGTTCATGGCTGTGACTTGAACATATGGGACTTGACCTACGAAGGCCATCCACGGGGTGTGGTCCCTTTCCGTAGGTTACCAAGTTTTGGCAACTTTCCTCCATTTGGGGAAGCCTTGGGGTTAGGCTAAGGGTGCTCCTCAAGGACCCCTAGTGTGGTCCTTGCAAAGTCGTACCTTGACTTGTAATCCCTAAACCCCTCAACTATAAATCTAGCCAAAATTATAACACATGAAACCCCTCAACAACTCAAAGAGACAATAGTTAGGCTTTAGTTTCACCTATTCATTTTACAGGTCGTGGCATTATCCCCCAGTTAAGAACATTCGTCCCCGAATGACACTTTAAAAACATTAAGGGGTTAATGACTCATGGATAGAAGCCCATCATGCATGCAACATCATAAACAAATGCACAAAACTAGGAGGAACATCAACTCCACATCAACAAGCTCAATGCAACACAAGAAAGTAGGAACTACTTCTACAGACTCATTATGCATCAAAACTTCATCATTTGTCATTTCATTGGAGGAATTAGCTTCTCCAACTAATATTATGCTCATTACAACATCATTAAGCACATTTTGCAATTTCTTCATAAAAGCATATTTAGGCATGTTAAATAATTCAACTCATGAAGCATTTAAGCAACTCATACTAGATGCACATCAACATGAGGAACATCATTCATAAAATTCCCTTTCTCATTTAAACATAAACTCATCAAGAACATGCATATCATAAGGAGACCATGGAAACAAATAATCACACATGACTCCAAAACATGAAACAAGCTACAAGGAACTCTTGGTCTCAAGATTGAATAATAATAGAAGGAGAGAGAGAAGGATATCGAAATATTTAACAACCTTACTATTCAACATACTATCCCCCACTTAGGAATAAACCCAACTAAGGCTAATCATGAAAACAACATAGGAACCTCAATACAACATAGGGACCTTAACATGACATTCACAACTATTATGAATTATCACATACTGGTGCCTTCATTCGGAAGAGCTCATTGGCCTTCATTAGCTTGAAGTGCATAGAAACGGTTAGTCTTTGGAGTACCATGATCCGGGCCATTAAGAGAAGCTTGTTTGGCCTCCCTTCCTCTAGCCATAAGAGTAGGACAATTTCTCACTAGGTGATCATTCTTTCCACAACCATAGCACCTACTATTGCCGGCTAGGCATTTCTACAATTGTGGCAAGTAGGTTTAGCAAATGGAGGTCCACTACCTCACTCTTGGTTAAGTTTAGGAGTACTTGAAGAATCATGGTTTGGAGCACTCTTCTTGAAACCTAGGTTGACCTTGCTCATTGGGCCTAGATTTTTTCAACTTCCAATTCTTCCTTTTAAGTTTGGACTCCTCAATAGATTGAGCATACACCATGAGCCTTGAAATATTCATGTCATCATGGAGCATTGCCGTACGACACTCTTCCTCAACTAGGTTGGATAAACCGGTCACAAGCCTACGCATCTCATTCCTTGGGTAGACACCAAACATTGAGCATACTTAGACAATTGGGTAAATTTCAAGGAGTACTCTTGCACATTTATGTTACCTTGCCTTATATTGATAAACACTTCCGTCTTAACATCTCTTTTCTCACGGGGAGAAAACCTATCAAAGAGTACTTCCTTAAACAACTCCCATTCTATGGGACTCGGTCCAACCGGCCTATTGGCCTTCTATTGAGTTAACCAACGTTAGGAAAAATCTTTTAATTGGTAGGAAACAAGTTTGCCTTTTTCTATAGAAGTCACCCCCATACCATTGACTATTTTATTCACCTCATCCAAAAACTCTTGGGGATCCTCTCCCACCTTAGAACCTAGAAATGTCGGAGGGTTCATCTTTAAAAAGTCTCTCAACCTAGAAGCCATAGTGCTCACAATAGGGTTCACATTAGTCTCAACACCCTTAGTAGCTTGAGCTGTCGTGACTTGAGCTTGAGTAGTTACGGCTTGAACCATCAACAAGAGAGCCGACCTAACTTCTTCATGGTCATAGCCGGAGCATCAAGTGGAACTTGGTTGCCTTAATTGCCTAGAGGAACTTGGTCACCTTGTAGACCTTGAAAAGGAACTCCCTCATCCACATTCTCCTCTTCTATTCTCATTGGGTTAGCCCTTGTATTCATCTCCTATAAACACAAGAGAAGGGTTAGGAAGAGAACACTTCTAGATCTAAACTCTAAGGCACAACTTCAAGAATAATGAAAGAAGTGTAATTTCCTAACGTCCTATAGCCTCTCTCTCAATGATGTATCGCGACTCACACCGATGAACAAGACTCTACTAGACGTGGCTTGTGAGACATCAATCCTAAAATCCATTTCCATAATTTTGTGCTCTGCTACCATATTTGTCATGACCCGAGTCAAGACCCCGGATGCGACACGGCGTACAAGACTCCGAAAAGTCTCATACAATCTTCATAAGATTCATAACATTCGATATAAGGAAAATGATACGGAATTAAAACTTATTTAAAATACATACAAACAAAACATCATTTAAAACACTTGAAAAATAGCAGAAGTCTATTGTCAACCATGGCCATCTAAACACAATATCTGAAACATAAGTAAGGTCACAATCCTTAACAATCGAAAAGTCTTAAAATAGTCTATTACATGAAAAAAGAAAAGAAACTTAAAGTACTTTTCCTCGACCTATGAGGATATACCATTTAGTCTTGGAGGAATCTCAAATCCAAACTTCAACTAGAGAGGAAAGTAACTCACTAGCCGGAACCTACACTTGTAGTAAATATGGAGAAAATATGGGTTAGCACACTTAAGTAATAAGTATGATAGCCATGCAAAAACATGCTTAAAATAGACATTTTATTTGAAAGTAACGCTTTTATGACATTTTTATAAAACTTCAACAACCATTGAAATAGAGGAATAATATAATTCATAACCAACATTCAAGTCTTTTATTCACATTAGAACATAATCAACATATAAACCATTACCCTCACATCAAGCCTTCACCTCAAGTAATCCTTAAGCTATACTTTGTGCAATGTATGGATAGCATCCCAGACCACCATCCACACTAAATTACCACCTTAAGGTCACCAAAAGTGTAATTACCATTCAACCTTTCCACCCTTACACAATACTCATTCATAAGAGACATAAACATTACATAAGTCATATCATCACATTAAGACCATCACCTAACGCAACTCTAAGTCATACTTGGAAAATATGCAAGTAGCATCCCAAACTACTACTCATACTAAGTACTCCTTTGAAGTCACCATAGACAAGGCACATACATATACAACTAGTCATAACAAGGAAGTAGCTCGTTACACAATCCAAGTATAGCATGCATCATCTCATTTAAGGATATAAGAGCCAACATTCTTCATTAACTTCAATAAGGACACAATCATACATTAGCCATTAAGACTTAGAGAACTCCTTATGACCCTCTCAAAGCATATTCATGCACTGCATGGATGACATCCCATACTACCACCCACACTTCATAAAACTCCTTAAGAAACCATAATACACATCTCACATGATGGGAATAAGCGTTTAACTGACATAGACCATGAGAACTAGGTCATGGAATCCGGTGTAATATGACCCCACACTATAAAAAGGTGGTCTACTTGCCTAAGGTAGACTACGAAATATCTTAGCTTTGGTAGAACCCACTAGCTAATATATCCCCTATGTGGGCACATAGTTATGGGATATGAAGATGTTCATTGGAACCCCAGCCTAACATTAGAAGAGTTTCCATCTTACCATATCCACTTAGTGTTTAGCCTACATTCCCATAGAGTAGTTCATTCACATTTGTTGTACTTGATCAGGATACCAACATTCGTCCTACCGACTTTAAATACATTACACAAGAGAATGCCACCAACACTTGGTTCTACAGATTCAACGTACATTAAGGATAGATCATTGACTTTCAAAGAGTGGTGCCATCAACATTGGGTCTACCGATACAAGGTTTATCATTTCACACATGGAAGGGTTACCACCACTAAGTCTACCGGTCCAAGGTTTATCATTCATTGGTTTCTAGTCTCAATACTTTACCATTCATTTATGAAAGGGCTACCAACACTAGGTCTACTGATTCGTGATCATTGAATTCATTCATACATTACTCATAAAAGGGCTACCTAGATTAGGTCTACCGAGTCATGGTAGTTATATCATCAATACAATAAAATGATGCCTTAAGACTACCAATTCAAGATACATTCATCAACATTATCATCATTTACACAAGAATAGGATACTAAAGTGTACCAATCCAAAGTATACAATACATTGACGAAAATCCTTCACATTCAGTCATCATCATTCAAGAGTGTCTAGGTGATAATAAAACTTCAATCACAACACTATTACATTCTATACATGATCTGAAGACTTTAATTGAATTCACATAAACATACTTCACATAATATTCATACCTTAATGATTCATACTTTCCCTTTCATGGACATGATCACCATATTCATAGTAATTAAACACTTCAACCTTCCAAGTGGATCAATAGTTCAAGTACAAGTTCTACTTCAACATGAATTTGATCATAACTTGCTCTTTCAAGGCCATGATCACAACTCACCAACAACGCTTAGATCAACAAAATTAGGCAAGAGTAATAACATAATTTCAACATTTTATATTCATACAAATATAAACAATTCATATTCTACCATGATCAATCAATTCCTAATAACAAATCAAAACATAGGAATTTGGGGGAAAACTTGGGTTCTAGGAAGAAATCATATTAATTTATCTTAAAATCCAAAATTCATGCATATTTCAATGCAATAAAGCCTTTAGAAATAATTTTGAATCGAACCCATGCATTGATTGAAATCTAGAGTTTTTGGGGAAACATTGGAGACTTGAAATCACTTTTGAGATTGGCTCCTTGAAACAAACTAAGTCAAGGATGAAGACCACCATAAGTTCTATAGATGAAATCAATGAAATCCCTTGAAAAACTTGAATATTTGACCTTGACAGCTTGAAGTATTCACCTCTAATGGCGTTTTCTAGAGAGATAACTTTTGAGAAGAGAAGTGGATTCTATTTTGTGATTTAGAAATAATGAGTTGAAAATGTGGTTTAATACATTAAAAACCCTTAAAATATGTTAATAAACTAACAATAAATGTCCATTACCCAAACTAACCAAGGGAGGAATTTACCAAACCACCCCTCATTAGGCGGAACCAAAACTAGCTTTACAATTGTGATCCATAGACAATTATCCACGGACCGTGGATGGGTACACAGACCATCCTACATGGGAGTGGTTCATGTATGTGACTTGAACTTAGGGGACTTGACCTACGGAGGCCATCCAGGGGAGTGGATGGACCTACGGGGTGTGGTCACCTTTCTTAGGTCACCAAGTTTTGGCAGCTTTCCTCCACATTGGGTAGGCTTGGGATTTGGCTACGAGTCCTCCTCAAGAACCCCATGGGTGGTCTTTGGGGAGTCGTACCTTGATGTTTAACCCCTCAACCATATCTTGGGAAAACATTATACCACATGAAACCCGTCAACAACTAAAAAATGTAACAGTTAGGCTTTAGTTTCACCTATTCATTTTACGGGTCGTGATAGCTTAACACTCATGAAAAGACTCTACTAGACATGGCTTATGAGACATCCTAGGAAAATTCTAAACCTTTTTATGTGATTACCAAATTAGTCACGACCCAGGGGTACCACTTAGATTTAACATGGCTTACAGAACCACTATAATTCCCCAAAAACTAGTATACTAAACATTAGCCTTAAATTAGTGTGCTAGAGTTTTATATGTGCATTAAAGTCATAGATGAGACTTCCCATACTTATAATGAGGGGTTTTGTAAAACCAAAAAAACTAGTAAGTGAAACTAAAGCCTTATGTGAGAGTTCTTCAGTTTGATATGGGGGTTTAGAACTGTAAAAATTGTTTCCCGAGCTAAGGATGAGGGGTTTAGGGGTTAAAAGTCAAGGTATGATTCCCTAAGAACTAACCAAGGGTTCTTGAGGAGGACGCTAAAGCCTAACCCCCAAGAGTCCCCAACTCTACAAAAACTCCCCAAAAGAAGGCCACATACGGATGGCACGTACGACCACTAGGTGGGGGTTCTAGGTCAGGACCTCAATAATGAGTTGTAGGTCATGACCTATGAACCTTCAGGACGGCCAGTAGTTCTTGTTCTTATGTACATGCTCTGTGAATATATTGAAAGTAATGTGATCATGACTATAATTCAATTATGTTGTTGTTTAAAGACTATTCTCAATTATATAGTTGTTATTGATAATTAAATTTTGTGAAGGTTTCCTCAATATATAATGTACCCTGAATTAGTAGGCTTAAGACATCCTCTTCTTCTGTACCTAAAAGTGTCTTAACTTAATGAACCTTCAATTGGTAGGCCAATGGCATCCCTTAAATAAATGATTAATGAGGTATTCTAGGCTATCTCTTGAATCGATAGACCAATGGTAGCCCTTTCATGATGACTATAAGAACTACCATAATGATGAACCTTGATCGGTAGACCATAAGGTAGACCTTTCATGAACATTCAATAAACTATCCTAATAATGTACCTTGAATTAGTAGACCTAATGGTAGCCCTATCATGTGTTTAATAACGTATCTTTAATCGGTAGGCTAATGGTACCCTTTAATGTGGGTAATAATGTACCTTGGGTCGGTAGACCAATGGTATCCCTCTCATGTATAATAATGTTAAAAATAGAAGTAACTACTCTATGGGAATTTAATTCTTAGCACCGAGTGGATATTGTAAGATGGAAGATCTCCCCATGTTAGGTTAGGTTTCTAGTAACACCTTCCTTATCCCATCACTATGTTTCCACATAGGTTATTTGCTAGTGGATACACCTAAGCTAAATTTACCGGTCCTAACTTAGGCAAGTAGACCAACCCTTTACGATGTGAGATAGACACCGGATTCCATGGTTTGCTCACATGGTCTATGTTGGTTAGGGCTTATTCCCCTCATGTGAGTTATGTGCTATTGTTACTCAAGAGTTTCTATTAAGTGTGAATGGTAGTATGGGATGCCATTCATGCATTGCACGAGTAGGATTTGAGAGTGGTTATGGTGTGTTTCTAAAATGTCATAATGTCTAATGGAATGAATTTGTTTATAGTTATGCTAATTAGAATATTGACTTAAAGGCTAAATGAAATGATGAATGCCTAACTTGTACTGTTAGTATGAGTTGATTTCCTTTACTTGACTTATTTCATCAGAATGTTCCGTAGCTATGACTATTAACTAAAGATGAGAATGAAGAATGGTAACATGTTTATGGTGGCCTCAAAGTGGTACTTAGTATGACTGGTATTATGGGATGCCATCCATAAATTTCACAAGTATGACTTAGTGTTACCTAAGGGATGGTTCTAATATGTTATAATGATTCATATGATGATTATGCTTGGGACTCATGTTTTAGACTAAAAGTACATAATGATTCTCAAACATGCTAAATGCATGGATTTCAACTAAAATGTCTTTTTTAGCATGATTTTTTCAGGGCTATCATACTTACCACATTTTTGTTCTAACCCATATTTCTTCTACATTTTTCTACAAAGTGTAGGGTTTGTCGATGTCAGCTTTCATCCTCGTGGATAGGCTCATAGAGATCAAGAAGACAAGTTATGGTGAGTCCTCATAGTATCCGACGGGCTGACAATCATTTCCTTTAAATTTCATTATTATGTTTAGAGCTTTTGTATGGGCTGCATCCTAAAGTTTTAGTCTTATGGTTCTAGATGGTTTTGAGTCAAAGTATAGACTTCCGCTCATGTTTATAAAAGAATTTGATTGTAAAAGAAATGTTTTAAATTTCCGCACCACATTCTCTTGTCTTATGCTATGATATGCCATGAGGCTTGTATGAGGCTTTTCAGAGTTTTGTACACCATGTCATGTCTCGGGAGTAGGCTCGAGTTGTGACACACATGGTATTAGAGAAAAATATTTTGGGATGGTTATAGGATTGTCTCAAACCACATCTGTTAGTGTCTTGTTCATAGTGTGAAGCACATCACATTTATGAATAAGAGGCTATTGGATGTTAAGAAAATCTCATTTCTTCATTCTCCAAGTCGTACCATTGAGTTTAACCATATAAGGTCTCTCTCTCTCTCTCTTATTCCTTATATGATGATCTTTAGGATATGAGCAGTTGAAGGGATCATGCTACAAGGATCGAGGGAGAAAAAGTTAGTACTGATGAAAATTATGGATTTGTGACTAAATGAGGCTTCATAGGATAGGTTTAGATGATATCCTTTAGTATAAATAGGTTGCATTATGGTTATCTGTTTTTGTTGGTAAATCCCACTTATTCATGATAAGTCTTAGGATGTGTTGGAGGATTTGATGAATAGTGGTGTTTAAATTGATGCATAGAGATGTTGATTTAGTAAACTCCTTTAAAAGAGTGTATAACTGTAATTATCCATGGTGTAGGTTCATCTCGTGTGGAGGATAATGAAAACTTGGGCCAACAATATAAGTCAAAAGAAATGGTGCTTAGAAAAGTTTGTGTAGGTTTACTCCCAAGAGGGAGATAATGTGCTTAGATAGCAAGTTTGTTGAGTGTTCTAGATATTCATGATTTGGATTGGCTTGAAATTCTCACCTTGAGAGGTGTAGTGAGTTTGAGACGTTTAGTCTAGGCTTGGTAGGCTCATATGAGATCTTGAGTGGTGTTGGTAAGGTTGCTTGTGAGCGAGAGTTCTTAAATGAGAACCTCTCTAATTTAGAAGCTCCAGTAAAGGTCTTAGACCGGAAAGTTAAGAAATAGAAGAGTGAGGAAATTGCTTTCATAAAGGTGTGAAGGAGTGGTCTTTGTGTGAAGGTTGTAGCTGAGGGTGCTAGTTGGGAGGCCAAGGGCCAATGAGATGTACCGATATCCTTGCCTTTCCTGCTATTCCTCCTTTAGCTTGAGAGGATAAGTTTTCCTTTACATGTTTCATGATTGTGGAATCATGTGTAATTTCTGTGTTTCCATGGTCTCCTTATGTTATGCATGCTCTTGATCGAATTCATGTTTAATGAGAAAATGATCTTTCATGATTTATATTCCTCATGTTAATGTGCATTTAGTATGAGTTGCCTATATGCTTAATGAGATGAATTGTTGAAAATCCTTAAATGTGCTTCTGAAAGTAATTGTATAATTTGATTCATGATTTTATGATGAGCATGCTTTGAGTTGGAGAAGGTAATTCCTCCAATGATATGAGAAATGTTAAAGTTTTAATGCATAATGGGTTGTTAGATGTAGTTCCTACTTCCTTGTGTTGCATTGAACATATTGAGTCGGAGTTGATGTTTCTTCCTTTGAATTGTGCAATATTTGATGTTTCATGCATTATGGCTGCTAGTCTTGAGACTTTAATTTCGAGAAGTGTTTTAGAAATGTCATTCGAGGACAAATGTTCACAAGGGGGAGATAATTTAACACCCGCAAAACTAGTAGGTGAAACTAGAGCCTTTCATGAGAGTTCTTGAATTTTATGTGGGGTTTAGAAGTGTAGAAATTGTTTCCCGAGCTTAGAATGATGGTTTTAGGGGTTAAACGTCTAGGTACGACTTCCCAAGGACCAACCAAGGGTCCTTGAGGAGAACCCTGAAGCCTAACACACTAGAGTCCCAAAATCTTCCAAAACTGCCCAAAAAAGGGCCATCTACAGATGGCACCTACGGCCAGTACGTGGATGCACACCCCGTAGGTGGGCTCGTGGGTCTGGCCCTGAAAGATTAGTTGTAGGTCACGACATACGGACCTACAGGATGGATAGTAGGCCAACCTACAGACCGTAGGTCATGGGCGTGAGTCATGCCTGCACAATCTGCCTAGACTTGGCCATGGGAGGGATATTTAAGGTAATTCTTTTTTAGGTTAGTTTGAAGTGAGCTAGTTTTATATTGATTATTTAGACTTTTATAAGTTCTTTTAAGTCATTAACAACCTTAAATAATTCATAAATCTCAACTACCCAAATCATAACCAACTTAACCCTTTCAAAAAATTTGCACTCTAAAAACTCCATTGAAGAAGAAGAGGAAGATCAAGTTAAGGTTTAAAGGAGGGAGCTTTATCACACGAATTTAGTTTGATTTATTCATCTAAGGTATGGTAGTTTTGATTCATGGATAGCTTTGTTCCATGAAGCCTTCAAACTTTCAATTTCAAAGAAGAAAATTCTCCAAAACCTAGGGTTTTTAACTCCAAGATATGGATTCTTCCTAAAAACATTTTCAATGATTTAATTATCATATTTTATGAATGAATGTTGTTTTATGGTAGTTTTATGATACAATCTTCCATGAATCCTTGAATTCCACATAACACTAATTTATGACTTTGTGATGTTGGTATATTGTGGTAAGATGAATATTATGCAGTTGTTCTTGTAGTAGTTTAATTACTTGATCATGTTATTATCCAGTCCTAATTGTAGAAATTCTATGTGTGTTGGTAAATTATGATTCATGGTCCTTTAAGGGCAAATTGTGAGATTTTGTATAATAATGATGCTTATGTACATGATTTGTGAATATATTGAAAGTAATGTGATCACGACTATAATGCAATTGTTTTGTTGTTGAAAGGCTATTATCAATTATTCACTTGTGAATGATGCTTACATGTTGTGAAGGTTTCCTTAATTTATAATGTACCTTGAATTGGTAGGCTAAGGGCATCCTCTTCTTGTGTAACTAAAAGTATCTTGACTTAATGAGTCTTGAATTGGTAGGCCAATTGCATTCCTTTTAAAAATTATTAATGAAGTATTCTAGGCTCAGTCTTGAATCGGTAACCATATAGTAGCCCTTTCATGAGGATTCAATGAGCTATCCTAGTAATGTACCTTGAATCGGTAGACCTAATGGAAGCCTTTTCATGTGTTTAATGATGTACCTTGAATCGGTAGGCTAATGGCATCCTTCATGTGTGTACTAATGTACCTTGGGTCGGTAGGCGAATCGGATCCCTCTCATGTATAATAATGTTAAAAAGAGAATGAACTACTCTATGGGAATATAATGCTTAACACCGAGTGGATATTTTATGGTGGAAGCTCTCCCCATGTTAGGCTGGGTTTCCAGTACCACCTTCCTTATCCAATAATTGTGTGCCCATATAGGTTATTAGCTAGTGGATCAACCTAAGATAAATTTACCGGTCCTACCTTAGACAAGTAGACCAACCCTTTACGGTGTGGGATAGACGCCCGATTCCTTGGTTTTCTCCCATGGTCTATGTCCGTTAGGGTTTATTCCCATCATATGAGTTATGTTATATGGTTACTAAGGAGATTCTATGAAGAGTCGTGATAGTATGAGATGCCATCTGTGCCTTACACGAGTAGGCTTTGAGAGTGGCTTTGGTGTGTTTCTCGTATGTCGTAATGTCTAATTAAATGAATGTGCTTATAATGATGTTAATGAGAATGTTGACTTAAAGGCTAAATGTAATGATGAATTCTTAACTTGTATTATTGCTATGAGTTGATTTCCTTGACTTATTTCATGAGAATGTTCCCTATCTATGACTATTAACTAATGATTAGAATGAAGAATGGTAACATGTTTATGGTGGCTTCAAAGCGGTACTTAGTATGAGTGGTATTATGGGATGACATCCATACATTATACAAGTATGACTTAAGGTTGCCTAAGAGATGGTTCTAATGTGTTATAATGATTTATATGATGATTATTGATGCTTATTGTGACCAATGACACTATCCTACGATATTAGTGTCAACGATCGTCAATAATATAGTAACCCAACTAAGGGTTGGGGTCGTGTCCCAAGGAAGAGGTTTTGAGAATTAATAACCAATTAGAATTTCATTCAAGTTAGTCGTAGTTAAAGACATTTGTGATAAAAAGACATTGTAAATGCAAAAGAGGTGATAGAAAAGAGTCAAATATCAAAAGGGGGTTTTGTAACAAGTACTAAAACAACAATAAACAAGAAAATCAAGTATGGAGAAAGGTTCTTGGGCTGTGACCACAATACAAGTAGAGATAAATTGCTGGGTACATGTTTTCTATCGGAGATTTGCAAAATAATAGTGACTAGGCTAAGCTTTAAATGGAAATAAGTTCCCTCTCGGGCAACTTACCCCATTTCAAATGCGTTTCTCTAGGACATCTATTTGCCACTTGAAGACCAGCCTACACCTTACCCCATTCACTCTCTCGAGCTGATTTTTAGGATATGGGACTATGGCTCACCCTCTCGGGCTGAACCTCATGTCGACCCACTCCTTAGGCTATCAGTCTAGTGGTTTTGGTTTCACGACCTCCCTCTCGGGCAAGCCAAAAACACATGGGTGGCTTTATATTTGCAACTACAAACCCTTAAGATTAAACCACACCCACTAGGTGAAATCACCATTAAAATATATCTAACCTATCAACAAGTAAGACCCAACAAAAATATCAACCCATATTTGCTAAATCACACCCCATGAATGGGGTTTTTTAGCCACACATGAAGAAATAAGAAATTATACCTAACATGATAAAGAAATCAACTGGGTATAATAAATTAAACCTTGAATTAAGCAAAGGAAACTGAAAAGAAAATACCCACTTCCAACTTGGGGAAGAAGAACTCCTTTCTTCAAGTCTCCACAAAACCCTCTCCAAACTTGAGAGAAAAATATTATCTAGCATATGTTCTAAAGTGAAAAATAATAATAATATGTTCCACACATCCCATTCTCCAAAATCTCTAATTCTAAATAGTATTTATAGTTTTCACAGATTGTGCTGCGGAGGATTGTTCGGCGACATTGGTCAAGATTGCCGATGAACTCGGCGATCCCCCTTTTCGTCATCTCATAACCTTCGGTGTGTTGCCTATTATATCATCGTATTTTTGATCATTGGGTGGTACAGTACTGCTTTGCGGAATTGATCGGCGACCCGCCGATTGCTCCTTTCCTCGCCTTTTGATCCACTTCCTTCAAGGCTTCGCGTACTGGAAGGAAGAGCGGCTAATGTCATTTCAGCGACTCGCCAAGTTAAACTCGGCGATCCACAGAATTCCATTTCTTGTTCTTTTCTGCCCTATTTGCTCCATTTTGCACCTATGTGTCCATGCTTCCACTAAAATTCAAATACCTGAAACGTCAATATTTGAATCAGGTATTGAGGTAAATCAAGCATTCAAGCACACTATTTCAATTAAAATAAAGCCGTAAATGAGTCCAATTTGTGGACTCATCAACACCCCTAACTTAAACTTATGCTTGTCCTCAAGAAAAATCAAGTTCAGCCGTTCAAAAATAGTGCCTCAAACAGTGCTACACAAGACTAATTAATGAATGCACATAGCAATACTCAATTCACTTGCAAGGATCAATTGTGTAATCAAAGATTCAAATTGTGACACACCATCACCAAAGATTCTCATGCTCGCAATACTTGCTACTTGTGCAAGTTCATGCTTAACAAATGTATCTAAATACCCTCGCACAAAGAATGATTCTATATTCACACACATAGATGAGTCAATTTAAGATCAGTAATCAGATACAACGCTCACACTAAAAAAAGGAACACAATGCATTATTTCACCCATATGTTTGTCCTTATTTTACAATTGACTTTTGATTCGGCTTACTCAAGATCAAAAAGGTCTTTCTAAGACTTGTAATGGGGCTGAGTGCAAAGGTGTGATCATTTAAGCTCAGTAACTTTAACGCTCATGAGGTGTGATGTCTCAAAACTTCCTCTTCCCTTCCTTTCTCAATTCTTCTTCTAGTGCTTATAAGTCATCCTATTATTCGTTATCCATGTATTGCTTAGAAACCCAGTATCTTTTGCACTTTTATTCCATAACTTTCTTTCTCTTTCTTTTCTCTTTCTTTGTTTGTTTTATTTTTATATGGAGGGTTTCCATTTTGTTTTGCAATACAATAGGTTCAGGATATTTTCTTGTAATTCTTGACTTTTCCTTTTCCTTTTTACCACTCCCCCAACTTAGACTTTTGGCCTAAGTTCGCTATTCACTAAACAAATCTCAAGAGGATTGTAGGTAGTGGATGAAAAAAAAGTCTATGTTTCATTAAGTTTCTTCCAAAGGAGAATAGGCTCAAGGGGTGTTCAAGAGAGTTTTACACGCTCACGGGTAGGCCACAAAAACAGGTATATGTTAAATTGGTTCACACTCTTCAAAAGTTGCCTAAGATCATCTCAAGAGTACACCTTACTAAATCAATCAAACTAACAAGGTAAATTTTAGGTTTATTCATGCATGGTTCAAAGTAAGCTAATTACACAAGGCATCGATATTTCAATCAAACAAGAGTAGACATGTTCACTAGTGTGCACCGGTCCTCAAAAGAAAATCAAATTGATAAATGGCTAGCCACAACGAGATGCAAAGAGTGCACATATTGTCTATGTAACTTCATTTCACCTCGTCGTAGCCGTGCATTTATATTTGTTCAATTGGTAGCACTATTCAAGTCATTGGCATTGATCAAAATCGATAGTTAAATTTTTGGAAACAAACAGCCACTTTCAACACAAGAGGTGGCGACAATTTCTCGAAAGAATCAAAATTATTTTGCAAGAAAAATGGCAGGAGCCATGAGCTTAAACATCCACACAAAGAAAAATTATATAAAACACAGTTTAGAGCAAACCAAACGACCCAATTTCCTGTGCAAAACAACAAAGTATTCACACAAACAAAAAGTTGAGCCTTAACACACCCAATGAAAGAGCGTTTGTCCTCAAATGTAGGTAAACAAAGACATACCAACAAGTAAGATAGGAAAAGAAAATGCATGAGAGGTAAGGAAGGGTCCTGTCTATGCAGTCTCTTTATCTATCGGGGGCTGAATATGGGCATCGATGCTCGATATATCTATCTGGTCGCGTGTCTCAGTCTCGGGAGTAGCTTCAGACATACTAGCAAGGCCAGATCCACTAGCAGCTGCTGTGGAAGGCTCAGCTGGCACTGTTTGAGTTGTGGACTGCACAACCATCCATATGAGATTCGGTATGTATCTGAATATAATGTCCCCTTGGCTCTCGCTCAACACCTTGTCATGCACTGCTACCTTCTCTTCATCGATCTCAGTCTCCGATTTGGCGTGCCATGCATCATCCTTCTGCATGTCTCCAGGAGTGGTTGGGGGAATCCCATAGGTTTCAGGGATATCTGTGTCATCTGCTCCTCACATCAGTGCTGTGAAGTTGGTGGCCTTCAGATAGGCTACATCCTTCTTTAGCTCGGCTATTTCAGATTTTAGGGCTGAAACCTCGGGTGTCTTCCCCTGTCTGCTTTCATAAGTAGTGACTCTGGCATTCAGTTCATCAACAGTGTTTCTCACACGTGTTAGTGTAGTCAAGATAGCTTTTTCAATCATCTCTAGGACGAATCTCTCTAATCGTGTCGCCCTAACATCCACCGAGTAGGCTAGCCATCCCATTTTCAAGATCATGGCCTGAGTGATCCTAGAAGGCTGGGTTGATGATGAAACACCTGGGGCCTTTGATCAAAAGGAGGGAGGATCGGGTATACCTGATGGCTCAAGGGCCGGAGTATGGGAAGGTGTTTCTACTGGTAATGCATCAACTTCGACCTCTAGAGATGTATTTGTTAGGGCTGCTCTCCTCTTGTGAATCCCCACTTGTGGAAACTTGGCCTCTATCCTTTAGAAGTCTGTGGAGGAAAATAGGGTAACATCAATATCCCTTATAATCTCACGTGGTACTCCAGCTCGCCCGCATAGATCAGTGATCAGTACAGAAAATGGCAGATATGTCTGTGTCTACTTGGCCCTCATTGCCATCTCTTGTGAAACCAGCAATCCCAAGTCGATCTACCTTCTAGACATGATAGAACCAAGGCAAGCTGCCTAAAAATGACGCATAATGAACTTGTTCTGGGATGGCATGATACTGCTGCTGATGAACCCAAACCAATACGAGAGGCGGTGTTCATATCCATCTTCTCAATGGGGACTCCCGCGTCTATCCACCTCAGGGTGGTGTCAGATATCATCGAAGCTAACCAACCCTTCAAATTATCAGGATATGGGGCAATAGGCAAACCATGGTAGGGAAATACCGAGTGCAGTGGTCGTCCCAATACATCATTTATGTGTTTGCTGTGACAGTCTACTTCTTTGCCTCTAACCATAACCAATTTCACTAGTCGAAAATCACTAGGCTTCTTTCTGCCTTTCGGGACTAACTTCCTATAGGCTAAGTAGATTTCCTAGACCCAGGAATGTATATAAGTACCCCGTGGCTTCGTGAATTGCTCAAACTCGTGATACTTGAGCGTGTCAAGCACCTCAGCCTGCTTACCTTCCAGGCATTCCACGGATAGAAATTTTTCTTCGAGAATGGTGCGTAAACCATCTCCTTTCAATCTGTTCAACAATCTCGATGGAAGTGAGACTACAGGAAGTGTAGGAGCTACGGTAGGTGGTGTTGGGGTTGGCACTAGTGCAATAGTAGGCAAAGTGGTAACTGAGAGGGTGCTGGTGGCTGTGGATTGAGACCTGGCACGGAGCGCTTTCCTTCGGTCAATCAGAGGCAGTTTATCCTCTGGTTCAACAAAATATGGCTCCACAGCTACTCTTTTCTTTGCTATATGATTTTTCCTTTTTCCTTTATCTCTCGGTGGGAGATCTTGCTCTCTTTTCTGTGAAGGACGTGCTCCTCCTTCATTTATTATAATGCCCTTTGATGTTTTTTGAGGGGGCTCGTTTAGATTTGTGCATACCATTCCTGCAAAAGATCAAGAAGAAACTCAAATGCAAGTATAGAAAAGTTATTGCAGATATTAATGTTGTATTAGGTTGACCGCTACACTTTGTACTGCCCTACCAGGGTTTGCCTATAATTTCGTCCCTAGATGATTTGAATGGTTGGTTAGCCCGGATGATTTCGGGCATCACCAAGAGGTGGTTTGGTGTGGGAGTTCCGATTGAGAAAAGGGATGTGAACATCATCTCCTGGTACTGGTTTGGCTTCATTATCAGCACTATTATGCCATCCCAGAGCAAGTCCATTCTGCATCATCCTAAGGCGGATTTCCTTGGATCTATAATGGTCAGGAGGCAGATCGACCTAGGACTGCTGGTTTCATAGGAGATGGCTATGAGAGCCAAACAGACACAGACATCTCTGCTTTTTCTTGTTCTGATCACCAAATTATGTCAGCGTATCGGAGTATTCCAGGACCCTGCCAGCGATATAGAGGTCACCTTGTATTCTTCCACAGATATTCGGCATATAGAGGTTAAGTTCACATGAGAGGAGGCTGACAGGAGGAGAACAACCCTAATAGATACTTCCTACAGGTCGATGTTGACTCATTACAAGCACAGCCATCCTCATCTACTCCGGCTTTGGAGCCTTCAGGTATACCAACTTCTTCTTCCCCTTCACATACTCCAGGTACATCCTCTTCCTCCCAGCCTGCTAGAATCACTCAAGCCATGATCCTGAAGATAGGGCAGTTGGCCTATTCAAGTGATGTGAGAGCTACCTGACTGGAAATGTCCTTTCCAGGAATGATCAACAGGGCCATCCTAACAGCACTTACCCCACTTCAGATCGTTATTGATGCCTTGACAGTGATAGTCACTGATTGTGAAAGTAGACAAGGAGAATCCTTTGAGTTGGCAGCTTTAAAAGCCGAGATTGTGAGTTTAAGGAAGGACGTAGACTACTTTAAGTCTACTGACATCACTTCAATAATAGAGAAGGAAGATGATAAGGATGCTTCTGAGACCACCAGAGATATGCAGGGGGATGATGCAGCACATGCAGAGTTGGATGCAGAGACCGATGAGGAGTTGATATCAATGGATGTTGAGGAGACACAGGAGAGCAGAGATGGGGGCATATTCAGAGACTTGCTAGATCTTATAGAGATGGTTGTGCATTCAGTGACCCAGACATTGTCGGCTGAGACATCCACAGCAGCTCCTAGCGATCTGGCATTGCTATTCAGCCTGAGAGTACTACGGGTACTGATGCCCATATACAGACTGCTCCATCAGCCACTGAAACACCAACCGATAGAGAGACTGTGTAGCCAGGACCTTTCTCTACCGTCCCTCTCTATCTTACTTACATCTACTTTTGGATTCTTATTAATTGCTTTTTAGGACAAATTACTTTTTATTTGTGGTGGGGTGAGGATCACCTTTTGGTTTGCTTGTTTTAGATACGTGTATTTTGGTGTACATTTGGGTTTATCTATTTTTAATTGTCTTTTAAAACTTCTTTTGTGGAAGTTTGAGCTGATGGCTCTCTTTTATTTTTAATTGCAAATGATTTTGACCCTTCCGAAAAATTTTAACTTTTTCACACAGTTTTGCCACCCCTTATGAGTTGAATGTGGCTATTCTTTTGCAAAAATCTGAGTCTCATTTTTTATCAATACCGATGACTTGAATAGTTCCCTTAATTGAATGAACATGAATGTACGGCTACTATGAGGCCAAATGAAGTTGCATAGACAATATGTGAACTCGTTGTGATTAGCCATTTATCAAATTGATTCCCTTGTAATGACCATTGCACACTAGCAAAAGTGTGTAGTCTTGTTTTACTTAAGTGTCGATGCCTTGTGTGACTTGCTTTGAATCTTGCATGAATATACCTAGAATTTGCTCTGTTAATCTAATTGATTTAGAAAGGTGTCCTCTTGAGATGATCTTAGACAACTTTAAAGAGTGTGAGCCAAATTTTACATATACCTCTTTTGTGGCCTACCCGTGAGCGTGTGAAACTCATTTAAACACCCGTTGAGCCTTACCTTTCTTTGGAAGAACCTTGATGAACCCTAGACCTTACTTAACCCACTACCTACAATCCTCTTAATTTGCGATTTAGTGAATAGCCAACTTAGGCCAAAAGCCTAAGGTGGGGGTGTGGTGAAAAAGAAAATGAGGAGTCAAGAAGTGCAAGAAAAAGTCCCCCAGAACCCATGGTGTTGCATAAGTGGAAACCCTGTCAGTTCAACTCAAGAAAAAAAACTATGGAATAAAGTATGAAAGAAATCGAGTTTCCAAGAAATCCCTGAAGGTGAAAAAAAAAGTGATTTAGAAGCACTAGAAAAAGAATCAATAAAGGAAAAGAAGGGAATGCCTTGAGAATACCACATCCCACGAGGAAGGAGCCACTGATCTTAAATGACAATACCTTTGAACTCATCCCCATTACAAGCCTTAGAAAGACCTTTTTGAACTGGAGTAAACCGAATCGAAAGTCGATTAAAAAATAAGGGCAAACCTATGGGTGAAAACATGCATCCTGTTCCTCTTTTTGAGTGTGATCGTTGCATCTGATTCCTGATCTTGAATTAATTAACCTTTGTGTGTGAATATGGAATCATTCATCATGGGAGGGCATTTAGATATTTTTTGTTGAGCTTGAACT
The DNA here is from genome assembly GCA_029007595.1 of Solanum commersonii. NCBI lineage: Eukaryota > Viridiplantae > Streptophyta > Magnoliopsida > Solanales > Solanaceae > Solanum > Solanum commersonii. The sequence goes on along the minus strand of JAJTWQ010000173.1, from coordinate 685,960 downwards.
TGCACTAGTAGCAAGTATTGTGAGAATGAGAATCTTTGGTAATGGTGTGTCACAACATGAATCTTTGAATACACAATTGATCCTTGCATAAGTAAATTAGTCTTGTTATGTGTACTCATGATTGAGTCTTGTATAGCATTGTTTGAGACACCCTTTTTAAATGACTGAACTCAAGTTTACTTGAGGACAAGCAAAAGTTTAAGTTGGGGGTGTTGATGAGTCCACAAATTGGACTCATTTACGACTTTATTTTGGTAGAAATAGTGTCATCAAATGCTTATTTTGTCACAATATCTGATGAAAATTCTTATGTTTCAGGTATTTGAAGTTTTAGTGGAAGTATGGACACTTAGGCGCAAAAAGGAACAAAAGGGCTGAAAAGAACGAAGAAGCTAAAGCATGAGTATCGCCAAGAACCTCTGGTGATTTGCCGAAAGAACAGACTCCGCCCTTTGCTCCAGTATGCGAAGCCCTCAATGAAAATGATCAAAAAGGTGATGAAAAGAGCAGTCGACATTTTGCCTAATAGTTCCGTGAAGTAGTACTATATCGCCCAATGGTCCATAATGTTAAGATATTGTAGGCAAGCATTTAACGGTGATGAGACAAAAGAAGGGAAAGTCGTTGTGTCATTCGGCAGACTCGACTAACCTTGCCGAACTATCCGCCTGCACTAATTTCTAATGGCTATAAATACTAAACTCTTTATTAATTTTATAAGTCCCGAATTAATATTATTATTTTTAGAATAGATTAGTACGATTTAGATATTTTCTCTCAAGTTTGGAGAAGGTTTTGTGGGAGACTTGAAGAGAGAAGGATTTCATCTTCCCAAGTTGGAAGTGGGTCTTCTCCATTCTTCTTCCTTTGCTTAAATCAAGGTTTAATTTCTTATACCCATTTTATTTTAGTATCATTTTAGGTGTATTTTATTATTTCTTGATGTGTGGCTAAAAAACCCCATTCTTGGGGTGTGATTTAGCAAATATGTGTTGATATTGTTGTTGGATTTTACTTGCTGATAGGGTAAATGTATTTTAATGGTGATTTTACCTAGTGGTTGTGGTTTAATTTAATGGGTTTTAGTTGCAAATAAAAAACCACCCATGTGTTTTTGGCTTGCCCGAAAGGGAGGTCGCGAAACCAAGACCACTAGACTAATGGCCTAATGAGTGGGTCGACATGAGGTTTAGCCCGATAGGGTGAGCCCTAGTCCCATATCCTAACATTTAGTTCAAGAGAGTGAGTGAGATAAGGCGTAGGCTGGTCTTCATGTAGCAAATGGGTGTCCGATAGGAACCCATTTGAAACGGGGTAAGTTGCCCGAGAGGGAACTTATTTCTATCTAAAGATTTGCCTAGTCATTATTATCTTGCAAATTTCCTATTGAAAGCATGTACCCAACGATTTATCTCAACTTGTATTTCAGTCACACCGCAAGAACATTTCCCCATACTTGATTTTCTTGTAAATTTTTTCTATTTATTGTACCTGTGACAAAACCCCCAATCGATATTTGACACTTTTGTGTCACCTCTTTTATTTACCATGTTTTTGCTCGTTAATATCTTCAACTACGACATTTTTCTACCAATTCTCAAAACAACACCCTTGGGACACGACCCCAACCTTTAATTGGTTTACTATACTATAGACGATCGTAGAGACTCATACCGTAGGTTAGTGTCGTTGGTCACAATAAGTATCAAGTCCCCACTCAAGTTTCATTTCTGGGGTTTGCATCAGTTTTACTAGGCAACCTTTTTGTTGGCTTTGGGTAGAGTCAAGACAACAACTAACCCATTTGAAGTGCGATGTTGTCATCTGGCTCAGCATTGAGACATTCTCTTTTATCTGATTCAACACTCTATCCTACTCTTCGACTTTATGGAGAATGAGTGAGAGGGTCTCCTCAATCTTCCCACCCTCATACTCCTTAGGATTTTTACGCTTAAGAGGTGATATATACCTATCGTTCTCTTTGTACATTACTTCCAATTCCATGACTTTCTTGGCAAAGAAATACAGCTGAGTCACAAATGTGGCCAGTTCAAAGTTCTTTTCTATTTTTTTTTGTTTTGTTTTAATCATACCATCAAGGAGTTGGGATGCTGTTTCATATGGTAGTCGGATTAGACTACACGAAGAAAGTTGGTCAGCAACTTTTCTATGATTCGGACAAAGTCCTCTATAGAAACACTGCAGCAGCATCTTATCTAGGATTCCATGAGATGAACACTGTTGCAGTAGTTGCTTAAATCTTGGCTACAACTCATAGATAGTCTCACCCTCCAATTTATTGAAAGTTAGGATGTTATCCCTAAAAATCATCAATCTCAGAAGAGGGTGGTCCATTGGTTCACCATTAATAGTAACACACAAACCAACACTAAAAGTAACTAGATTCAACTATGACTAAAAAGAAAAAAAATTCAACTTACCTAAAGAATCTTAACCAACACCACTCCCCGGCAGTGGCACTATTTTGATTAACGTTACAAGGACACTTCATCTAATTCTAAGTGTCAATGATCGCTAGTTAGTATATAACCCAACAAAATGAGTTGGGGTTGAATCCCACAGGAAGCGATACATGTTCAAGATTTGGTAGTAAAGTGTGAACATTGTTCAATAAGTCTTAAGAATAGACATTTTCGAATAAAAACATAATTCAAATCAAGGGGTGACACCAATGTCAAATAAGGGGGTTTTGGTTTGAAATCATCAACTACAACAACAATAAATAACACAAAAATAACAATAATGAGACGGGTTCTTGGGATGTGATTTGATTAGAGGCTAATATAGACAAATGGGTAATTGCAACCGTTAGAAAATCGTTGAATATTAGTGAGTAAGATATGCCATAAAGGGAATAAACTTTCTCTCAAACAATTTACCTCGAATCAAGTTGGTTTCTCTCAAATACCAACAATCAAGCAAATAAGACCAGCCTACAACTTAGTCTATTCACTCTCTCTCCAGCTGAATAAGTGGAACTAAGTTTAGGATTCACTCACTCGAGATGAACCCGTGACAACTCAGTACCCACTAATCATTAATCAATAACCTTAGTTTTAAAACCTCTCTCTTGAGAATGCCAAAAACACGAAGGTAGACTGCATTTGCAACTACAATTCTTAAATTAAACTACAACTACTGATTAAACTAACTTCTAAAAAACATTTAAACTAACAATTAGCAATACCCATAAACAAAATCAGCACATGATCACATAGTCACACCCGAAGAATTAGGGTTTTAGCTAGACATCACAAAAAGATGAAAATTGTTATCAAACTGTGTTTCCATCAACTGGGTATGATTAACTTCATCCTTAAAATGCTCCAAGTTGAAGAATCTCAAAGACCCACTTCCAATTTCTCGAAAGTGAAAAACTTCAATTCTCCAAAGCTTATGAAAAAACTAATCTAAATACTCCGAATTCAATATCCAAATTACTCTAACGATCTTTCAGAATAAAATTTGATACTAACCTTAATATTTGAAAATGTATTTATAGTCGCCAAAAATATGCTAGGAATGACTATTTCGCACAGTAAGTCGGCTTGTCGATCTGCTTTTTGGTCAGTTCCATCCCCTTTCTGCTTTGGCCTTTAGCATCCTCAAGTTATGTAACTTTGGGTGATCCAATATTACATTGTGGAACAATTCAGCGATCCACCGACTAATGTTTTCTCTCACCAACTTGGTTTTCACCATCAGTGCTTGTCACATTGGAACTTTAGCGGAGCTAATGGCCATTCAGCGGCTCGCCAAAGGGACTTGGCGATCACCAGGATTTCAGTTCTTCGTTCTTTCGGCTCGCTTTGTTCCTTTTTGGCAATTAGTGTCCATGCTTTATTCCTTAATCCCTAAACCTGGAAATCAAGGGTTTTTCATCAGTTATTGGAACAAAATAAGCATTTGAGGACATTAAATCATTGTAAATAAAGCCCTAAATGAGTCCAAATCTCAAACTCATCACGAATACCTACGATTCCTTTATATGTATTATGTCATTAATGATGAATTGTATAGATTATAGCTTGATAAGCATACCATGATATGTATGACTAGAGGTGATTCCCTTTGTCCTTTATGATGATCTAAATATTAGATCGAAGAGATGATCAATATGTATGACGGCCTAAAGTGGTATTTAGTGTGGGTGAGATTATCAGGTCTTATCCATGCATTGTACAAGTACGACTTGGAGCTACTGATGAATTGTTTCTCTTATGTGATATATGCTTATATTGGATTGTTGATACAATAGCCTTCCTTGATTTTCTTGACTAAAGGTAAGAGATTCCCTTTTCTATGAGAAATAAGCTAAGGATGAGATCCAATGATAGGAAGTATGATTATGATGACTTAAAAGGGATACTTAGTGTGGGTGGGATTATGGGGTCTTACTCATGCATTGCACAAGTATGCTTTGAGGTTACTTGAGAAGTAGTTCTCTTATGATATGAAGGACTAAGGGTTGACTAAAGCTTATAGTATGACTATGTTTGAGATTATGCCTATGACTATGTTGTTGTCTCTTGTGCTTATAGTTTATGTTTTATAAAGCATCTCTTATGATTATGGCATATATCTTATGTTGACTAACCCTTATGTTATACTCTTATGATGTTATGCTAGCTATCATATTTAGTACATTTTTTACTAACGCATACTATTTCGTATATTCTTCTCAAATGTAGTGTCCGGTGATCTTGAGTTCCATCTTTGAGGCTAGGTTCTTAGTGGGAACAAGGAATTGAAGATTGGCGAGTCCTCATAGTATCGAGGATAAAGCTAGTATTTCCTTTATGTCTTTCTTTTATCTTTTAGACTATTGCATGGGTTGTATCCCAAGAGTTATTCAAAGTTGTTTTAGATGGTTTGAGATAAAGTGTTAAAAACTTCCACTTCGTTTTATAAAAAACTTCGATTGTATGGAAAAATGTTTTTAATTTCCGCATCAGTTCTATTGCTTTATGTTATAATATGTTAAGTGGCTTACATTGAGTCCTTCGGGGTTCTATGTACCATGTTAAATCTAGGGTGTACCTCTGGGTCGTGACAGGTGCCCTTGGACAACCAAACTAAGCTAGTTCATTAGGATAACTCTTACTCTTTTAATCAATTAGGTGAGAAAGACTTTCATCCTAAGAATCCTTTCTATGAGAGAAAACCTTTAACATCATGCTTTTATGTGTTCTGTGAGAATGTCCTTTCACAAAACCAAATCATTATTGGTACGTTACTTTCAAAACACCCTTTAAACATTTGCATAGATTTCATAAAATAATGCATAAGTCCATAATTTACCTCTTAAGGTTCAAAAACCAATTTCAATCATCAATTCTTAGAAAACGTGGCTTAGATACATATTTCATCATAAATACATGTAAATCTTGCAATAAATACTCAATTTCATAAAACTCTTCTTTGAAGATCAAAATTCCACATCATATGATTCATAACTTGAAAAGATGGGGATACATGGGCCAATGGAGAAATCATCATATTTCATCAATTCATTTATAACAAATCACATTTCAATCATTTAATTCAATAATGAAAAGAATCCATGATAACTGAAGAAAACCCTAACTCAATTTAGGAATTCTACCTTTTGAAATATAAAAATTTACGAATTGATACCTTGAATCCATGGATGAAAACTATATTACCTTGAACCCAAAAGCTAGCCTTCGATAAAGGAATTCATACCTAGACTTGAAACCCTAGGTTTAATCTTCTTCTTCAAGTTTATATAGAGAGAAATATTTGGAAAGTAGATTTGGTTTTCTTTTATGAAATTAGGACGATGATTTGAATGGATTAATTTGGGGCTTGTAACAGCTTATTGTAACACCCCGTAGCTTAGTTGGCCAAGTAGGACTAAGTGTGAGAGGCAAGAGCCAAGGCCAAGGGACAAGGCCCAAGACATGGGCCAAGGCTGCCCTAAGGCTTCCTACGCACTGGCCCACTTCACATTGCCACCGTGGTTCATCGTGTGGCTCATGGTGGCTAAGGCAGTAGCTAGGTTGAAGCTTTCTCAAAGTGGCTCACCTTTACGAGCCACTTCACAGCCAGTGGTGAAGACCATGTCTCGTGGGAACACTCATGAAGGTTTCTTAAACTTGTGAAGGCCAAGATACCAAGGCAAAGCCACTTCCCAAACACGATGGGCAAGACCACAACTTGTGGTCAGGACCACGTCTAGTGGAGCCTGCCATGGTACCTGAGAGTAGGCTTCCTAATGAGGGGCACTTAGCGATAATCCTTTTTAAGTGATTATTAAGTTACGTCATTTTGTATAGTTTTAGAGCACCTATATAAAGGTATTAGACCCCTAAAGTTCATTGATCCTAGACACTATTTTAACTCACCAAAAGAAACATAATTCCATTCAAGAAATTCTCCCTTTAGAAAGTGAACAAGAGGAAGAAGAGGAGAATCAAGCTAGGTCAAGTCAAGAATCCATTGTATCAAGCTTGGTAGCGATTTATAAGCAAGGTAATATTGCTTATACATCCATGGATTCTTCACTCATGGTGTGTAACACTCGGAACATTAGTAGGAAAAACTAGAGGCTTACGTTTGAGTCATAAAATTTGATGCATGATTTAGAGTTGAAAAATAGGCCCAAAATTTGACGAAGTATAAGTTCAAGTGAAGGTTCAAGGAAGGTGAAAGGCATCACTGCCCTTACAAGCGCTTTTGAACTTTGCCTTAGCCATGTGGGAAAAAGTCATTGTTCAAGGGAGTCTTCAATGCACTTGAAAGCCTTTACTGCCCTTAGAATCCCTCGTGAAGCATGCCTTAGTAGTATAGGCATGGGGGAAACTTCACTTGAGGGTTCAATGAGCATCGAGTGATCTATTGCCCTTGGAGGCCCCTCGTGAAAAATGCCTTATCCAATTTTGGCATAAGATGAATTTCACGCAAGACTCCACGAGGCGTGAAGGATTTCACTGCCAATGGAGTGCCTCTCGTGGTAAATGCCTTAATCGTGTTGGCATAGGCGAGGTTCACGATTGGGTCCACAGCAAGTGGACAAGCCAACTGTCCGTGTAGAGCCCTCGTGAACAATGCCTTAGCTTCAAAAGGTAAAGGTAACAGTCCAGGTGAGGGACCACAGAAGGTCGAGCAGTCTACTGCCCACGAAGCCCTTCTTGGACTTTGCCTTAATTTTATTTAGGTAGTCCACGAGGGGGGTAAAAAGGGGTAGTTTTGTAATTTAATTTTTTATCCCAAATTAAATGGGTATATTTTCTATTATTCTTAAATAAGTATATAAGGTATTTAAAGTCATTAAACATCCAAAAACTAAATCAATTTCACAAAGACCCAAATCAAAATCAAAAGTTTATCTTCCTCACAGTATTTGTCTCTCTAAAACCCAAGAAGAAAAAAAGTAAAAATTGAAGCTTGGGCTTGAATAAATCAATGGTTTTTCATCAAATCCTTCAAGGATTCATCATCAAGGTACGGAAGTTTTCATCTATGGCTATATTCCACCCATAGACCCCCTTCAAAACTTGATTTCAAAACATTCATTTTTCTCCAAATTCAAAATTCAAGGGTTTTATTCGAGTAGCATGGGTTTGTTTGAAAAATTGTTTCAATGGTTGAATTATGTTGGGTTATTATTGAATTGATGATTTATGGTTGAGTTATGGTGAAATTCCCCCAAGAACCAATGTATCCCCTCTATTGCTAAATTATGTTCTTCATATGGGTTGATTGATTTTAGAAGCATGCAAATGGGTCTTGTATGAATTAATTGAATTGTGTTATTCTCCATTTCCAATGTAGAAATTCTAGATGTTGGATTGAATGTGATTCATAATTCTTGAAGGGTAAATTATGAGAATTTGTACATGAATGTTAGAATTATGCATGTTATTCAAGATTTATGTAAATAGTGAATATTCTATTACTATGGTGTAATTGTGGTAATGATTGGAAAGGTCATTCTCCCATATATCCTTACACATTATTATGCATGAATTATTATGACTATGATGATCTTGATGTGTTGATTGAAAGGTTATTCTCATGAACAAACTATGAAGATGATGTGAAAGGTTTACTCACATATTGATGATTCTAAGGTTCGAAGTCCATTCTCACCTAATTGAATCCATGAGCTATTTTATGAGTTGTGTTGAATAAAGAGTAAGATACTCCTTCAAACATGTAAATACAACTCAAGACTAATTATGTAAGTTTTTGGAAAATAATTCTTAATACCGAGTGGATATGGAATGTAAGGTAGAGTCCCTCCCGTCAATTTCAAAGGCCGGGTAATCTAAAGTAACCTCATAAGATAGAAGCTCCCCCGTCAATACAATTGGCTTGGTGTTTCTAGTAGCAATCTCCCTATCTTGTAACTAGGTGCCCACATAGGTCTTTAGCTAGTGGATCCACCTAAAAGCTACTACATGTAGTTGTACCTTAGGCAAGTAGGAAATCTCTTTTCGGTGTGGGACCTGACACCGGATTCCATGTATCTCACATGGTCTATGTCGTTTAAGGCTATATTCCCTACAAGACAAGAATATGAACTATGACAAGAACATGAACATGAAATATAACAATGGCTTCTTAAGTGGTTCTACTTACAGTGGGGGTATGGGACTCCATTCATGCATTTCCAAGTAGGCTTTAAGAGTGGTTGTGGTGTGATTCTATTATGTTATGAAGACTTCTGAATTATGCATGTATGATATGTATTGTTTCTAAGAGTGCCTTTACTTAGTACAAGGTATGAACATGAATGTTTTTTTGTCTATGAGTATTCATTATGAATGAGGTGAAGGTAAGATATGTATGATGTTGGTGACCTAAAAGTGGTACTTAATATTAGGTAGGATTATGGGATCTTACCTATGCATTGCACAAGTATAGCTTAAGGTTTCTTATGATATGGTTTGACTTATGTTTCTTCAAAAGATGTGCATGATGATTTTTAACTTGATAAAATGCACGGTTTCAACTAAATGTCCCTTTTGAGCATGTCTTAAGCATTTTTATGCATGGCTGCCATACTTAGTTCATTTTTGTGCTAACCCATATTTTCTACATTTTTCTATAAGTGTATGTTCAGGTCATTGAGGTGTATTTCTATAAGTGTAGGTTCCGGTTGTTGTGTAAAACTTGGATTGATTCTCTTCACGCTTTTGGTGAGTCCTCATGGTTAGACGACAAAAGTTGTTCATTTCTAGTTTCTTCTACTTCTTTCTTTTGAGACTATGTTGTAAAGGGCTGTGACCCTTATTGATATTCGATTGTATTAGATGGTTCATTGAGACAATGTCTAGACTACTATTTTGATTATTATGAAAAGACTTCGATTGTAAAAAGTTTAATTCTGCATAATTTCTATTACTTATGTTTATGATATGCTAATGGCTTGTATGAGACCCCATCAGGGTAAAGTACGTTGTTTTACATCTAGGGGGTACCCTTGGGTCCTGACAAACTTGGTAATCAGAGCACAAAGTTTAGAATGATTCTAGGATGATGTCTTATAACCAACATCTAGTAGAGTCTTATTCATGAGTGTGAAGCACACCACACTTAGGAATGAGAGGATATGAAATGTTTAGGAAATTCCACTTCTTTCATTTCTCTTTAGTCGTGCCTTAGAGTTTTAACTCTATAAAGTCCTTTTCCTAGCACTTCTCTTGTGCCTATAGGATTTTAATACAAGAAGGGCGAACACAACAAGGATGGAAGAGGAGAATGTGAATGAGGGAGTTCCTCTCTAAGGTCCCCAAGATCCTCATGTTCCTCAAGCTCCTATTGATGTGGGGGCCATGACAAATGTGGAAATATGGTCGGATCTTCAAATATTGACCCAAGTCGTGATGGCTTAAGTCAATAGGGATACTAGGACTCATGTGAACCCCAATGTAAGTACAGCCGCCTCAAGGATAAGGGATATTACTAGAATGAATCCTCCTATGTTTCATGGCTCCAAAGTGGAGGAGGAACCACAAGGGTTTATTGATGAGATCTTTAGAGTGATGTTGTGGGAGTGTCTCAACAAGAAAAGGTAGAATTAGCCGCCTACCAATTGAAGGATGTGGCCCAACTTTGGTATGAGCAATGGAAGGATGAGAGACCCGTAAGGGAGGGCCCGATAGATTGGGAAATGTTCAAGTCGGTCTTGCTTGATAGGTTCTTGCCCTGAGAGTTGACGGAACGAAAGATGCAAGACTTGATAAATCTTAGACAAGGGGCTTTGAGTGTGAAAGAGTATGCCTTTAAATTCACCCAATTGTCTAAGTATGCTCCAACCTTAGTGGCGGATTCGAGGGCCAAGATGAACAAATTTTTGATGGGCATATCCAACATGGTAGTCAATGAATGTTGCTTAGCAATGCTCATCCGAAGTATTAATATTTCACGTTGTATGGTCCATCTCGAAAATATTGAGGAATAAAATCTCAAGCAAGTGAATCGGGAAGTAAAAAGAGCAAGGATCGATGATGGAATTTTTCCAAAGGTAAGTCCGAGGGTCAAAGGCAACCAAGGTTCAAGAGAAGGTTCCCCAATAAAATCTCCTCTAGTGCTCCAAGGGTCAACAAAGATAGGGTGCCTTGCCCTAAGCCTCAAAGAGGCAATAGTGGTGAATCTTCTATTGTGAAACGTACTTGTGCTAAGTGTGGTAAAAAACATGATGGTAAATATCTTGCCGGTATGGGTGTTTCTTGTTGTTGTGGTAGGAGTGGACATCAATTGAAGAATTTCCCAACACTTCCGGCCATGGGGAGAGAAGATAAGTGAACTCCCTAGCGGTTCATATTCTGATGCACCCAAGAAACACCGCTTCTATGCTCTTCAATCCCAAGGTAACCAAGAGAGCTCCTCGGATTTTGTGACTGCTGTGTGGCAAGTGTTTTCAATTGATGTATATGCATTGTTAGACCCCGGTGCCATTTTATTCTTTGTTACACCTTTTGTGGCTATAATATTGGCAATACTCCCTGAAGTGTTAGTAGATCCTTTTTTGGTTTCTACCCCGGTTGGTGACTCGATGGTGGCAAAAAGAGTCTATAAGAGTTGTCCTATTTCTTTATTTCATAAGGTTACCTTGGTGGATTTGGTGGAGTTAGACATGATAGATTTTGATGTGATTTTTGGTATGGATTAGTTGCATGCATGTTATTCCTCTATTGATTGTAGGACTCGGGTGGTTAAGTTTTAATTTCCAAATGAGTCCATTTTAGAGTGGAAGGGGAAAAATTCTATCCCTAGAGGTCAGTTTGTGTCTTGTCTCAAAGCTAGTTAAATGATCTCTAAGGGGTGTATTTACCATATTGTTAGGGTTATGGATGTTGAGTCTGAAACCTCTTCTCTAGAGCCAATCCCCGTGGTGATTGAATTTCCAGAATTATTTCCCGATGACATGCCCGACATTCCTCCTCAGTAGGAAATATATTTTGGCATTGATCTTTTGGCTGATACGCAACCTATCTCCATTCCTCATTATAAAATGGCTCCGGCCAAATTGAAAGAGTTGAAGGAGCAACTAAAGGATTCGCTAGACAAGGGTTTTATTCGATCGAGTATTTCTCCATGGGGTGCTCCAGTATTGTTGGTTAAAAAGAAGGATGGGTCTCTTAGAATCTGTATCCACTACTGTCAATTAAACAAAGTAACCATAAAGAATAGGTATCCCCTTCGAAGAATTGAAAACTTGTTTGATCAACTTAAAGGGGTTAACTATTTCACCAAAAAAGATCTTCGTTCTACTTACCATTAACTAAGGGTAAGAGGGATTGAAATTCCCAAGAAGACCTTGAGGATCCGGTACAATCACTATAATTTATGGTAATGCCATTTGGGTTGACGAATGCCCCAGCGACATTTATTGACATAATGAATAGAGTGTTTAGACACTATCTTGATATGTTTGTGATCATGATTTTTTAATTATATTTTGATCTATTGAAGGAGTTAAAATGAACACATGAACCATTTGAGGATTGTATTGTAGGTCATTAAAGATCACCAACTATATGTGAAGTTAAGTAAATGTGAGTTTTGGCTAAGCTCTATAGCCTTCTTTGGTCATATTGTGTCAAGCAAGGGTTTTGAGGTAGATCCTAAGAAGACGGATGCGGAAAAAAGTTGGGTTAGGATGTATACTCATGCAACATGGTAAACTAATTTCCTATGCTTCAAGACAACTCAAGGTACATGAGAAGAATTATCTGACCCATTATCTTGAATCTGCAGTGGTAGTATCTTCTTTGAAAATATGGAGAGATTACTTGTATGAGGTCCATTTGGATATTTTCATCGATCACAAGAATCTTCAATATGTATTTAGCCAAAAAGACTTGAATCTCCGACAAACAAGGTGGTTAGAACTTTTAAAGGATTTTTACATAAGTGTCCTTTACCACCACGGCAAAGATAACGTAGTTGAGGATGCCCTAAGTCGATTGTCCATGGGTAGTGTGGCCAATTTTGAGGATGAGAAGAAGGAGTTAGTTTGTGATGTACATAGATTGGCCCGATTAGGTGTCCAACTATTGGATTCCACCAAGGGTGGAGTTATAGTCCACAATGGTTCCGAATGATCCTTTCTAGTGGATGTTAAGTCCAAGAAAGACCATGATCCGGTATTAGTTGAATTGAAAGAGTCGGTGCTCAACAAGTCGGTTGAGGCTTTTTTCTAAGGGGGAAATGGGGTTCTTGGGTACCAAGGTCGATTGTGTATTACGGATGTTGATGGCTTGAGAGATAAAATTTTAGAAGAGGCTCATGGTTCTAGGTATTCTATTCAACTGGGAGCAACCAAGATGTACAGTGATTTACGGGAAGTCTATTGGTGGAATGGTATGAAAAATGATATAGCGAATTTTATAGCCAAGTGTCTGAAATGTCAACAAGTTAAAGATAAACACCAAAGGCCGGTAGGTTTGTCCCAAGATATAGATATCCCCACTTGGAAGTGAGAGGATGTGAATATGGATTTTGTTGTGGGTTTGCCTCGTACCTGAATCCAACATGATTCTAGTTAGGTCATTGTGGAAAGAATGGCAAAATCGGCCCACTTTATTCCCGTCAAGGTTTCCTTTCCGGCATAAGACTATACCAAATTATGCATCAAGGATATAGTGAAGTTGCATGGGGTTCCTGTATCTATTATTTCAGATCGAGGAACTCAATATACTTCACACTTTTGGAAGGTATTCCAAAACGGGCTTGGTACTAAGGTTAAGCTTAGCACGACTTTTCATCCTCAAATCGATGGTCAAGTGGAACGTACCATCCTAACTTTAGAGGATATTTTGAGAGCATGTGTTATTGACTTTAAGGGTAATTGGGATGACCATCTACCATTAATAGAATTTGCCTACAACAATAGTTACCACTCAAGTCTTGCCATGGCTCCTTTTGAAGCATTGTATGATAGGTGGTGTTGATCTTCGGTTGGTTAATTTGAAGTAGGTGAAGTTGCACTAGGTTGTCCCGATATTGTTTATGAGGCCATTAAAAAGTTTGACTCATTAGAAAGAGGTTGAAGAAGGCCCAAAGTCGGCAAAAGTCTTATACCGATGTTAGAAGAAGGGATCTAGAATTTGAAGTTAATGATTGGGTCTACTTGAAACTTTCACCTGTGAAAGTTGGGATGAGGTTTGGTAAAGAGGGGAAGCTTAGTCCCCGGTATGTGGGACCATATCAAATCTTGTAAGGTGTTGGGAAAGTTGCATATCAGCTACACTTACCGAATGAGTTGGCTCCGGTTCTCCCGGAGTTTCATGCTTCCATGCTGAAGAAGTGCATTGGAGGTCCAGTAGCCATCATTCCTTTAGAAGGTTTGAGTGTGGATGAGAGTGTTTCTTATGAAGAGATTCCAGTAGAGATTTTAGATCGGCATGGTAGAAGGTTGAGAAATAAGGAAGTAGCTTACGTAAAGGTTTTGTGAAGGAATCATTTAGTTGAGGGTTCTACATGGGAGGCCAAGGCCGATATGAATTCCCTCTATTCTCATTTTTTTCCTTCTACTCCTATTCAAGCTAGAGGTAAGTAGTTCCTCTTGAGTTCCTAGTTTTGGCAGTCATGTATATTATATGTGTTCTTCATGATGTCCTTATGATATACATGTTCTTGTGAGAAATCATGAGTAATATAAATTGGGTTTTCATTATTTATATATTCCTCATGTTGTTGTGCATTTTAATTTGATGTTTCATATTTGACTCCATGAAATGAATTGATGAACATGCTATATTATGTTTTGGGAGATGTCATATTGGCACAAAAATGTTCTGTTGATCATACTTTTCTTGGAGAAGGTAGTTCCTCCTATAAACATGAGAAAAGTTGAATTCAATGCATATTGGGTTGATAGATGTGAGTTCCTACTTCCTTTTATTGCATTGATCATGTTGATATAGAGTTGAAAGTTTCCTCCTTTATGTGGTGTATTATTTTGATATTTCATGCATGATGAGCTGCTAGTCTTGAGTCTTTAATTTTGTAAGGTGTCTAGACCATCATTCGAGGACGAATGTTCCCAAAGGGGAGATTATGTAACACCCAGAAAATTTGTAGGTGAAACTACTTACGTTTGAGTCTTGAAATTTGATGCATGCTTTAGAGCTGAAAAATAGACCCAAAATTTGACTAAGTATAAGTTCAAATGAGGGTTCAAGAAAGGTGAAAGGCATTACTGCCCTTACAATCGCTCTTAAACTTTGCCTTTGCCGTCTGGGAAAAAGGCACTGTTCAAGGAGTCTTCAAGGCATGTGAAAGCATTCACTACCCTTAGAAGCCCTCGTGAATTATGCTTTTGCCGTATATGCATTGGGGAAAGTTCACTTGAGGGTTCAAGGAGAGTGGAGTGGTCCACTGCCATTGGAGGCCCCTCGTGAAAAATGCTTTAGCCATTTTTTGCATAAGAGGTAGTTTACACGAGGCTCCACGAGGCATGAAGGACTTTACTGCCCGTGGAGTGTATCTCTTGGTAAATGCCTTAGTTTTGTGGGCATAGGCGAAGTTCGCAATTGGGTCCACGACAAGTGGACAAGCCCACTGCCTGTGTAGAACCCTCGTGGAAAATGCCTTAGCTTCAAAAGCTAAAGGAAACAGTGCCGGTGAGGGACCACAGAAGGTGGAGTAGTCCACTACCCGCGAAGCCCCTCTTGGACTTTTCCTTACTTTTTTTAGGCAGTCCACGTTTAAGGCAAAAAGGGGTAGTTTTCTAATTTTATTTTTTAGTCCAAATTAAATGGGTATGTTTTATATTATTTATAAATAAGTATATAAGGTATTTTAAGTCATTAAACACCCAAACTAAATCAATTTCACAGAGAGCCAAATCAAAATCAAAAGTTCATCTTCCTCACAATATTTCTCTCTCTAAAACCCAAGAAGAAAAAATAGTCAAAACTGAAGCTTGGGCTTGAAGAAATCAAGAGGTTTTCTTCAAATTCTTTAAGTATTCATCATCAAGGTATGATAGTTTTCATCTTTGGGTAGATTCCACCCATAGAGCCCCTTCATAACTTGATTTCAAAACATACAATTTTCCCCAATTAAAGGGGTTTTTTTCCAGTAGCATTGGTTCTTTCTAAAAATGGTTTCAAAGGTTGAATTATGTTGGGCTCTGATTTAATTGATGATTTATGGTTGAATTATGCTTAAATTCCCCTAAGAACCATGTATCCCCTCTATTGCTAAATTGTGATGTTAATGTGGGTTAATTGATTTTAGAAGCATGTAAATGGGTCTTGTATGAATTAATTGAATTTTGTTATTACCTATATCAAATGTAGAAATTCTATATGTTGGATTGAATGTGATTCATGATTCTTGAAGGGTAAATTATAAGAATTTGTACCTGAATGTGAGAATTATACATGTGGGTCAAGATTTATGTAAAGAATGAAGATTCTAAAACTATGGTGTAATTGTTGTATTGTTTGGAAAAGTCATTCTCCCCTATACCCTTACACATTATTATGGATGAATTATTATGACTATGATGACCTTGTTGTGTTGAATGAAAGGCTATTCTCAAAAACACACAATAAGCATGATGTGAAACGTTTACTCATATATTGATAATTCTAAGGTTGGAAGTCCATTCTCACCTAATTGAATCCATGAGATATTTTATGAGTTGTGTTGAATGAAGAGTAAGATTCTCCTTCATATATGTAAATATAATTCAAGACTAATTATGTAAATATTGGGAAAATAAATCTTAGCACCTAGTTGATATAGAATGTGAGGTAGAGGCCCTCCCATCAATTCCAAAGGCCGGGTCATCCAAAGTAACCTCATGAGAAAGAAACTCCCTCGTCAATACAATAAGTTTGGGGTTTGTAGTAGCAATCTCCCTATACCGTAACTATGTGCCCACATAGGTCTTTAGCTAGTGGATCCACCTAAAAGCTAATACATGTAGTTGTACCTTAGGCAAGTAGGACATCTCTTTTCAGTGTGGGACATGACACCGGATTCCATGTAGCTCACATGGTCTGTATCGGTTAAGGATATATTTCCCTATATGACAAGAATATGAACTATGACAAGAACATAAACATGAACTATAACTATGGTTTCTTAAGAGGTTCTACTTAGTATAAGTGTGGGTATGTGACTCCATTTATGCATTGCACAAGTAGGCTTTAAGAGTTGTTGTGGTGTGGTTCTATTATTCTATGAAGACTTATGAATTATACATGTATGCTATGTATTATTACTAAGAGTGACTTTACATGCTACAGGCTATGAACATGAATGTTTCCTTGTCTATGAGTATTGGTTAAGAATGAGGTCAAGGTAAGATATGTATGATGTTGGTGACCTAAAAGTGGCACTTAGTATTAGGTAGAATTATGGGGTCTTACCTATGCATTGCACAAGTATAGCTTAAGGTTTCTTTTGAGCTGGTTTGACTTATATTTCTTCAAAATATGTGCATGTTGATTTTTAAGTTGATAAATGCATGGTTTCAACTAAATCTCCCTTTTGATCATGTCTTAAGGAATTATATGCATGGCTACCATACTTAGTGCATTTTTGTGCTAACCCATATTTATAGTTCCGGTTGTTGAGGTGTACTTCTCTCTTTATGTAAGGCTTGGATTGATTCTCCCTATGCTTTTGGTGAGGCCTCATGGTTCGAGGATAAAAGTTGTTCATTTCTAGTTTCTTGTACTTATTCTTTTTGAGACTATGTTGTAAAGGGTTGTGACCCTTAATGATATTCAATTGTATTAGATGGCTCATTGGGACAATTTCTAGACTTGTACTTCAATTTTTATGAAAAGACTTCGATTGTAAAAAGTTTTAATTGTGCATCATTTCTATTAATTATGTTTATGATATAATAACGGCTTGTATGAGACCCCATCAGGGTCAAGTATGTCGTCTTACATCTAGGGGGTACCCCTAGTTCGTGACATGGAGTCCCCTAGAAATCCCTCAATTGTGAAGATGAAATCCCAATTCAATTTAGGGTACCTTCCAATATTGTGGGTTATCTTGAGTATTGCTTGTTTATAATTGATTTAGTAGTGAATCATGTTATTATGATGATATTGCATGTTTTTCATGGCTTATCCTAGTCTAATGAATGAGATTGAAGTAATGTGGGTTTA
This sequence comes from Solanum commersonii, assembly GCA_029007595.1. NCBI lineage: Eukaryota > Viridiplantae > Streptophyta > Magnoliopsida > Solanales > Solanaceae > Solanum > Solanum commersonii. The sequence continues at coordinate 668,324 of JAJTWQ010000173.1, read as the reverse complement.
TGCCTTGTGAAGGGAAGTTGAGGATTTATAGGTGATCTTCTAGATTTGATGAAATGTATATCAATTCTTCAAGAATAAAAGCAAGTAGACATGAATTTAATTAGATTAAAGTATATATGATAGATCATGAGTAGTAATGATTGAGATTGAGCCTTTATGGTGAAATATGATTATAATTTCTTAAAAATGAAGCTTATTACTAGAATGTCTTGTGATCTAGATATGTATGATGATTGTAAGAAGTAAAGCTTTTAGAGTAAGGCTTGTAGTTATGAATGCTGATTACTAGGGTTTTGAAAGTAAAGATAATATGATGAATAATATATGTTAGTGTTTTAAAGAGTTAAGTTTATATGATGATGGTAGACAAGTAGACAGAATTATTGTGGAAGGACTTTACCCACATGACCTATATTATGAAAGTATGAGACTATGAATGTTCTTATAGAACATATGTAAATTTTTTATGAACAAATGGTGACCACTCACTGAATCTCTATCAAACAGCTGGAGACCCAAATGGGTCAAATTTCATCTCATCTTAACCCAAAACAACAAGGGGGTTTTCCTAGTGATACTATGACAAACCCCAAAAAGAAAGCTTTGTTTGGTACTTGCATCGTGCCATGACATTAACTAAATCTCTTCGCGGGAGGCAAACCTAGTTTTTGTTGTTTTATGTTTGATTTTGAATAACGGGTGTTGATTGTGTTGGTTGAATAGTGGACTGTGTTAGAGAATGTATAGTTTTACAAGCCAAAGTGTCCAGTCATAGACTCGCAAAGAGGTCAGCGAGCCCGACTTAGACCATGTTCGACTCACAAAAATCTTCAGTGGATGCTTAAAAAACTCAGCGGGCCAATGGATGAATCGGCGACTCACCGAACAGGTCGGCGTGCCCGATTTTGTTTGTCATTTGGACCCCCGAATTGACTGGAGGTTTTTTAAAACTCAGAGAGGTAAGTTACCACTCGTCGCATCGCCGAGTGGTTTGGTGTGGTCACCTAATATCACCGAAAGAGCTGTGAACCGAAAAGTTTTGAAAGGCCAAATGGTTTAAATTTTCAAAATCTTTTACATTCTCTTATTTCTAGACTCGTACATTCTCCCCCAAACTCTAGATTTCCATATTTTCCTACTTTTATCACTTTTTATTCTTGATCTCGTGCTCGTAATGCAATTACATTGCCACCTAGAATATCAAATTCTTTATACGCCATTAAGGTTGGTATTCCGAACCTGCAACTCTAAATTAGTAATTGACTCAAATGCCTTTGATATTTCGTATTGGTGTGTGATGAATCCACAAATTGGACTCATTCAGGGCTATATTTTGATAGAATTCATGTCCTCAAATGCATACTTTATCTCAATATCTGATGAAAACCCTTAAGTTTCAGCTACTGGAGTTTGAGGGAAAGCATGGACACTAAGAAAAAAGGAACAAAAGCATCTGAAAGAACGAAGAAATGAAGATCTGAGAATCACCGAACCCGTTCGCCGAGTCACCAAAAGGTCTTATCCTTGCCTTTTGTTCCCGTTTGCTAATCCCTGAAGTAAATTATCAAACTGGCGGTGAAATGGAGCAGTCGACGTGTCGTTGAGCAGTTCCGCGAACCAGTACTATGTCGCTTAATGATCCAAAACACAACGATCTTGAAGGATAGAGCAAGACAACAATGAAACCTAATAAAGGGTGGATCGCCAAGTTGATCGGTGATCTCGACTAACGGCACCTAATGATCCACTGCACAATAGATTTTTGAAAACTATAAATACTCACTGAGAGTTGTAGCTTAATATCATATATTTTAAATAGAATTTTTAACACATAATTTTGAGTTCTAAGTTTGGAGAAGGTTTTTAAGAACTTGAAAGTTAAAAGGGTTTCAACTCCAAGAATTTGGACTTGGGTCTTGTGGATTCTTCACTCTTGACTTGTTTTGAGACTTGAATCTCCATACCCATTTGCATGCAAACTCATATTGGTATAAATTTTTATCTATTTTACATGTCTAGCTGAAAGCCCAATTCTTGGGGTGTGATTTTATGAATATGGGTTAGATTATCTATTGGGTCTTGCTTGTTGATGATTTATTTATTGTTTAGATGTGATTTTATTTAGTAGTTGTGGTGGACCTAATGAAATTGTAGTTGCTAATAAGATTTCATCTTTCTATTTTCGTCTTCCTTGAGAGAGAGGTCGTAAAACTAAGACTACTAAATTGATGGCTGGTGGGATTGGGTCGACATGAGGTTCAGCTCGAGAGAGTGAACCCTAGTCCTTCTCCCACACACTCAGCTCGAGAGAGTGAGTGCACTAAGGCGGAGGCTGTTCTTTATGCGGCAACTCGGTGCTCGAGAGAAATCGAGTTGATTCGGGGTAAGTTGCTCGAGAGAAAATTTACCCCCACTATAGTCTAGCCTACTCACAAATATTTAACGAATTTATTATCAAAAGCATGTACCCAATAGTTTAGTTTATGCCTTATTCCTATCACATCGCAAGAATCCCATATCCTTGATTAGTACACTTTGCATTTTAGTTGTTTTTGTTTACTTGCGACAAACCCCCATTGATAATTGATGCTTGTGTCACCTCTTAGATTTAACATGTTTCTATTCGAAGATTTTTTAGCTATGACTAATTTGAACTAAATTTTATTTTTGTATTAATTCTCAAGCCCACTCCCTTGGGACTCGACCCCCAATCCTTGGTTGGGTTACTTTACTATTGTACAATCGTAGATACTGCATTGGAAGTTGTGTCTTGATTAGGCAAACAAAAATGTGTTGTTGTGCCTATTATGTGTTTCGAAATTGTTCCTATTTTGTTAAAATGATGAATTCCCATGCATAATGCATTAAAATCTACTTTAGGTTGTTGGGTTGCAGTTATTTTATGTTGGATCAACTTGGGGGAAGTCTGCGTAACCCCAAATTAAGCCAAATGATGTAATTATCCCAATGATAGAGTGGTTTCCATCATTCTAAAGGGAAAAAGCCGTCAAATGGCCAAAATGGGGGAAGTCTGAGTACCTTGCAAGCATGGGTCTTGTATAAATTGCGTAGTTTCTTAGTTTGACTTTGATTTCGGGGGTTGCGGGCTTCATATTTTGAGTTGAGGTTGAAATGTGGCACGTTGGGCAGTTTAGCGAGCTGGGTCTAGCTCGCCGAACAGATCGGCGTTTCGCCAACGTCCCCCTTTATCACCTTTAATTTCACAATTTGGCTTAGTTAGAGTTAGTAACTTTGGGTAAGAAGCCTGAGCTCGCCGAGTTCACTCGGCGACACACAAAAATGTGTCTTTTATCTCTCTTTATGTACCCCTAACCCCTATAACACACTATAAAATTTAGCGGGCTAGTCTGAGCTTATCGAGTGGTGTCAGAGATTCGCCGAAGGGCCCTGAGCATCGCCGACCAGTGATTTTTTGGAAATTTTCAAGGCTAGTCCATTCAGCGAGCCCTATCTGGCTCACCAAAGTGACTCGACAACTCACCGATCAGTTCGGTGAGTTTATCAGCAACTTAAATTTAGTAACTTTTCTTGAAATTTTTTTAACTCTTTTTGATGAGATTTTAAGATATGGCAACGACCAATTTGGATGAAAGTGGAATGCCACCGTTAAACGAGCCCATGCATCGTAATCAATGAGGGATCTGTTGCTCCCTTAAAAAAAGTCAAGAAAGAACCTACGAATGGATGCCAGGGCAAGGTCAAAGTGCCCGTAGTAGGGAGACCTAGCTGGGAGACCGGATCATAACTACGAAATTAATGGGGATTCTGTTAATTCTGAGGTCTTATTCTCTGAGCCTAAGGATGACCAACCACTTCAGACGCCACGAGCTGATATTCATGTAGGAGTTAGTCAAGATCCTTTTTGGATCCCATAGTCTACCATTATTCTGCTGATACAGTGCCTGCTCTGACACAGATAGTGGTTCCAGCACCACACGTTCAGGGTCCTCCTCCCCGGTGTAACGACCCAAGAGCACCCCCTAGTCGTCTTTCAACATAAGCAAAGAACTAAACATAGACGCTAGATCATAGGGTCTTTTTCTCGGACTTGAGGACTCACGAACTTGGGGAAGCAACGACAATTGTCTTGAGTAGAAAGCTTGAATCCTCAACGGCCCGAACCTAAATGTTTGGGGAAAAGGGAGAAAATATGGGTTAGAACAACACACGTACTAAGTATGGCTACAATGCATAAAAACTATTACAACATGCATAAAAGGACATTTAGTCAAAATATGTTTTTCACCTAGTAAATCCAATATGCACACAAAGTAAGCATCATAGTCCAAACCAACATAGTATCATCCCAACATGTAGACAACCCAAGTAATACTAGTGCATTGCAAAGAATAAAATCCCATAACCCAATCAAAGCCAAGTATCACATTAAGCAACCTACTTCATGCATACATTCATAAGGTCATATTTCATCATAGCTTACCATATTCATAATGATCATACATAACATAGCTTCAACATACATAAGTCATAATCATCATAATAAGAGAACACTACTACAACCATCTCTTAGGATCCCACAAGTGCAATGTGCAAGAGAAGTCCCATGCCCTCCCTTACATCACGTAGAAACCCTAAAGAAAGCCCTAGTAATAGTTCACACCTGTCATACCTTTATTTACTTTTACATTAGGGAAATATGGCAATAACCGACATAGACCATGAGAGCTACATGGAATACGGTGTTCTACTCCCACATCGAAAAGAGATGGTTAACATTTACCTATGGTGTAACCATTCGTACATAGCTATATAGGTGGATCCACTAAACTATAGTCCTATGTGGGCACATAGTTAAGGGTCAAAGAGATTGCTTCTAGAAACCCTAACTTACTAAACGTTGGGGTTTCCATCTCATGATACAAGACATACCATAGGTAATCTAGACTTGCTAAACATGAGGAAACTCATGTGGGGAGCCGGACTTACTAAACGTGAGATCCCCATGTTATTTACATGCCGTTTCGGTTCTAAGAATCTAATTCCCTTTTGTAATCATCTTTAGTCATCACATAAGTTCTTATTAGACTTTGCTAGACTCTTATGTAGACATCTTACCATAATAGCTCATATGTGTTCATAAGTGAGTAAGAATCCTTTCACTTTAGAAACATTTAGCAAGTGAGTAAACCTTTCACTATAATCATGAGGACTACCTTTCAATCATATAGCAATCATACCATAACATGCATGCATACTTCATAGCTAATTCAAGTGTAGAGTGTTAAGGATGAGGAAACTAGGTCATCAACACCACAACAACACATTAGGTATAGCATCATTACAATCTATGTAATTGACCTTTCATACTTGAGTTCAAAGAAGAACCAACCTTCATACCTTCTTGCCCTTCATGGGACATCCATACTTCAATTACCAAACAATTCATAACCAATACATAATACAAAGTAATTCATGAAGTAATAACATAATCAACATCAATATAACAAATTGACATATTCCCTTCATAGCCTTCAAGGCTTCATTCAAAGAGTCAACCCTAGTTTCATAGAAATTATACATAACCTAGGGTAGAATCATCATACAACTTGAATTACATAACATTACATTCAATTCATAGCCTTCAATCAATATCTAATAGAAACTAGGGTTAGAATTAGGAAAAAAAAGGGAAACATGGGTTTCATGGGGAATTCTTCAAGAAACCACCAATACAACATAAATTCATCCATAATTGTTCATCTAACATCAATCAAAGTTAGTTTGTAACATCAATTTCACTTTAGAAAGAAGACCCACGTTTTCGGATTGAAACCTAGAAATTTGAGATTTTGAAATTCATCTTTGAGGGGCCTCTTGGGAAAAGGAATCCCCAGAGTGATAAGCAACCATACCCTATTGACGAATTAACAACAAAAATCTGAGTTGAAGCCTTGGAGAGTTGGTCTTCTTCTTGAAGATCCAATCTTCTTCAATGGAGTTCTTTAGGAGAGAGAGAGTAGAGAGAAGGAGGAGCTTTAGGTTTAGATCTTCGGAGTTTTCTGTTTGAGTGATAAAAGTGAGGTAAATTGACTTAAAAATCATTACTTACATGTCCCCTAAAGTACCCTAAATACCCCTCACTTATTTGGACTCTTTAATGAAGTAAAAATCTATTTCTGAATTTCTGCATTTTCATCGCAGAACAAGTCCGTGACATGGAGCTGTTCCTTGAAGATATTTGGAATTAAATTTTGAGACAATAGAGTCAGCAAGATAACTGCGTCACGAACAAACTTTTTTCTCCTTGAGGGAGCTTGTCCGCGACGCAGAGCTATTCCCACCAAGTGCAATATGCAAGCTTTCTTGGCAGCTTGCTTGGCCAAGGTTGGGGTCCTCCTCGGGGGCCCTTAGGGTGGCCCCGAGGAGTCGTATTCGAACGTTTTGACCCTGTAAATTTTTGTTTTACCTAATTTAAACCTTTTTACAAGATTATACCATCATACGACACTCCCAAACCTGCCCAAAAACCTAAGGACACACTAGAACACATTTTTTTGTAGTTTCTGGACCTCGTGGTCGTTTCTTGATGTTCAGAATTTTACTCTTCCAAACAAAGTCAATTGCATTAATTTAGGTTTAGAAACATCATTTTAACTATTTTTAAGTCATTATTCACAAGGTGAGGCTCTTACTTAAGTCATAGAATTTCTGGGGTGTTACACCTGACTAGTCAATAGGATAAAGATCGAGGGACTGAGTCCCATTCTTAAAGAGAAGAGATAGTCCACAAATGGTCTGGTGGACAGGTACCCTCTTGTGTGGTACACACCCAGTACCACATACTCAACTTACTCCCCAGGCCCCGTGTCTCATATATTCCCACCTAGGTCCGTGAGTTCTACAATGCATACGGTGAATAACTACCCCAGGGAAGAAGAAGGCCAATGCCTTCAGACCGGTAGATTCTGTGGTAGTTCTGGGGAAGACAGTGGGATGCAACAACTGATCATATCAATGCTACACTTGATAGATCTACAGGGTTTAAGCATTATTATGCAGGCATGACTACAACATAAACTCTGGATGACCTAAAGGGCAAGCTTGTTCGCCTCATTTTTTACACCACCACGAGGTGGATTGAGGTCGATGAACCTATTGAGAAAAAGGACTTAAATATAGCAGCTCGATATTTGTTTACGTTTATCAACAGTTCTATAACTCCCTCGCAGAATGAGTGCATCCTCCGCCACCCAAAGGCGGCCTGTCTATTGTCCATCATCACCAAAAAATGGCTCAAATTGGTACTAGTTATAGAGCAGGAGATGGCCATGAGGGTAAAACAGCGGCAGACGTCCCTGCCAATCCCAGTGCTTATTACAGAGCTATGTCGGGAGGTTGGAGTTCCTATTGATGAGAAGGATATTGAGGTCATACCAACATCCTCCACCGATATTTGGTGCATAGAGGCCGAATACACACGGAATGAGGCTATAAAAGGAGAGCAGCTCCAATGGATGCATCCCCAGAAATTGATGTTGAGTCTATACCTGCAGAGGCATCTTTGCCTACTCCGGGAATTTATGTACATCTACTTTCACCCCTTCCAATCCCCAGGTTCTTCCACTCAGCCTTCTAGGATCACTCAGGCCATGCTTCTCAAGATGGGGTGCCTAGCCCATTTTGTAGATGTGCGGGCTTCTCAGTTAGAGGCCAAGGTGCCTTGGATAATTGAGCGAGACATTTTAGCTTCTCTGACAACCCTATGGGCATCTATTGATGCACTCACGGTGAGAGTAGATACTTGTGAGAGTTGATAGGGTATTACTATTGAGGTTAGGACTTTGAAAGCTTATGTTATGATATGGTAAGTGGCTTATATTGAGTACTTCGGGTTCTATGTGCCATATTACATCTAGGGTGTACCCCTTGGTCATGACATTTATATAGGGGTCTTATTGAAGGGTAAAACAATGTAGTATAGGAAGTAATTAATTTGTAAATGACCCAACTTCCCCTAATATTAACTATCCAACCTAGACCCACGACCCACCACTAACGAACCGTGGATTGACCAATGGTCCGTCCTGCACACTTGTCGTTGGTGATGAGAGAGTTTTGGCCTAACTTACAGTACGTGGCCCATCGATGGCTCGTGGGTCCAGCCGTGGTTCATGGCCTGTGCAGATTTTTGGTGGACCTTCCACGGACTAAACTACGGTTTGTGGTCCAACCTATGAGCCATGGTTGGCCACTGTGGATGGCACCTAGAACTGCTGAAATTTTTCTATGCTTCCCTCTTACAAATTTGGGTGTTACATCTAATTTTTAGATGTGGTTTCCTCTTTTCAATGTTCTCTCTCACACAATTTTTGCATAATTAATAATGCCCATCTCTCAACCTATTTTCAAAATTTTGGGTCCAAAGCTTGGGAATTTTCTATTCTTCCCCTATATGAAAAGGCAGGCTTCACGAAAAAGGTAGAAGGTTCGCAAAAGCAAACTTTAGTTTGATTAAGCGACATTCGCCCTTTTGCCACAGCTTGCAGCAGCAAACCCCGCGTCTACGCTTAAGGAAGCTATTGACTGGTTAACTTAAGCGACCAATCCTTCGTAGGTGCGATACCTATGACTTATTTTCTTCCAAGTTTTTGCTATTTTTCAGCTCAGAATCTAGTTTTGATTAAAAAAAATCTCTCCCAACATCAAAACACATGAAATAACACATTTCAAAAATAAATATCCCTTTTCTCAACTTTGAGTGCCGAAAAGAGCTATAAATGAGTGCAAATTCACCAATCATCATTAGTATTCACCAATGGACTCTATTCCTCCATTTAGTCCCCAATATTTCAAATATTACAAGTTCAATTCTCAATTCAAAGATAGAGCTTTATTGAATCTTTATGAGTTCTCTGCAATTGTGATTTCATGAATAAATTTCAATCTTCTAATGCATGATTTGAAGTATTTACATGATTTTGAATATAATCCACACGAACCCATGCACTATCCCTAATTTATGAAAAGTTATGCATGTTTATGAAATTATTGTTTTTTGAATAGGCTACATTTATAAAACCCAAATTCAATCTATATGATATTATTTATATATGATTTTTTTGTGTAGTATGTTTTGATGAATTCCATGTGAGCCCATGCCATATGCTTCTAATTTGATTATGAACCATATCATGATTATGGGTTTTGCTTTAAGATTATGCATGGAATGATGAATGAGAGAATCAATAAATCTAAAATTCATTTAAAGAATGCTTTTCATGAACCCATGCTTGTATGCATGATTTATTATGAAATTAAGCCTTCATTGTAACGACTCGGAAAACTAGTAGGTGAAACTAGAGCCTAACGAGTGTGTTGTGTCACACCCCTAAAATACTAGACCAACTCTTGCATGAAGATGCATCATTTATTAATTAAAATATGTTTTACTCTTATTTTAGGAACTTGAAATTTTGTGATATTTCCAACCTTGCTTAAAATAAATTGTGCTCGTAATTGAAGGTATTGTATGGAGGTATTTACATAATTTTTCTAATAAAAATTTCATATAAATGAAAGAGTTGGTATCAATTATATATATATAGGTGTATATGTATATATTTTGGGAAGCACACAATAATTTGGGGCAACACCTTTTAGTGACAGTTGTATATGTGACTAAGCATCACTCTTAAGACTATATTATCACACCTCCTCTTGTGATTTTTGTTTGAAACTGAAGTCCAAGAACTTAAGAACATTTTCTAACCTGTTGTTCATAAAAATCACAAGAGAAAACCTTAGTCCTTCTAGCTAGAAGTCTAGACATACTACCTTTTGGTGAATAATCAAAAATTGTTTTTTTTAGCTAAGTAGTGTTTAGTACTTTTAGAATTTCTCGTTCTGTATAACTCTTTTTTCGGTGAATAAATATGATTTCGAAAGTTGATTCCTATATCTACAACTCTTTTGTTTATGGTAAACTCTAATTTAGCCTTTATGATTATGAAATAAGGGACGCAACATATGACATGTTCTGTCCAGATTCTGGAATTTGAAATCCTATATGTTCAACTGTTAGTGTTTTTATTATATCATTTTGTACAAAGCATCTTTTTTGGTGGTTCTTGATTATTTGCAAGCTTAAGAAATTTAACCACATCTTTTATGAAGGACATAAATTCCATTTTTGCCGTTTTCTGTTTCAAATCTAAGTTGTGACATGAAGTGCTTTTAATGGGAAGAATTTCGGTTTGTGGAGTATAGTCGTATATGTACAGGCTAGGCTTACTTTTGATGATAACCCTGTGTTACGCCATCATTATTGAGCTACTAGAAAGAGAATAAGTTATTGAATTCATTTTTTAAGGTTGTATATCCTCGTGTACGAGTTGAAGATTTTGATACGTTGGTTGGTCTACGATTTGAACTCATGAAGTTGTGTTGGACTGCTTTTGTGCTAAATAATTGTGGTTTGTGTATAAACTTATACATGTACTCCTTTTACCTGCTGGTATATCTGAAAGTTTACTACCTTGGTTACCTCTTGTCACTTTGCATTGTCGTATTGGTATTCTTTAATACATTAAAGAGGCTTGTGTAACTCGCCCACTTGCATGGATTGTTTGATCAGTTGGCACTCTTGTTGGGACCTTGTCCTTCATGTGGCTGTGACTTTGGCACACTTGGCATCCCTCTTGATTCAAATCATTTACCATCTTGACTCTAGATTGTTAGTCCGTCTTAAGAGTGGAAGTTGTCCATTTTAAGTACGAACTAGAAAGCCATTTTAAAAATGGTTCTTGGTTCTCTTGATTATTGTGTTTTGATCGTTCTTGATACCTGCTTGTGCTTGGTGTGACGACGTGGTGTATATATTGGGCGAGCCTTGTGGTTTAATTTCTTGGAAAATTGTGCTATGAGTATTCTTGGCATTTGGAACTTTAAATATAAAACTTGATACTCTTTATATATTGTTTACTTGATTTATTTATTATGTTCAATTATGCTCCCCTTGACTTGAGAATGACAACTTGCTGAATTTGAGGTCTCCAAACCTTTAGTTTTTACACCACCAAGCTATATGCTTAGCGATAGTTATTTCTATCGTATGGGTATTCGAGATGATGCTTGAAGTTTTCCACCGGAGATGGATGTTTTAAAAGCCTTAAGGAAGATCACATTTGCATATAGGCATCTATATTCTGCATAAACCTTCGAACTTGTACATATTCTATGCGTTGTATATTTACATGGGATTTTGAGGGTTGATTTGATCATGTCACCATGAGTTGTAATATAAATATGGCTATATGTTTTGTTCTTTTTGGGGTGTGTAAACCCAAGTCCTGTAATATCCTAAATCTACTATTACTCTCAAATGTTTGTGTGAAGCATGAGCAGGCTGATTTCGGTACTCGAAAGCTTGTAATATTCTTTCTATTTCATCCTTAAGTGTGAGGATAATATATATACATGAAAAGCTTATCGGTTATTTCTGTAAATTACTTTCCAAAGGTCATTATGCATCTAATCCCTCTACTAGATTATAATCAATATGCTCTCATTAATCGCTTTTGAGTGTCACAAGTATAAGTTAAGTCTCTTTATAAAGGGTCTTTACAAGTGTTGGTATCAAAGCCTAGGTTTGTGGTTCTAGGGTAGTTGTCCGGGGAAAGAAGGTCAAGTGTGACAATGAGGCTATTAATGCTATCTTGGATTATCCCGATGACACTGATGACGAGTGTCAACATCTAATTAGAACAAAGACTCTGGACAACATGAATAAATAGATGGCCCCGCTCATATCAGATGGTACTCCTGAGTGGATAGCGATTGGAGAACCAATTGAAAAGAAGGATTTAAACATTGCTGCATGGTTTTGGTTTGGCTTCATCAGCAGCACTATCATGCCATCCAGAACAAGTCAATCCTCCACCTAGCCAAGGCAGCCTATCTACGTTGAATCATAGAGAACACTAGGATAAATCTAGGGATTACTATAGCACAGGAGATGGTCATGATGGCCAAGCAGTGACAAAACTCTCTTCCCTTCCCGGTATTGATCACCGAGCTCTGCAGATGGGCTCAGGTACCTAGAGATGCTAAGAGGGATGCGGAAGTGATTCCTATATTCTCTACTGAAATCTAAATAATCGAGGCAGAATATTTGAAGGACCAGACTGAGAAGAAGAAGAAGGCAGCCCTGGTGGATTCTTCCCCGGTTGTAGACACAAACTCTTTCACTACAGAGGCATCTTTTCCTACTCCAGCCTATGGGCCTTCAGGTACCTTTACCTCTACTCTTTCCGATGTTCTTAGTTCTTCTGTTACTACATTACCTCCTAGACCTGTTGCTGATGTTGCTCCCTAGCTCTAATCACTAAGGCTTCATTACTCCGCATTGGTCAGCTTGCCCATTCTGCTGATCATCGGGCTAGACTCGAGGCCTCCATTCCAGGCATGATTCAGACTGCCCTGGCTGATGTTATTTCATTATTGAGCGCTACCATTGATGACCCTGCAGTGAGGATAGCGGTGTGCGAGTGGCCAAGGGGCCACCGAGGAGGTGATGGCCTTAAAGGACGCTATTGTTTTGTTTCAAAGTGATGTGGATCAATTGAAGTCCACTGATATGTCCATGATCTTCAGGACGGTGGAGATCCCAGATGTGCCAGAGATGCTTCCGCCTACCACCAAAGATGAGGTTACAGTTGAAAAGACATCTGATCCCGAGTCTGAGGTCGAGGCTAATGAGGAGTTGCTTGAGGGGGCTGATGAAGCTTTATATGAGGGCCTTACTGATACTGAAGAGGCCATGGTAAAAGTTGTTGTACTGGCTTCCTTAGCAGATACACCTTTGGTTGCTCCTAGTGCTGCTACTATTTCTTCTGAGGCAACTCCGGGTAATAAGGCCCAAGTCCAGACTAACACACCAGGCATTGATGCCCAGACAGATGGAGCAACTGCGTAGATAGGATCCCCTCTTTACCTCCCTTCCTTTATTACTTTTATTTTTACCTTGGGATTATTTAGTTTGCATTTGAGGACAAATTATTTTATTTGTGGTGTGATGAGGCCCACCATTTGTGTGTTCTCTTTGTGAATATTGATGTTTGATGTTTTCTTTATATATTTGGGTTTTGAGCTATAATTGTGTTTTACACTGCTTTTTGTGGATGGTTTGAGCTTGTGGCTCCGTATTTTTAATTGCAAATGAATTTTGACCATTCCAAAAATTTTGCCACCTCTTATTTTTACTTATTGTGTCTATTCTTTTACAAATTTGAGTATTGATTTTAATCAATACCGATGACTTGAATAGTGCTCATAATCGAACAAAAATGAATATGCGACTACGAAGCTGTTCCCTGAAGATATTTAGAACTAAATTTCGAGACAGTAGAGTCCGCGACACGACCGCGTCGCGAACTGAAATTTTTATCCTTGGGAAGCAAGTGCGCGACGCACCCTCATTCCCTCTATGCCCAACTTGCAAGCTACCTTGGACATGCAAGTATGCATGCTTTTGAAAAACTTTATAGACTCGAACTAGTTATTGGTCTGTCAAAACTAAAGTTTGAGAAAGACAATATTTGTGATGCATGTCAAATCGGTGAGCAGATTCGTTCATCCTTCAAAGGAAAAGATATTGTAAGTACATCTAAACCCCTACAAAACTTTCATATGGATCTGTTTGGTCCTACTCGAACTGCCAGCATTGGAGGTAAAAGATATTCTTTCGTAATTATTGACGACTTCTCAAGGTTTACATGGGTAATCTTTCTAACTCATAAAAATGAAGCTTTTGGTAACTGTAATAGAGTCCAGGTTTCCAAAGTAATCTCATGAGATGAAGCCTTCACGTAGTAGAGTTTGAATTTCTGGTGGCAATATCCTTATCCCATAACGATGTGCCCTCATAGGTTGATTTTCTAGTTGATCCACTTAATCTAGAAGTTTGAGGTTCTACTTTGGCAAGTAGAACAACCCTTTTCGGTGTTGGAGACACCGATGGATCATCTTATAGCTCACATGGTCTCAATATCGGTTAAGGCTATTTCCCCACAAGTAAAAATGAACTAAGGTTACTCAAGGAGTATCACATATGAGTTTAAAGATGTTAAAGAAGAAGTTAGCTTGCATTGACCATGATTTATGACTTATGTTTTATAACTCTTTCATATGATGTTTTTACTTGGTCAATTGCATGTCAAGAAATGAAATGTCCCTTTTAGCATGTTTTAAATGTTTTTATGCATGTATATCATACTTGGTATATTGTTTTGTACTAACTCATACTCTTGCCTACATTTTCCCAAAATTTAGGTCATGTAGACGTTTCCGAGACATGAGTTTAGATTTCCAATTTTCGTTTTATAAAATGTTTTGGTCTTGGACTATTGTTTTACCCTTATATTTCTATTTCTTATGTTATGAGAGCTAAGGGCTCACTAACTCTGCCTGGGGTGTCGGTACCTATTATTCATCGGCTAATTTGTCTACGTATTCCCAGACAATAGAAAGGAGTCTTCCTTTCTCCTTTTTCGAGGAGAATTTAAAGGGAATGTGATCCCCTCTATTGTAATGAAATAATTGAAGTTCATTTATTCTTTTTAGGAGAGCTTTTACAAAACCCCCCTTTCGCTCATCTAAGGCTAATGGAGAAATAAAGTTGTCAAACATAGTATCGGAAGGGGTCGTCTTTTGCCTGATATTAAAAAGGTATCTTAATTCTTCTTTAATATGAGAGTGTAGATATTCCGGTGAAACTTGACTATCCGGTAGATCTAGCGCCATTTCCCATTCATCAGGCTTGGGAGAGTAGGTAGACGCTCCCCCACCCAGCTCCTTTCCTACACAGTCTACCATTTCTAACAACAATTCATAAAAGAAAAAAAAGAATGAAAGAAAGAGAGACAGAGTCCAAACGCTTACCATAATAGGTACACGAGAAATGTCGAGATTCTTTTTCTAGTGGAAATGTGGATTGTGTGGAGTCCTTCGGGGTTCTATACGCCTTGTTACATCTAGGGTGTACCTCAAGGTCATGACAGAAATAAAAAGAGTAAATATTATTTTCAATACTTTGCGTATGTACAACTACAAAGTACCAAGAATTCTAATTGAATTTGATATATATCAATGGATCGTTTTGAGAGTATTCATTTCTCTCAACACCTTGTCAGGCATTTTGTCCTTATTAGATATATGTGTTAACATATCTTTCCTAAGGAAACTCGACAGATACGCTTGATATTCATTTGTCTTGGAATGGTCATGCGGCGACACATACCTATACTTGTCCTGTTCAAGGTGTCTCCAATTAGAAGGTACATACCAATCCCTTTCTCAATCTCTCCAAACACCTTATGCTCTTTATTCAAACCTTGATTCTAGACTAGATTTTCATACCTCAGATGAGAAACCCTCATTTTGTGTTACACTAAAGTTTTAATGATAACTAACCTATTTCCTTGCAGAGCAAATGTATCACCAAAAAAGGAAACAATCAATCCTGCGTCGCCACAAAGCAAGAGAAGATTACCAATTGAAGGATCTTGATTGAGACACAATCAATGAAGGATTCAGGTAGAGATCCTCAGAATGCAAATCATAAAAACAACAAATCAAGGAAGGTGAATATCTCTACAACTAGAAATGAAGAACACAAACGGCTATATTTAAACTGATATTCAAGGAAAACTAAAGCTATCAAGCTTACACTCGATCAAGGAAGCTGAATATTCGGTAGCCAAACTGAAGAGCAAAATGGCTAGAAGCTACAGTTAATTAAGGAAGATACAACGGCTATAATCGTAAAGGAAATCAACGAAGTTGAACAAGAATCAAGCCTGGAAATCAGTATTGAGCTTTATTCTTGGAAAATTAGGATAAGTTGCCTTCTTTCCCAAGGATCAAATCTCTTGGGTTGCTATCTCTTCATAGAAAAAATTTGAGACTTCAAACATTATAAATGGAGGCTCGATTGACAATAGGAAGTGTACATCAAGTCTGAATCATCTGACATTCCCCTCTCTACTTTTATCAAGCATTGTATTACCTAGTTCTACTGTGTAAGAGAAAAAGAGAGCAGAGAAAAATATTGTTGGTAAGGCTTTGTATCAAAACAAGAGTGAAACAAACACTTAGTGTAAATAGTTTAACCTCATCCTTGTATTCACACCAAAAGTTCAATAGCTTGAAAAGAACACCCTTGCAACCAAAGGGGACTTGACGTATGATCCAAATTGGATCCCAACCAGCATAAAAAACATCCTGTGTAAAGTTTACTTTCCTATTTTTGATTAATTCTTATCTGCTAGCAGTAGTCGTCTAAAGAGCACTTTAAGTCAACTTCTCTTATGGAAAACAAAAAATAGCGATTCACCCCCCTCTTGCACTTTCAATTGGTATTAGAGCCTCCTCTCACAAAAAATCTGTCTAACAACAGTTGAGAAAAAGATCATGGCTCAACAAATTATGGGAGCACTATTTCAAGAAGGAATGTCCCAAACAAGACCTCCTTACTTTAATGGGAAACATTTTTCTCATTGGAAAGTAAGAATGAAAACCTTTATTAAGTCTTATGGTGTGAAGGTTTCGAGAGTTATCAAACCTAGTGGCATTCCATTTCCTATCTCAAAAAGATCAGACGAAAGTCAATCCTCTACTATTCCAAACTTAGAGAAAGTTATTCAAACAAACTCCAAAGCAAAGAATGTTCTCTACAATGCTATTAGTGGAGAAGAATATGAAAAAATATCATGTTATAATACTGCCAAAGAGATGTTGGATAAACTAGAGGTTACCTACGAAGGAACTGATAAAGTTAAGGAAACTATCATCAGTATGCTAGTATGTCAGTATGAACATTTTCTAATGAAGGAAGGAGAAACTATTGAAACATGTTTGCCCAACTGAGTAAGATTATTGGCGAAGTCAAAGCTTAAGGAAAGACATATCCTCCCATTGAGCATATTCGAATAGTTTTTCGAAGCTTGCCACCACAATGGCACACAAAAGTCGTTGTTCTTGAAAGAATGAATCTAAATACTCTAACCTATGATGTGGAAAGATAAGATCTAATTACTTTTGCAAAAACTCATCTCAACAAAAAGGGTGAAGAAGAACCCAGAAAGAAAACTGTGGCATTCAAACCAAATTTGGAAGACAAAGGAGAAGAAGAGTTTGCGAAAGATGAAATTGCTCTTATTACTAGATCAGTAATGGAATCCTTCAGAAAATCGAGGAACAGTCAAAGAGGAAGAAATCTTGGAAGAGGAAAGTACTTAAATGATCAATCAATATACGATGAATCCTCCGGTTTTCCTAGGTTCTAAGGTGGGAGAGGATCCCCAAGATTTTTTGCATGAGGTGTATAAGATAGTGATGTTTGCGTAATAAACCAGACAACTTCCGATGGAAGTGACTACGATCGTGCATTAGTATAATAACCCAACCAAGGGTTGGGGTCAATTCTCAAGGGAGTGGTTTTGAGAATTATTAGAAAAATAAAATTCAGTTCTAACTAGTCGTAGCTAAATACATTAACGATTAAAAACATTGAAAATTAAAGTGGGGAGACAAGATTGTTAAATATCTATATGGGTGTTTTGTCACAAGAATAGCCTAAACAATAAAAATAACAAAGAAATCTATGAATGAGAAGGGATTCTTGGGATGTTACCGGAATACGGGTTAATTTAAATAATTGGGTGCATGCTTTCAATAGAAAGTTTGTAGAGTAATAGTAAGTAGTCTAAGCTATACGTGTGAATAAATTTACTCTCGAGCAACTTACCCCATTTCAAATGGGTTCCTCTCAGAAACCCACTTGCCGCATGAAGACCAGCCTACGCCTTACCCTACTCACTCTCTCGAGTTGAGAGTTAGGGTATGAGACTGGGTTCACTCTTTTGAGCTGAACCTCATGTTGACCCACTTCTTAGGCCATCAATCTAGTAGTCTTGGTTTTGCGACCTCTCTCTCTCGCAAGCCGAAAACACATAAAAACCTTGTATTTGCAACTAAAAATTTGTTACATTTAACCACAACTACTAGATGAAATCACCATTAAACTACATCTAATCTATCAGCAAGTTAGACCCAACAATAATCTTAACCCATATTCGCTAAGTCATACCCCAAGAAATCGGTTTTTAGCCACACATCAAGAGATAGAAATTTATACCTAAATGAGCTTGCATTCAAATGGGTATGAAGATTTAAGTCTTGTTACAGGCCATGAATAAAGAATCCAAGAGACCCAAGTCCAAATCCTTGGAGATGAAACCCTCTTCTTCTTCAAGTTTCAAAACCCTCTCAAACTCAGAGCAAAAATAAAAAGTACTAAAATTATATTAATTGTTTCACACTAAAAATATGATGATAAGATAAAACTCTCTATGAGTATTTATAGTTGTAAAGAAATCTGTGATACAGCGGACCATTCAGCGACATTAGTCGAAATCGTCGATTAGCTCAGCGATTCTCCCCTTAATGTAGTTCATTGCCATCTTTCACAATCCTTCAGCATCGTCGTGCTCTGTGTCATTGGGTGACATAGTACTGCCTCACAGAACATCTCGGTGATGCATCGACTGCTCCCCTTTTCCACTGACTTGATCCTTTCATTCAAGGCTCAGCACACTAGAACAAAAGGCGAAGTGACACCCTTCGGCGACTCGCCAAGTGGACTCGGCGATCCTCAGGCCTTCCTTTTCTTCGTTCTTTTCAGTCTTTTCATTTTTTTTTGTGAAGTAGTGTGCATGCTCTCCTTCAATCTTCAAATACCTGAAACTTAAGGGTTTTCATCAGATATTGAGATAAAATAAGCATTTGAGGACACAATTTATATTCAAATATAGCCCTAAATCAGTCGAATTTGTGGACTCATCAACACCCCCAACTTAAACTTTTGTTTATCCTCAAGCAAACTATAGTTCAATCGTTCAAAAAGGGTGTCTCAAACAGTGCTACACAAGACGCAATCATGAATGCACACAACAAGATTCAATTTACTTATTCAATGATGAAATGTGCACTTAAAGATTCAAGTTGTAACTCACCACTATCAAAGAATCTCATGCTCACAATACTTGCTTCAAATTCATGTTCAAGCTCAACCATAGTGTACAAATGCCCTCACAGAAAGGATGATTTCATCTTCACACAATGATTGACAGTTAAAATCTTTGAAATCAGATGCAACGCTCACTCTCACAAGGAAGAACACATTGCATGCTTTCACCCATAGTTTTGCCCTTATTCTCCGGTCAACATTTGTTTCAGCTCAATCAAGATCAAAAAGGCCTTTTCACGGCTTGTAATGGGGCTGAGTGCAAAGGTATGGTCATTTAGGCTCAGTGACTTTCATCCTCATGAAATATGGTGCTCACAACACTTCCTTTCCTTTTCATTCATCATTCTCTTTAGTGCTCATAAGTCATCATATTATTCACTTTCCATGGACTGTTTGAGAACACCAATTCTTTTGTACCTTTATTTCACAACTTTGTTTTTCATTCTTTTTCTTTTTCTTTCTCTTTTGTTTTATATAGAGAGAGGTTCCATTTTTCTTAAATCCATCGGTGAGAGGAGACTTTCCTTGCACTTCTTGACTTCTCCTTCTCTTTTCACCACACCCCCAACATAGGCTTTTGGCCTAAGTTGGCTATTCAACTAACCACAATTCAAGAGGATTATAGGGATTGCGGATTAAGAAAGGTTATGGTTTCATCAATTTTCTTTCAAAGAAAGGTAAAGCTCAAGGGGTGTTCAAAAGAAAATTGCACGCTCATAGGGTAGGTCACAAAAAGAGGTATATGTCCAATTGGCTCACACTCTTAGAAGTTGTCTAAGATCATATCAAAAGATAGCATCACTTGGTTGATTGGACAGATGGGGCAAATTCTAGGATCTAACATGCATGGTTCAAAGTAATCTCATCACACAAGGCATCGACACTAAAGTCAAACAAGGCTCCACACTTTCGCGAATGTGCAATGATCATTACAAGAGACTCGATTTGATAAAAGGGCTAATCGCAACTAGATGCAAGGAGTTCACATATTGTTTATGAAACTTCATTTGGCCTCGTCGTAGCCGTGCATTCATGTTCGTTCGATCGAGAGCACTATTTAAGTCATCGATATTGATAGGAACCAAAACTTAAATATTGCAAAAGAACAAATACATTCAACATATGAGAGGTGGCAAAAAAAATTCGAATAGATCAAAATTAAAATCATTTTTTTATAAAATAAAAGGAGCTACAAGCTCAAATATCCACGAAAAGTAGTGTAAAAACAATTTTAAACAGAACAACCCAAATATATATACAAAACATGAACACAAATAACAAACAAAAGGTGTGGGCCTCACCCCACCATAAATAAATGAAATTTGTCCTCAAATGCAATTAACAAAGTATCCTGAATGTAAATAAAAGGAAGATGTAGGGGAGGTAAAGAAGGGATCCTTTTTAAGAAGTCACTCCATCTGGCTGGGCTTCAAAGCTCGGAGTGTTGTTAGTCTGCTTCAGGTTCTTGTCGTCTTTTCTCTCTACTTCAGCTTTTGTAATGATGTTTGCCTCAACCATGTTATCCAAAGCATGTGCTGCTTTGAAGGCATGTATCGTATTGACGAACTCTCGAGCCCATCAAGGGACAACAGGGTCACTGCGAATCTTCTTATTGGAACTCGTCGTGCACTCGCTCTTGTCAGTGCCTCTGAACAATTGTGCTCTTATGTGTCTGGGTAGCATGTTCCTTCTTGAAACTTTCTGTCTGGCCACGTCTGCAAACACTTTGAGATAATGTTAGAACATATTCGACAGCCAAAACAAAGACTTTCCTCTGCAGAAAGACATGATAATCCATTCGGCATGCCGCCGAATTCTTTCAGTGAGCCAAAAATAAATTTCCGAGGTCACAGTGCGGAAGGAGATAGGGGTTTAGACAAAAGGCGAGTAAGGTATTATTCGGCAATTCACCGAACGCACTTGGCGATCCCGTGCTCCTTACCAAAATTTACAATAGCCACAACAAATGAAGCATGATAGTAAAGGTGAAATGGAGTATTTACGCGAACCGCAGAGTGGTTCACCGAGCTAGTCACAGCTCATCGAATCACCTATTGTGCCTACTTCTGACCTAATTTTTTTTAAATCGGCCTCTCAACCCCAGAAAACATAATTTAAGCACAAATAGCACAAATCTAACAAAAACCCATAACAAACGAATACCACCCATCACACATTAACTCGAGTAGATTTATCAGAGAAACAAGAATTCACAGTTTAAAGGAGATTATCAAATATCAATCGACACTTAACCGGTTCTATCCAATCATGGATGTTCTAAAGGTTTAAACAATATCAAATAGTGTGCAAATGAGTACAGTGCTGCCAAAATAATTAAGGGTATTAAGAAGACAACCTTTTGTACTAATTGAAATACCATCGAGAAGCTATGCGGCAATGCAATCCAAATCTGCGCACAAATCAATGAACCAAAATATTCCAGAATTGCAAGAAATATAAAACTAGAGTGTAGGTGTGGGTTTTGAATAGATAAAAAGTGAGGAAAAGTGAATGAAGCTAGAACGTTTAAACCTTTCTCTTGCAAAAACAATCAAGTTTACGCCCACTCGGCAACATTAGCCAAGCTCACCTACTGACTCAGCGGAACACCGACTGTTTAGTTTCTCCGCCAAAATTTATAGAACCTCTAGTTTACGGGGGGTCCAAATATCGGTTTCCATCTTGGTTGCCGACATGGTCGGCGATTCACCGCTAATTTCCAAAACTAATCGAGTTTTACAGACTCCAATGTTGGTGATGTCATGAGTCAAATGACAGATAAGATCAGATTCGCCAATCCTTTCGGCGACTCACCAACTAGTTCTATTGCTAGACAATATGCACTTTTCCTTCACTCTCAACACTTTCATCTGCACAATCAAGACACCATTATTTTATCAAAGCAAAAGAAAGAAATAAATGGTTTTGGGTATCCTCCCAAACATCGCCTTAGTTAAATGTCGTGGCAGGACACAAGTTCACCTTTAAACCTCATTATTGGGTTAGCCATGGTATCACTCAGCAAACACCCTGGTTATCTCGGATTTAGGTGAGACGAGATATGACCCATTTGGGTCTCCAACTGTTTAAGTGAAACTGAATGAGAGTTGATGGTCTACCTAAAGGTAGACACATCTTTTTTCATGTCGTTTAGCATTTTTTCTGACCCTTCAACTTTGTTGAGGATGCGCAAGAGCATATCCTCAGACCTACCACCATCTGTATCATTTGGCTTCTGGCGTTCATGTGGAGGCATGTATTTGTCCTTCTCTCCATCCTTCCAATTTGGATTACGGTCCCTCCATTCATGATCCAGGTCATTCCAATCATCGTCTCTAGCCCAACCTTGGTTACCACCTTGCCTTGGGTAATTTGAGCGGTAGCCACTGCCTTGGTTGGCTAGAAAATTTACCTCATCATTATACAAGGCTTCAAACTTCAACTCCTCAGGATTAGCACCCCCAACTCCCATAGATGACACCACGGGCACCAGCCTCCATAACGTTTTTGGATAGAATATCAAGTTGCGCCATGATTTTGGCCATGTTCTGGTCTCTCTCATTGTCTTTTTCAATCTGTTCCTTGGATAGCTTGAAAGTGAGAGGGGAGACTTGGTCCTCACGAGTGTACAATGCTCTGTTGATGGTTGTCATACCATCTAAAAGCTGGGTTGCTATTGCATACGACTGCTGCATTAAGCCTCCAGGCGAGAGTTGGTCAACTACACCTTTGTTTACCGAATCTAAACTTCAGTAAAAGTATTGAACTAGCCTGTTGTCTGGTAAACCATGGGTTGGGCATTGTAGAACCAACTTTTTTAACCTTAGCCATGTTACTTGCAGAGGCTCTCCTTCTAGACAGTTGAAGCTCTGGATGTTGTCCCATAGTGACATCATCTTTGAAGGTGGGAAAAATCACACTTGAAATGCGGTCACCAACTCTTCCCAAGAAGTGATGGATTCACGTGGTAGCTCGACTAGCTAGTTGCAAGCCTCTCCCATAAACGAGAAAGGGAATAGCCTTAAACAGATCAACTCTTGAGACATGTTTTTGAAAGAGAATGGTCCACACACATCTACAATGTGTTGAAGATGCTTATGAGGATCCTCATGAGCCAGTCCGCTTAAAAGTCCCTTCAGTTGCAAAAGTGGCAACATGGCGCTCGTTATATGAAACACAACATTTCCCTCATCTAGGGTAAATGGATGGCTCCAACACCTCCCATGAGATGGGGGCCATTGATGTTGGGTTCTTGGACATCGTTGAGATTTCTGAACCTTGAGTTGTCTCGAGACATAAGCTATAGTCTTACCATGCTTCATGAGGACACAACCCAAACCCACTCGGGAAGCATCACAATATACTACAAACCCTTTGGTGCCCTCTGGTAAGGTCAGAACCGGAGCGAAGGTGAGCTTATCTTTTAATAATTGGAAGATCTTTTCACTAGATTCTGACCATTCGAACTTGAACTTCTTTTGATTTAAGGCAGTTAATAGAGATGCAATAGATGAAAATCCCTCAACAAACCTCCGATAGTGGCCAAACCCAAAAAGCTTCGGATGTCGGAATGACTCAAAGGTCTAGGCCAACTTTGACCGCATCGGTTTTCTTTCGATCAACTTCTATACCCTCACTAGAAATAATGTGAACAAGGAAAGCAACTGATCTTAGCCAAAACTTTGACTTGCTAAATTTAGCATAGAGTTGGTGATCTTTGAGGGCCTGCAATACTATCCTCAAATGATTCATATGATCATCCTCAGTTTTTGAGTATATCAAGATGTCATAAATAAAGACAATAACAAATGAATCTAGAAAATTTCTAAACACACGGTTCATAAGGTCTGTGAAAGCCACCGGGGCATTAATAAGACCAAAGGACATCACTGAGAACTCAAAATGACCATAACTTGTTCTGAAGGCTATTTTCGGAACATCAACACCTCTCACCCTAAGTTGGTGATAACCCAACCTCAAATCAATTTTTGAAATGTAACTCGCTCCTTGAAGTTGATCAAATAAGTCATCAATCCTAGGGAGTGGATACTTCTTCTTAATGGTCACCTTATTTAATTGTCGGTAATCAATACACATACGAAGAGATCCATCCTTCTTCTTTACAAATAACACTGGTGCACCCAAGGAGATATACTAGGTTGGATGAAACCCTTATCAAACAAATCATTGAGTTGAGCTTTTAATTCCTTCGACTACGCTGGGGCCATCCGGTAAGGAGGGATTGAAATGGGTTGTGTATCTAGCAATAAATCTATGCTAAAATTTATTTCCCGTTCGGGAAGAATCCCGGGTAAGTCATCAGGAAAGACTTCTGGAAAATTCATAACTACGGGGACCGACTCCAAAGGAGGAATCTCGGACTCAAGTTCCTTGACCCTTACAATGTGATAGAGACAACCCTTAGAAATCAAGTTATAAGCTTTTAGACATGAAATGATCCCCTTGGGATGGAACTTCCTCCCTTCCATTCAAAAATGGGTTCATTAGGAAAATGAAACTTCACAATTCGGGTCCTACAATCTATGGATGCAAAACAAGCATGAAGCCAATCCATCCCCAATATAACCTCAACGTCTAACATATCAAGTTCCACCAAATCAACCAAAGTGAATCTATTCGGTAATGATATGGGACAATCCCTATACACTCTTTTAGCAATAATGGAATCACCCACCGGGGTGGAAACCGAAAAGGGTTCATTTAAGACATCGGGAAGCATATCAAACTTCATAGCCACCAAAAGGGTTACAAAAGACAAAGTGGCATCGGGATCCAATAATGCATAAACATTAATTGAAAATACTTGTAACATACTGGTCACAACATCCAGAGAACTCTCTTGATCACCTTGGGATTGGAGAGCATAGAAGCGATTCTTCTTAGGAGCATCGGGATTCGGGCCACTTGCTTGTGCTTGAGCATTTTCCCTTCCTGGAGCCTTTAGCATAGGGTAGTCCCTCCTCATGTGGCCGCTCTTACGACAACCATAGCAATTTCCCATGCCAACTAGGCACTTGCCTTCATGTTTTCGGCCACACTTTGTACAAGTAGGCTTCGCAACATAAGGACCACCACCTTTTGTTTCTTGAGGCTTGGGGGGTAGACACTTTACTTTTGTTGACCCTTGGAGTGTTAGGAGAACCTTGGTTGGATAACCTCTTTTTGAACTTTAGCTTATCTTGGATTTCAAGCCTAACTTTAGAAGAATTTCCATCATCGGCCCTTGATCTCTTCAATTCTCTACCAACTTTCTTAAGCTTTTGCTCCTCAATTTTTTTGGCATGAACCATAAGACGAGAAATGTCCATGCTTGGGAGTAGCATAGCCGACCTACATTCATTCACCACAAGATCGGATACTCCCATAACAAATTTGTTCATTGTAGCTCTAGAGTTCGACACCAAAGTAGGAGCATGCTTGGACAATTGAGTGAACTTGAGGCCATACTCCTTCACACTCATACCCCCTTGACGAAGGTTGATGAATTCTTGCATTTTCCTCTTCCTTATTTCCAAGGCGAAAAACCAATCAAGAAAAGCCATCTAGAATGTAGCCCAACTTATCGGACCCTCTCTAATAGGTTTCCCCTCCTTCCATTGTTCATACCACACTTGTGCCACATCTTTGAGTTGATAGGCAGCTAACTCCATCTTTTCTTGAGAAGACACACCCATAGCCTCCAGAACCTTAAACACTTCGTCGATGAATCCTTGTGGATCTTCTTCCACCTTGGAGCCAAAGAAAGTAGGGGGATTCATCCTTGTGAAATCCCTTATCCTAGAAGTTGTAGTGCTTGCATTGGGGTTCACTTGCACCCTAGCACCCCTAGCCACTTGATTGGCCAACAATTGAGTCAAATTATGAATAGCCTACCTTATCTCAAAATTAGACATAGCCTGTTCTTCAATAGGAACTTGAGGGTTTTGAGGAGCTTGAGGGGGAACCGCCTCATTCACATTCTCCTCACAGGCCCTCCTTCCATTGTTCCTTCTTGTATTCATTGCCTATAAGCACAAGAAAAGGATTAGAAGAAAAGGATTAGATAGAGTTAAGACTCTTAGGCATGACTATGGAGTAACAAAAGAGCGAAAGTTCCTAATCATCTCGTAGCCTCCTATTCATAAGTGTGCCACGCTTCACACCATGAACAAGACTCTACTCGACGTGGTATCTTGTGACATGGATCCCACATTACTCACAACCTTATGCTCTGATACCAAGTTTCTAACGACCCGAGAGCACCCCCTAGTCGTTACCCACGTATTCGACCTCAAAGAGGTCTTATACAAGCCCTTAGCATTTATCGTAGCATGTATCCTAAGATAAAAACACAGAAAATATAAAAATTTTACTTTGGAAGTTCAACTTCACTTCATATATGAAAATAGAATCTAACTTCGTCACAATGTACCATCTAGACATAGAAGTATCGAAAATGGGACTTAGCCCTTACATCAATAAGAAGTCTAGAAATAGGAAAGTACAACAATGTCTTTCAACATAAGCACAAAACTAAAGATAGAATCTAGATCATAGGGTCTTTTCCTCGGACTTGAGGACTCACCAACTTGTGGAAGCAACTCCAAGTGTCTTAAGAAGTAAGCTTGAATCCTCCACGGCCCGAACCTAAATGTTTGGGGAAAATATGGGTTAGTACAATACATGTACTAAGTATGGCTACTATGCATAAAAACCATTGAAACATGCATAAAAGGTCATTTTAGTCAAAACATGCTTTTTACCAAGTAAATCCAATATGCACACAAAGTAAGCATCATAGTACAAACCAACATAATATCATCCCAACACATAGACAACCCAAGTAATACTAGTGCAAAGCAAGGAATAGAATCCCATAACCCTATTCAAATTCAAGTATCACATTAAGCAACCTACTTCATGCATACATACATAAGATCATACTTCATCAGAACTTACCATATTCATAATGATCATACATAACATAGCTTCAACATACATAAGTCATAACCATCATAATCATAAGAGAACACTACTACAATCATCTCTTAGGATCCCACAAGTGCAATGTGCAAGAGAAGTTTCATACCCTCCCTTACACAATGTAGAAACCCTTAAGAAAGCCCTAGTAAGAGTTCACACCTTCATACCTTCATTAAGTTTTACATTAGGGAGATATTGCCAAAACCGACATAGACCATGAGGGGTACATGGAATCCGGTGTTCTACTCCTACATCGAAAAGAGAGGGTTAACACTTTCCTAAGGTGTAACCATTTGTACATAGCTATCTACGTGGATCCATTAAGCTAAAGTCCTATGTGGGCACATAGTTAAGGGTCAAGGAGATTGCTCCTAGAAATCCTAACTTACTAAACGTAGGGGATTTCTATCTCATGAGACAACACATACCGTGGGTAATTTGGACTTGCTAAACGTGAGGAAACCCATATGGGAAGCCGGACTTACTAAACGTGAGACCCCCATCTCATTTACATGCCCTTTCGGTGCTAAGCATCTAATTCCCTTTTGTAATCATCTTTAGTCATCACATAAGTTCACATTAGCCTTTACTAGACTCTTATGTAAATATCTTACCATAATAGCTCATATGTGTTCATAAGTAAGTAACAATCCTTTCACTTTTGAAACACTTAGTAAGTGAGTAACCCTTTCATTTACATTACACTATAATCATGAGAACTACCTTTCAATCATATAGCATTCATACCATAACATACATACATCTGTCATAGCTAATTCAAGTGTAGAGGGTTAAGGATGAGGAAACTAGGTCATCAACACCACAACAACACATTAGGTATAACATCATTACAATCTAAGTAATTGACCTTTCATACTGGAGTTCAAAGAAGAACCAACCTTCATACCTTCTTACCCTTCATAGGACATTCATACTTCAATCACCAATCAGTTGATAACTAATACATAATACAAGGTAATTCACGAAGTACTACATAATCAACATCAATACAAGCAACTGACATATTCCCTTCATAGCCTTCAAGGCTTCATTCAAAGACTGAACCCTAATTTCATAGAAATTAGAAATAACCTAGAGTAGAATCATCATACAATCATGAATTACATAACATCACATTCGATTCATAGCCTTCACTCAGAATCCAACACAAACTAGGGTTAGAATTAGGAAAAGAAGGAGAAACATGGGTCTCATGGGGAATTCTTCAAGAAACCACAGATACAACATAAATTCATTCATAATTTTTCATATAACATTAATCAAATTCTGTTTATAACTTCAATTTTACTTTAGAAAGAAGACCCACGTTTTTTGGATTGAAAACCTAGAAATTGGAGATTTTGAAATTCATCTTGAAGGGACCTCTTGGGGAAAGGAATCCCAAGAGTGATAAGCAACCATACCTTAGTTGATTCCTTGAGAATCAATGGAGAAACTCCAAGCAATTTGGGAAAGAACCTTGAAACCCTAGCTCCAATGTATTATTCTTCTTCTAAGGTTTTTAGAGAAAGAGTATAGAGAGAAGTGGGAGAGTTTTGATTTCAATTAGGTATTGTTTATAATGACTAAAACTTGTGAATTTAGACTTAAAAACCAATATATAATTAACCTCTAAAAATACCCAAAACACCCCTGCTTAAATAGGACTTAAAAGGAAAAGTCCCAAAACTCCTCATTAAATGGTCCCCGTCAGGGAGCACGGCCAACATTCACGGACCGTAAAAGTGCACCACGGACCGTGGTACTACCCGTGGTGTTGGAGGCAGTGGCTCCCCTTTCGTGTACAAGTCAACACTTGGCCAAGGAAAGACCACGGAGCCTCCCACGATCCGTGGTCATGACCACGATCCATGGTGATGGTCTTGGTCATGACTTGGCCTTGTGCAGGCAAGGCCTTCAAGCCTTGGTGCCAAGTGATGTTCACGAGCCACCCCTCTTCCTCGTCAAATGAACCATGACCCGTATTGGTGCTCGTGGTTCTTTCGACAGTAGCTACCCTAACAACCCCCAACTCCCTAAAATCTAACAGAACTCCATGCCCACCTTCACGATCTGTGAAGTGGGCCACGACTTGTGGTCCCTCTCGTGAAGGGTGAGGCAGTGTCTGGGACACTTGGAGGTCCCTCTCTCTCGACCAAGAAAACTCTACGAAGCCTCTCCCAGTCCGTGGTCATGACCACAAACCGTGGTGATGGTCGTGGAGTTTGAGGGAGTCGCTCCAAATTTGGGGCTGCCTTGGCCTTAGGCCTTGGCTTGCCCCTTTTGTTTGGCACTCCTCCCTTAGGCCTTAACTTATAGACCACCATAGCACACCTAGATGGTCTACTAACTTAAGGGAATTCATTTTATACATCATTGACACTACGTTTAGGCTCTAGTTCAACCTACAAAGTTTCTGGGGTGTTACAGTGACAATGTAATTATATAATTTCAACCTTAGAATCATCAATATGTGAGTAAACCTTTCACATCATATTCGTAGTGTGTGCATGAGAATAGAATTCATTCAACACAACAAGATCACCATAGTCATAATAGTCCATGCATACTCAAGTGTAGGGGTATGGGGGGAGAGGGGGGGGAATGATCTTACAACAATACCAATATTACACAATCGTCATGGGATCTTCACCTTCTAGGTGAATCATAAGTTCACAAACAATTCTCATAAAGGTGTATGAATCCTCATAACTTTGCCTTCCAAGGGCCATGAATCACAATCAACCCAAATATATACAATTACTACACAATATAAGTGGAATTGCATGATTCAATAACTAATTCAACATAAACATAGTCAATTAACCTATTTCTAATATCAACCAACACACAACATCAATTCATGATTTAGAAACATAGGGGAATCATAAGTCCATTGAGGGATTTTCATCATAAATCAACAATACTCCATTAATCCAATCATAATTCATCATAACCAATCATAATAAACCATAATTAAACAATTTAAAATGTTTTGGAAAAAGACCCGTGACATAGATTGAAAACCCTATGTTTTGGGGGAATTGGAAACTTAAAAACCAAGTTTGAAAGGGCTCTATGGGTGGAAACTACCCATAGATGAAAAACCTCCATACCTTAGGTGGATTTCCTCAATAAATTGAAGAATAAAGGATGCTTCTTGAACCCTAAGTTTGCCCTTGTTCTTGCTCTTCAATGGAGTCTTAGAGAGAGAAATATTGGAGAGGGGAGGTAGTTTCTAATTTTTTTGAATTTTCGGGAATAATGAGTTGTGAGGATATTTAATAGTCTTAAACGACTTAAATAAGTAAAACAAAACCATAAAAACTGACCCTAACACTTACTAATTAATTAGGAATTTACTAACTTACCCCTTAATTTGGCCGAACCTAGGCAAGTGTCAGGGGTGACCTACGCCCACCAACCTACGGACCGTAGGTGGGCTCACGCCCCGTCCTGCAGGTCCGTGGATTGATTCATAGGCTGGTCACCTAGAGGCAGACCTACGCCCCAGACCTACGGAGAGTGGATGGACCTATGCCCAGTAGGTCCCGTCCGTAGGTCATGCTGTTTTTGATAGCTTTTTGGCAGTCTCATGGTCCTCCTCAAGGACCCTTGGGGGGTCCTTGGGGGGGAGGGTCATGCCTTGACGTTTAGGTCCTAAAACTTTGTACTATGTAGGGGAGGTTATTTTACGACTCTTATCTTTACATTTAACCCCATTTAGGCTACTAGACTACATGTTAGGCTCTAGCTTAGTTCGTTAGGTTTCCGGGTGTTACACACTTATCTGAGACAATTAGCTCTTGGTCGTAGAATTTCTCCCCAACTATATTATTGTAAACTTGTTTCTCATTTTTAATAGATGTAGCAGAAATTTATGATTTTTAAAATACCTACAAATGACGTTTATACGTTAGATAAGTGTATAGGCACGAAAAGTTGCATAAGACCATGCAATTAGGAAAAAATGTGTGGAAATGGTTCCGGCAACACCGAGGAAGAGCTACTATTTTTAGGACTCAGAACTGCCAGTTAATTAACTCTTTGCAATCATTGAATTTTTTCATCACGATTGCAAAGATCTATAGTATAGTTCATCCCGATTGCGGGTTAAACCATTGTAATCTCTTAAATCAGCAGTTTATATCATCACGACCATTAGATTAGGCATTGCAATCATGGAGAACAAAAATTCATCGGAACAGAATTTCATCTTTGCATTCTTTCAAACAGTTAATGGGAAACAATTATCTAAGAAATTTTCAACAAGATTAAGCCACCTCTTTGCCCCACTATCGATTTACTCAAACAAAACTAAATCAAACTTCTCTAACAACCCAACAATTTATCATCTAACACAACAATCTTTAATAAAGGTTTCGGCGAGAATTAACTCAATTGTT
The DNA here is from genome assembly GCA_029007595.1 of Solanum commersonii. Lineage (NCBI taxonomy): Eukaryota > Viridiplantae > Streptophyta > Magnoliopsida > Solanales > Solanaceae > Solanum > Solanum commersonii. The sequence goes on along the minus strand of JAJTWQ010000173.1, from coordinate 636,869 downwards.
ACTTAACTAACCAATAAAATAGAAGACAATTGAGGTTGGGAACGAGAATAAACTTTTAGCGAAGAAAATTGAAGAAGAATCTTCTACAAAAACGATCAAAAGAAATTTGATATTTAGAAGGGAAAATTGGTGTATGGATACGACTTTTGAGGAATTGAATTGGACTTAAAAGTTTTTGTCTTTTTAAACTGACCAGGACTCATCACGGTCACGACTAGATGAAATATTATGCTTCACGATCACAGTGCTTGGCTCACGCGATCGCATCGAATCGACTTTTTGCACATTAACCAGCCTTGGGCTTATTAGATCATTATGAAGAAACAAGTGCAAAACCTAAATAATCCTCCGATGATTTTCATGACAGCAGGGTCCATTCCATGACTAATACACTCAATTTTGGCGAGCCAAGTTTCCAAAAAGTTTTCCAGGTACAATTTTGAAGGAAGTACAACCCCAAACTTCAATCTCAATCATTCTTTATTTTTGAACCACCATCAAACACTTTGGAACAATGAGGATTAGTAAAAAAAATAAAAAAATCTTACACTAATAAAAAAAAAACTCAAAATTAAACTAAAAATCATTTTTTTTAGAAAAGCAATCGGTTTCCTTCCATCAAGCACACAATTTAACATTGCAACGTGACGCTAGATATATCATCCTTTATGTGTCTACTTCGAGGCGATGAACCTTTTACTCAACTTCAAATAAATGTTTTGCTGAAATGCATGGGGAAACATTAGCGAATCAAAAGTGTCATTCGATGTCTCCGCTTTGAAGGTTTGAATTATTTATATAATTTCACATCGTTCTTTCTTTGAAGTTCTTTGAGAAAAAATTGAGAATATCATATGTATCGAACATTGGAACTAACAATTCTTGGACTTCAAGTGAGTGATATTCTAACTTCACAATAAACTATAGTTTCTTTGAATGATATTCTTTAAAATTTTCTTGCAACTCAAGTATTATTTCTTTTGTTTCGGTATCTTGGATTATTATTGTCTTCATATACTTGTAAATTCCCAAGATTTCTTACAATTTTTTCACAACTATTTTTTCCTTAGAGTCTATCCAATTTTTTTTTATTTTTAACCACTTGTTGAGGAGCATCACATACTCCAATTTTTGTTCTTACACTAGCATTCATAATTTGCACTTTCAAACTCAAGTTGGGTAATTTCATGGCACCTAGTTGGCTGCGATGTAAGGAAATCATCCCTCTTTTTCACACATTTCTTCATTTTGAGAGGCACTCATACAAATTTTGCTAACAAGAGGTCTTCCATAATAGGAAAATGGGTCATCAACATAGGGATTGCAACCACCAAATAATGTTTCATCAAAAGAAGCCATAGAACCACCAGAAAAAGAACAAAAAGCAAATATTCACAATTTGAATAAAAATTAGAATACTCTAAATTTTAAATTGATACAATATTTCATATTGTTCCATTGCAGTAGCTAAAGTTTTGATAAAACTCAAGTACATGTTTTATCAATGTATACGCGGTCGTTAGCAATAAACAAATCACTAAGGAGTTGGAGTTGAATACCACAAGGAACAATGTATAGGTGATTAAAGTTATAAAGAATTACAAGCTACTAGTATTGATCTAAACAAACGATAGAGCATAAAATGAACATTTTTGGTAACAAATATGGATAAGGTGTTAGAGAAGAAATAAAGAAACGTCCTTCCAATGAAAAGATTCCAAGGGTATTAGACTATTAGGGAATGAGAAGTCAATGAGGATTAACACACTCTATTACACATTTATATCATATAAACACAAGTAATCATCAGAAAATCATATATTCCTTGGACTCTCAATTATTCACATACTTCTTTCGATCTTCGTCAAATATATCTCAACTAGTTTTATCGAACATAAGAAACTGCCAATACAATAAATCCAATTATGGGCATTGGAAGGATTTCACTATTTCTAGCTATAATCAAATATATTAGTAGTTACACCTAAAATTAGCACAACTCAACCTTTTCTAACTTCCATGGACTCTTTCATTCTCAATCAAATTAAATGGGCAACTTCTAGGAGTAATAAAAAAATTTATAAAGCAATTAAAGCTTGAAATTTACTAGATAATCAAAGACCCATTTAATATATGATAAAACATTCAATTAATTACAAAAGTAAAAGATGAAAATCATTAAAAAGAGACCGAAATCATCTATGAACCATTACACCTACAATTTAACCATTACAAAGCAAGGAGTTGACGGACGGATACAAAATAGTTACAATTAAATACTCAATCATCACTCCAATAGTAAATTGTGTGGAAAATTTCTCTCCAAACCTATGCAAAGTTAAATAGTATGGAATTATCTTATAGATGCCAAAAAGTGTCTTAAGAGATGGTTATGCATGAGTATAGAATGGAATGTATAATCAAAAGGTTAAATTGCAAATCAGTCAAAAAGCCTGGAAGTTTAATTCTTCGCATTCGCAAGAGTTTTACTGGAGACATGAAGTCAAAGTTTAACAAGCTTCCATAAGTGCAATGACCTTCAACTTCATCATGATGCATTGATTAATTGTTGACCGATGTTATCAACAAAATTAAACTCTAGAAGTGACATTGCGTAAGAGACCCTAAGTGGCCCTAGAGAAGCCACTAAGCATACATCATTCAAGACAATAGAGATAAAGATTTCAAAAGATAGCATTTCATATTTCAAAAGAGTTTTTAAAAACACGCCAATAGGTTAGAAGCCTGTGAAAAGGCTGAGGGTAGCTTAGATGTGCTGTCATTGATGAGGGGTGTGCTAGATACTTTGAGGGATTATTTATCTAGGGGAGTTCTATAGAAATATTGATGTTGTGGGGTGATGTTCCCCTACATTATGTGCCTGAGTCTTTGTCCTCGATTATGCCTAGTAGGGAGGTTTCTAAAAGTGTAGCTCAGTAGTTGAATGGTGGCGATGTAGTTGTTGATTCTTGTGATGTCAAAAAGGATTACAGGGCCGATGATAATTTAGCCAAATAGATCGATAAGGAGATGATGAGAAAAGATGATGAGCAGAGGATTGCATAGACACTAACTGAGCTGCAACACCATGTGTAGACGATTGTCCATGCTATGCTTGAGAGGTCCCTTGAGGAGACTTCCATAGTTTGCACCAGTGTAGTCTCTTCAGTATCCACCATTCCTACTATTGATAAGCTAGGCACTAATGCCCAATTTGAGACTTCAATGATCATTATGTCAAGAACAATTACTCATGATGATGCCACTCCTCCTGAGCCTCTAAATGAGAGAACTCAACATACATAGCGTGTTAGGGGGACTTTTACCTATCCTCATCTACTCTTTTACATTATTTGGCATTGAGGATAGTACTATTTCATTTTGGTTGTCTGACGACATTTGTGCCAATATTCCTCCTCTATTGTATTTTGTAATTTTATGTTTTTTTTATAAATGTAGTATTTTTTTTCTATTATAGGGTTTTCATTGGTTTATCAAATCATGTCTCTCGCTAAATTTTCTTTTCCCATGACTTTTAGAACTTGTTTAAATGCGTTGGTTTTCATTGATAATTATTTGAGCAGTGTTTGTGTTCAATATGGATGTCTTGAATAGTAATCATGATGAGCACGGTGTTTAGTATTTGTTTTGCAAGAATAAATTGACGTGGTTGCACTTCTGATCAATTTTTTTGAATCTTGTGTTAACTATATGTGTTTTGATATGAGCCTTGCAATGAACATCACATGTAAGATTTTGATCTTTTCGAGTTGTGCTTAATGATTGTGTTTAAAGTGCCATGTATGGTGAAGTTTTATTTGGAAGGCAACATAATGATTGGATTTAAAGTGCCACATATGGTGAGCCTTTACTTCCAAGCTTGTTTGTCTGATCTTAGAATTTGCCTTGTTAGGCCAATTGCCTAGCCTGGATGAACGCACAGAATGATCTTTTGCTGGAATTTTGAGAGAGAACCAAAATTTCCATATCTATTTTATTATTACCTTGTGAGAGTGTGCTATCTTGGAATCATTTGAGCATAAATCATTTGTTAAAAATCGTGTTGAAACCTCTTGTGCCATATTGCCCTTAACCTCTCACCCAAAATCTTTTACGATGCATTTGTTTGTTTGAATATCCAGCTTAGTCAAAAAGACTAAGTTAGGGGTGTAGACTGGAAGAAGATAGTAAATACAAAGGAAAGGCAAATAAAGATAAAATGAGACTCAACTTTAAAATATGTTAGAATAAAAAGGAATTCCTCCTTATAAAAAAGAGAGATTATGACGAACAACATTTTGAAATTGAGATGAAAAGAAAATTTGGTCAGATTAAAAGGGTTCCCAATAAAAAAAATTACAAGTAGAAGTTTGAGTTCTCAAGTGAAAAGAATTGTAACACCCCCGATTCGGGAAGGGGCAAGACAACATTCTTTTCAGAAGTTGTAGGTCCTGACCAATGAGGCCACCCATGGCCCCTAGATGGGGACACAGATTGTAGATGTGGTCTATGAATTCCGCTCCACAGCCGGACCCTAAGGACCATAAACCACGGCCGGACCAATGGACCGTCGTGTAATCCATGGTCCATGGATGTGGTTTGTGGTTCGCAACCCCAAAATAACTTTCTAACACTAGGTGTCGGAAAGACAAGATGGGCCTTTAGTCAAACCACGGTCCGTGAGTGGTGGTCTTTCATGACCCATTGGTACCCTGTAGAAGTAACATGGCCTATAGGACTCCCAAACACCCCATAGAAGCCACATAGTATTCATAACATAAGTAATAGAATAATAGAAAAAACACAACACCTCAAGAGTCCACTAGTTTTATAAGAGAAAAACGGATGTCTAAAAACTTGTCTCCATAGCCATCTAATACAATAGAATGAAATTGGGCCTAACTCATAGATCATATCCAAATCCAAGCACGTCAACTTGCCAATCAAAGCTAAGTCATCATCCATGGAAAGGTATCATTCAATAACCAATCCAAGTTAGGTTTCATTAGGATAGCTCTTAATAATTGATTCAATTAGGTGAGAAGACCTTTCAACCATAGAAACCTTATTATGTTAGAAAACCTTCCACATCTTTCTTTCATGTGTTTATGAGAATATCCATTCCACAACACAACAAAACATCATCATTGATACTTTACTGTCAAAGCATCCTTAAAACATTTGCGTAGATTTCATAAGAAAATACATAATTCCATATTTTACCTTTCAAGGTTTAAAACCCACTTTCAATCATCAACCTTTAGAAAACATGGCTTAGCTATGGATTTCTTCATAAATTCATGTAGATCTATCAACACATGCTTAATTTAATAAAACTCGTGCTTTATAATCATATTCCCACATCATATGATCATAACTTGAAAACACTAAGATTACATGGGTTCATGGAAGATCATTATAAAATCATAATATTTCATTCATTTATGCATAAGAGATCATAATTTCAATCATTTAAATTAATAATCAAAAGAACCCATGAACATTGAAGAAAACCCTAAATCAATTGGGGAATTCTAACAATGAACATTGAAGAAAACCCTAATTCAATTGGGGAATTCTAACATTGGAAATAGAGGAATTTGGGAACTCTGTGAATGGAAAGAATTCATGGATGAAAACTATCATACCTTAAAGCCAATTGCTAATCTTCAATGGAGGAATAGAGACTTGACTTGAAACCCTAGGTTGAATCCTTCTTCTTCAAGCTTTCTAGAGTGAGAAACACTGGAGAGTTCTTCTTTGTGGTGAATTTGGAGAGAATGAAGTGAATGAAATAATTTGAGGGTTGAAATCACTTATATAGGGGTCTTACTGAAGGGTAAACCGATGTAGTATAGAAATGAAATTATAAGGAAAATACCCAACTATCCCTGAGCTTAACTACCAGCCATCCATCCACAGACGACTAACAACGGACCGTGGTCAGGAAGATGGGTCGTCCTGCATGACCATCATTTGTATTCAGTTGGTTATTTTTGGGCCTTTGAACCATAGGACCCTAGCCACAGACCTTGGTCTAACCTACAATCTATCTGGTCAGGTTGTGGTCGTGAGCCTCTATAGACATTAGGATGACCAGTCCACAGACCACCATACGGTCAGTGGTTCTACCCCATGGGCCGTGGTTGGCCTCTGTGGCTGGAACTTTCCAGTTCCAGAATTTTGTGTTTTTACCCTATTTCAAACCTGGGGTATTACAATATCTCCCCCCTTGGGATAATTGATCCTTGAATGAGATTCAAGCTTGTACGATAAGAGTAGGACAGGAACTAACAACTCAACCTACAATGTAACTTCATTTAAATGCATATAATTAAGGAGGAACGATCGACTCCAAGCTGGGTTTTCTCAAAACATCATTAGAGAAGATGAAGTAAATCTAAGAGCCCATCATGCATGGAATACACATATCAGAGGAGGAAACATGAACTCCAAGCTAACACCCAAGGAGGAAACATCAAGTCCAAGCTAGAAACATACTAAAATGCATATATATAAAGAGGAAACATCAACTCCAAGCTAAAGACATGCTCACCAAATCATATCAAGTAGTCTACATGAAATTCATACTCACGTGCACATAAACATGTAGAAATCAATCAAATTGACTCATTTTCTAAGAACTTGAACTTTTCATAAATCATGAACAGTAAGGAAATCATGGAAACATATATGACACATGACTCCAAAACAAAGAACAAACCATGAGGAACTCATTACCTAAAGCTGGAGTATGAGTAGAAGGAAATAGATGAGGATATCAGGAAAAAATGGGTTGTTTGTTGTTTAAGTAATATATGTTTAATTTAGTATCAAAGTTAACATAAGCAACAATAATTTCAAGTCCAAGTTTTAGAAGATGATAAATGAGACTAGGACTGTGTACCCTGTGACATTTAGTTCATTATCGAATTTCTATACAAGAAACGATCCATTGTTAACATTACCTATTCCTAGAAAGTTAGGTGCATCAGACACTTTTTTAGCCCTATTAGGTGAATTTCACTCTTTTCCTCTAGGTCTTAAAGTGTTTTGATATTTACCGTTGCATACTTGTTAAAGAGATTCTCTTCTCTCGAACTTAAATCTTTATAAAAAGTTTATTAAATGTGATTCTTACTTTTTCCTTACTATTACTTATCTCTCGAACAAGTAATAAATATATGGAAGTTCTAGTGTGTGCACTCATTAGAAAGAACTCTTGACAAAAGTAAAATCAACACGTGTACTTAAAAACAAAACATTACTGTTATTTTGAATTTGTAACTATGTTTTAGTCATCATTCCCACAACCCTAGTTGTGGTACTTAGCCTCTCGTTGTTTCATGAAAACAAGCTAATGATATCATTGAAGGCATTGTAAAAGAACATACAATAATAGCAAAACAAAAGGACCTTGATTATCAACACAAAATCAGGATCACCAAGTTTTGATAAAAAATAATTGACAAATCAAACTGTTTGAATATGGAAACTATCATTTTTCCTTGGTTTATACGACGCCATGTTCTAACAATAAAAGGTAATTTTTATAAAATAAACCCTAAGTAATTAAAATAGTCTGTAAAAATAAGTCCTACTCGAAGTAGGATTGCACAATTGCAAGGCTTCACAGGCAGGTTGACCACTCGCCTAAGCTTAGACAACTTGTAAACCTCCTGTGGTTCCATAATTGAGATTGTTTTTCTTCTTTTACTATAGATCTTCGCGAGCTAAAAGGCGGTCTTTTTTAAGCACCACGGTCCATCTAGCTCTCCGTGAAGTTATGTATTCACTTGGGTGGGCACAAATTTGCTCACCTTCCATTCACGAGCACCTACCCGACATGTCACCTCAATCATGACCCCATCTGGGGTTTAGTGGCCTTTAGTCTAGACATAGTCCTCTACAGCTGATCACTGTCTCTCTCCTACAAGCCCTCAAATGGCTCATCAAATGGACCATGGCCTGTCTGGAGCTTTGTGGTCTTCCTTCTTTAGATGGGCAACTGAAGGACTCCACTGCCTTCATTCCACGAGCCCAAAGACGACTCGTCTTCATGACCATAGCCCGTCTATGGCTCTAAGGTTTTTACTTCACTTTAAATTTCCTTCCTTTTTCACTATGAGAAAAATAATTATTTAAGACCAACATTTAGGGACGAGCTACTAATTTCGTCTCTGGATATATATTTATTGGGATGATATTATATTCCAGTCATTATTTGTATATTCTATTGAGAAGATACTTAATTTGGTCCCTAAATAATATATTAATTGGTCCCAAATTCTAATTGAAAAATTTAGCGTGACTTCTAGCCAAAATTTAATACTAAAGTATTAAAAAAACTTTTGTTTTTTTCAAAAAAATATAGGCTCCAATTTTTTTTAGCCATGAAGGAAAAACCCTCCTCTGTTTTCTAAAAGTAAAATGTTAAAAGGAAAAAATCTCTTTGGCTGCTAGTCGCAACTTTCGATAGCTAGCTATATTGAATATACAACATTCGACCCATCGATATTTTATTTCCCTATGATATTATTGATGATAGCCTTAGTAGGGGTTTAGTACCAAGGGGGAGATAGTAAGCGTGATGGTTGAGAATTCTGATATCCTTATCTCTTTTTTCTATTCCTATTGAAGAATGAGACAAAGAGTTCCCTCTGACTTGCTTCATGGTTTGGAGTCATGTCTGATTTATGTGTTTCCATGATCTCCTTATGTTGTGCATGTTCTTGATGAAATTCATGTCTAGAAAGAAAATGAGTTTTCGTGATATTTTTTCCTCATGTTGATGTGAATTTACTATGAGTTCCCTATATGGTACATGAGATGAATCGTTGAACATGCTTACATGTGATTCTGAGAGTAATTGAATAATTTGCTTCATGATGTTATGATGAGCATGCTTTGAGTTGCAGAAGGTAGTTCCTCCAATGAGTTTATGAAATGTTCAAGCATAATGGGTTGTTAGATGTAGTTCCTACTTCCTTGTATTGCATTGAGTATGTTGAGATGGAGTTGATGTTTCCTCCTTTGCTTTGTGCATTATTTTTATGTTGCATGCATGATGGGCTGCTAGTTTTTAGTCTTTAAATATCTAAGGTGTCTAAATCTTCATTTGAGGATGAATGTTCCTAAGGGGGAGATAATGTAAAACCTCGGAAATTAGTAGGTTAAACTAGAGCCTAAACGTGAGGTTAACATCAAGGGTTAAGGTTAAGGGACAAGGTATTTGGATGAGGGCGATGGCAAGGGGGCCAAGTCTTCCAAGAAAGCACCTAGCCACTAACCACCCTAACCAAGAGGTTTTTCACGACCCATTGTAGCCACCACGAGTCGTGGTGCCACCCGTGCTTGGTGAGGCAGCGTGCTCCCAAGGCTGCCAAGAAAAGGTTCCCTTTCACGAGCCACTTCACGGCTCATGGTGAAGACCACAGACCGTGGGAAGGCTCTTGGAGTTGCCTTAGTCTCATGGGATTCTTTTCAACTTGGAGAGGCTACTGGTCAAGGAACCACAGGCACCAGCATGAGTCGTGGTGCCCTTGACGGGTTGTCAAGGTGGGCGTAGTCCCTGGGAAGGGGCTGCCTAGTTAGGGGTGTTTTGATAAATTCCTAATTGGTTAGTTATTTAATGGGGTCGATTGATGTTGTTCTATTTCACCTATATAAATTATTTTATGTCATAAACCCACCCCATTTACGTCATTATTCCCAAAAACCCAAAAGAGTTCATCTTCCTCCCAATGTTTCTCTCTCTAAAACTCGAAGAAGAAGAAGAAGAGTAGAATTATAGCTAGGGATTGAAGATTCAAGGAGATTTCACTCAAATTCTTTGGAGATTCGTTATCAAGGTATGGTAGTCTTTCATACTTGGATAATTTCCATTCAAGGAGTCCCTTCAAATCCAATTTTAAAACTAGTAGATTCCCCAAAGTTAGGGTTTATCTTCAATCTTGTGGGTTGTTCCTAAAAACGTTTTTAATGGTTGATTTATGACGGATTATGATTTAATTGATGATTTATTGTTGATTTATAATAAAATACCCCCAAGAACCCATGAATTTACCATATTACTAAATTGTGATCTTATGATGTGGGTTGATTGATTATAGAAGCATGTGAACAGATTATGTGTATATTGAATGAATTTATTGAATCATGATATTATACATATATAATATAGAAATTATAGATGTTTGGGTTCAATGTGATTCATGGCCCTTGAAGGGAAAAATATGAGAATTGTACATGTTTATGAGAATTGTGCATGAGCTTATGATCCACTTAGAGAGTGAAGATCCTATGACTATGGATTTATTGTGGTATTGGTGAAATATCATTCTCTCTATACCCATACACATGACTATGCATGAAATGTCTATGACTACGATAATCTTGTTATGTTGATTGAAAGGCTATTCTCAATTATACACTTGTGATGATGACTACATGTTGTTAAGGGTCTACTCAATGAATAATGTACCTAGAATAGGTAGGCTTAGGTCATCCTCTTCATGTGTACTTCAAAGTGATCTTGATTGATATACCTTGAATTGATATGCTTAGGGTATCCTCTTCACGTGTGTAATAATGAACCATGAATTGATAGGCCAATGGCGTTCCTTTCATAAATCACTAATGAAGTATTCTAAGGCTTTGTATTGAATCAATAGGCCAATGGAATTCCTTTCTTGATGAGTCAATGAACTATTGTAACGATGAACCTTAAATCAGTAGGCCTAAGACATTTCTTTCATTAGTGACTGATAATGAACCTTGAATCGATACGCCAATGGTACCCCTTTCATGAGGATTCAATGAGATATCTTAATAATGTACCTTGAATCGATAGGCCAATGCCATTCCTTTCAAGGGTAATAATGTTAAAAGAGAATGAACTACTCTATTTGAATTTAATGTTTAGCACCGAGTGGATATTGTGGGGTGGAAACTCTACCTATGTTGGGCCGGGTTTCTAGTAAAAACTTCCTTGTCCCATAACTATGTACCTACACAGGTTATTACCTAGTGGATCCACTGAGGCTAAATTACCGGTTATACCTTAGGCAACTAGACCAACTCTTTTCGGTATGGGACATGACACCGGATTCCATGGTTTGCTCACATGGTCTATGTCAGTTAGGGAATATTCCCATCATGTGAGTTATGTACTATGGCTACTCAAAAGGTTATATAAAGTATGGGTGGGGGTATGGCACTTCATCCATGCATTGCACGAGTATACTTTGAGAGTGGCTATGATGTGTTCCTGAAATGTCATAATGTCCAATGATATGAATGTGCTTATAATGATGCTATTGAGAATGTTGACATGACGGCTAAATGTAATGATGAATGTTTAACTTGGATTGTTGCTATAAGTTGATTTCCTTGTCATGACCTATCAAATATGAATGTTCCTTGTTTATGAGTACTAACTAAAGATTAGAATGAAGAATTGTATGTATGGTTATAGTGGCTTCAAAGAGGTACTTAATATGAGTGGTATTATGGGATGCCATTTATACATTGAACAAGTATACCTTAGGGTTACCTAAGAGATGTTTCTGATTTGTTGTAATGAGTTTTATAATGGTCATGCTTGTGAAGTATGTTTTTACACTAAAAGTGCATGATGATTCTCAAACTTGTTAAATGCATGGTTTCCAACTAACATGTCCCTTTTAGCATGATTTTCTCATGGCTATCATACTTAGTGCATTTTTGTACTAACCCATATTTTCTACATTTTCATAAAGTGTATGTTCCGCTACTTAAGGTGATCTTCTAGTTGTTAAAGCTTGGATCGACTATTCTCCTAGCTTTTTGTGAGTCCTCAAGATTCGAGGATGTATGAGTCTTTAGTAGTTTCTTTTCTGGTTAGTTTATTTTTTGGACTATGTTGAAGGATTGTGACCTTATTTTTTATTTTGAGATTGTATTAGATGAGTAATTGAGACAGGTTAGAGTTCCGCTTGCATTTTATAAAAGGCTTCGATTGTATGTATAAAAGTTTTTAAATTCGGAATCACTACATATATCCTATGTTATGATATGCTATGATGCTTGTATGATGCTCTTCGTTGTCTTGTACACCGTATCACATCTTGGGGGTAGCCCTTGGGTCGTGACATAAATCTCACTAAATTAGGAGTTATTTCAGAGTTCTTGGCCTCACACCAAATTTTTTTAATTTACACTATTTAAAATTTACAACATTGATTATATTTGTATGTAATTGTTTTACCTTTAATGGATCATTAACTACATACAATTACATCTATAGATCTTATCTTAGAAAAGATTTACTACCACACAAATATAATTAACTTATCTTAGATTAGAAGTTTTAAATTAATTTAATCAACACCACTTAAAATTTACAATGTTAAAATATTTATATATAACTTATTTATATTTTTTAAAAATCTAGAATTATATAATTAAACTACTTAAAATTAAAGAATAACTTAACGAACAAATATTGGGTCCATGTAAAGCATGGTGTTTTGTGTCACGACCCAGTGGTACCCCCAGATGCGACACGTCGTACAATACTATAAAAAGCCTCATACAAGCCTCGTAGCATTCATAAAATTTAATTTAAGGAAAACCGTACCGAATTAAAACTAATTTAAATCCATACAACCAAAACTTTATTTAAAACAGAGCGGAAGCCTATTGTCTCACATGGCCATCTAAACAATATCTTGAAACTAAAGTAGGGACATGGCCCTTTACAATTGAAATTCTTAACATATGTCTATTACATGAAAGAAAATGAAACATCTAGTACTTGTCCTAGATCTATGAGGACATACCACTTAGTCTTGGAAGAATCTCAAATCCAAGCCCTTGAACTACAGATAAAGCAACACACTTCCCGGGACCTAAACTTGTAGTAAAAAATGAAGAAATATGGGTTAGCACAATTAAGTACTATGTATAATAGTCATGCAAAAACCATACTAAAAACGGACATTTTGGTTGAAAACGATGCATATGCCAATTTTGAGAAAACTTCATGAACATGAGTGAAAAAGGCATAATATACAAACATAACCAACATACAAGTCATTCTTCACATCAGAACATAATCACCCATATAAGACATTTTATTACATTAAGCTTTCACCTTAAGTAACCTCAAGCCATACTTTGTGCAATGTATGAATAGCCTCCCATACCACCTTCCACACTAAAGTACCACCTTAAGGTCACCAAAAGTGAACTTACCATTTACCCTTTCCATCTTTACACAATACTTATACATAAGAGACATTAACATTTCATAAGTCAATTCACTACATTTGGACCATTACTTAAGGCAACCATAAGTCATACTTGTGCAAGGTGTAAGTAGCATACCATATTAATACTCACACTAAGCACACCTTTGAAGTCAGCATAGACAGGGGTCATTTGTAATGACCTGAGAGCACCCTCTAGTCATTACCAGCGTATTCAACCTCGAAGAGGTCTTATACAAGCCCTTAGCATTAGTCATAGGATGTATCATAGAATAAAATCATGAAAAATTTAAAACTTTTACTTTGAAAGTTCAGCTTCACTTCATATATGAAAAACAAAATCTAACTCCGTCACAATGTACCATCTAGATATAGAAGTTTCAAAAATGGGACTTAGCCCTTACATCAATAAGAAGTCTTGAAATAGGAATGTACAATAATGTCTTTCAACATAAGCAAAGAACTAAACATAAAAGCTAGATCATAGTGTCTTATCCTTGGACTTGAGGACTCACCAACTTGGGAAGTTTTGAGAAGTAAGCTTGAATCCTCAACGGCCCGAACCTAAATGTTTGGGAAAAAGGGAGAAAATATGGGTTAGTACAATACACGTACTAAGTATGGCTACTATGCATAAAAACCATTGAAACATGCATAAAAGGACATTTAGTCAAAACATGCTTTTTACCAAGTGAATCCAATATGCACACAAAGTAAGCATCATAGTCCAAACCAACATAATATCATCCCAACATGTAGAAAACCAAAGCAATACTATTGCAATACAAAGAATAGAACCCCATAACCCTATTCAAAGCCGAGTATTACATTAAGCAACCTACTTCATGCATACATTCATAAGATCATATCCAATCATAACTTACCATATTCGTAATGATCATAGATAACATTGCATCAACATACATAAGTCATAATCATCATAATCATAAGAGAAAACTACTGTAACCCTCTCTTAGGATTCCACAAGTGCAATGTGCAAGAGAAGTCCCATACCCTCCTTTACAATATGTAGAAACCCTTAAGAAAGCCCTAGTAAGAGTTCATACCTTTCATACCTTCAATTACTTTTACATTAGGGAAATATTCCAATAACAGACGTAGACCATGAGAGCTACATGGAATCCGGTGTTCTACTCCCACACCGAAAAGAGAGGGTTAACACTTGCCTAAGGTGTAACCATTCCTACATAGCTATCTTGGTGGATCCACTAAGCTAGAGGTCTATGTGGGCACATAGTTAAGGGTCAAAGAGATTGCTTTTAGAAACCCTAACTTACTCAACGTGGGGGTTTCCATCTCATGAGACAACACATACCATGGGTAATCTGGATGTGCTAAATGTAAGGAAACACATGTGGGGAGCCGGACATACTAAACGTGAGACCGCCATCTCATTTATATGCCCTTTCAGTGCTCAGCATCTAATTCCCTTTTGTAATCATATTTAGTCATCACATAAGCTAACATTAGCCTTTACTAGACTCTTATGTAGACATCTTACCATAATAACTCATATGTGTTCATAAGTGAGTAACAATCCTTTAACCTTAGAAACACTTAGCAAGTGAGTAAACCTTTCACTTTACATTACACTATAATCATGAGAACTGTCTTTCAATCATATATCAATCATACCATAACATACATACATACTTCTTAGCTAATTCAAGTGTAGAGGGTTAAAGATGAGGAAACTAGGTCATCAACACCACACCAACACATTACGTATATCATCATTACAACCTAAGTAATTCACCTTTTATATATGAGTTCAAAAGAGAACCAACCTTCATACCTTCCTGCCCTTCATAGGACATCCATACTTCAATTACCAAACAATTCATAACCAATACATAATGCAAGGTAATTCATGAAGTAATAACTTAATTAATATCAATATAAGCAATTGACATATTCCCTTCATAGCCTTCAAGGATTCATTCAAAGACTCAACCCTAATTTCATAGAAATTATACATAACCTAGGGTAGAATCTTCATACAAAAATGAATTACATAACATCACATTGAATTCATAGCCTTCAATCAATATCCAACACAAACTAGAGTTTGAATTAGAAAATAAGGAGAAACATGGGTCTCATGGGGAATTCTTCAAGAAACCACCAATACAACATATATTCATCCATAATTATTCATATAAAATCAATGAAAAGTCAGTTTATAACATCAATTTCACTTTAGAAAGAAGACCCACATTATTTGATTGAAACCTAGAAATTGGAGATTATGAAATTCATTTGGAAGGGCCCTCTTGGGGAAAGGAATCCCAAAAGTGATAAGCAACCTTACTTTATTGTCGAATTAACCACGAAAATCCAAGTTGAAAACTTGGAGAGTTTGTCTTCTTCTTGAAGCTCCAATCTTTTTCAATGTAGTTCTTGAGAAGAGAGAGAGAGAGTAGAGAGAAGGAGGAACTTTAGGCTTTGATCTTTGGGGTTTTGGCTTTGGGTTTGAGTGTTAAAGTGAGGTAAATTGACTTAAAAATCATTATATACACGTCCCCTAAAGTACCCCTCACTTAGTTTGACTCTTTATTGAAGTAAAAGTCAATTTCTGAATTTCTGCATTTTCGTCGCGGAACAAGTCCGTGACACGGAGGTGTTCCCTAAAGATATTTGGAATTAAATTTTGAGACAGTAGAATCCGCGACACGATCGTCTCGCAAACTAACTTCTTTTTCCTTGGGGGAAATAGTCCGTGATGCAGAGCTATTCCCTCCAAGTGCATTTTGCAAGCTTCCTTGGCAGCTTGCTTGGCCAAGGTTGAGGTCGTCCTCGGGGTCCCGTAGGGTGGCCCCGGGGAATCGTATTTGAACGTTTTGACTCTATAAATATATATTTACCTAATTTAAACCTTTTTACAAGATTATATCATCATACGACAGTCCTGAACCTGCCCAAAACCTCAGGATACACTAGAACACATTTTTCTCTAGTTTTCAGACGTTGTGGTCATTTCTTGACATTTAGACTTTTACCCTTCCAAACCAAGTCAATTGCATTAATTTAGGTTTAGAAACACTATTTTTACTATTTTTATGTCATTATTCGTAAGATGAGGCTCTAACTTAAGTCATAGAATTTCTGGGGTGTTACAATATTCTCCCATTAGGAACATTTGTCCCTGAATGTCACTTGGAGATCTTTCTAGGGAGACAATGACTCAAACTAGAAGCACAACAACCAGTCATATCAAAAACATCATATAATCATGTCATATAGGAATTTAATCCACAAAATCACTATGCTCAAAACTCTTCACTTCACATAAGTATAGGAGGAACTACCTTCTCCATATATATTCAACAAGCATCAACATATATATTAAGCAATCAACAGGACATTTCTTTAACAAGAAAACATCAAGTATGCTCAATACAACTCTCACGAAGACAACATCACACAACATCTATGGGTGCAATTTCAACAATGAGAAACAATATTCATGAAAACTCAAAATACAACTTAAGCATGAATTTTTACAAAAATATGCATATACAAGGAAATCATGTCATAATCATCAACACATATGATTTTCAATTTATACCAAATTAAGAGAGACTACTAACCTTAACTTTCTCTAGGAGTAGGAGGAAAAAGATGAGGGTAGTGGGACTTCATGTCGGCCTCGGGCTCCCATGTTGCACCCTCAACTAGGTGGTTTCTCCATAGGACTTTTACGGAGGCAACCTCTTTATTCCTCCACTTCTTAACTTGACGATCTAAGATTTCGATCCAAACCTCTTCATAAGAAAGGTTCTCATTCACCCCTAAACCTTCTAGAGGGAGAATGGAAACCGGGTCACCTATAAACTTCTTTAACATAAAAATATGGAACACCGGGTGAACCGGGGCCAATTCGATAGGCAATTTCAACTCATAAGTGACCTTTCCGACATGCTTCAAGATCTCATAAGGCCCAACATACCGGGGGCTAAGCTTTCCCTTCTTACCAAACCTCATCACCCCTTTCATGGGTGAGATCTTTAAGTAGACCTAATCAACTACTTCAAATTCAAGATACCTCTTTCTATTATCGGCATAAGACTTTTGCCGACTATGAGCCATATTCAACCTATCCCTTATAAGTAAAACTTTTTCCGTAGCCTCATAGACTACCTCGGGGCCAAGAAGAGTCAATTCACCCACTTCAAACCGCCCACCCTGAGATCGACACCTTTTACCGTAAAGTCCTTCAAAGGGTGTCATATCAATACTCAAGTGGTAGCTATTGTTTTCGGAAAATTCTATCAAAGGTAGGTGGTCATCCTAATTACCTTTGAAGTAAATGACACAAGCTCTCATCATGTCCTCTAGGGTTTGGATAGTTAGTTCTGCTTGACCAACCATTTGAGGGTGAAATGCGGTACTAAGTTTCACTTGTGTACCCAGCCCACTTTGGAAAGACCTCTAAAAATGGGAAGTAAATAGGGAACCTCTATTCAAAATAATCGACAATGGGGCCCCAGGCAACCTCACAATCTCTTTAATGTACAACTTAGCATAATCTTCTGCCGAATAAAAAACCTTAGCGAGAAGAAATGGGCTGATTTAGTCAATCTATCCACAATGACCCAAATGGAGTAATGTTGCCTACGGGTTCGAGGCAAACCTACCATGAAGTCCATATTGACCTCTTCCCACTTCCAAGTGGGTGTATCAATATCTTGACTTAGACCTCCCAGTCCTTGGTGCTCGACTTTGACTTGTTGGTAATTTGAGCACCTAGCCAGAAATTTTGCTATATCTCTTTTCATTTCGTTCCACCAATAAATCTCATGTAACTCACGATACATTTTGGTAGATCCCGGATGGATGGAGTATCGGGACCCATAGGCCTCCTCTAAGATTGTCTCTCTTAGGCCATCCACATCTAGCACACTTAACATCTATTGGTGCCTAAGCACCCCATCTTCTCCTTGAGAGAAAGTTTCTATTTCTTGGTTAAGAACCGACTCCTTTAGCTCCATCAAAATAGGGTCAAGATGTTGCTTAGACTTCACGTCAACAACAACCGATGAGTTGTAATTATGACGGACCATGACACCTCCTTTTGGGGAATCTTCAAGTCGGACACCCAATCGGGCTAGCCTATGTACATCACGGGCTAACTCCCTTTTCTCTTCTTCCACATATGACACACTACACATAGATACACTACTCAAAGCATCCCCAACCATATTTTCTTCTCCGGGGTGGTAAAAGACACTCATATCATACTCTTTTAAGAGTTCCAACCATCTCCTTTGTCGGAGATTCAATTCTTTTTGGTTAAAAATATATTGAAGACTCTTGTGGTCGGTAAACACATCAACATGTACCCCATAGAGATAGTTTCTTCAAATAATTAAAGCAAAGACTACGGTCGCTAGCTCAAGGTCGTGAGTTGGATAATTCTTCTTATGCACCTTGAGTTGTCTCGAGGCATAAGCTATAACCTTACGATGCTGCATGAAGACACAACCCAAACCCACTCGGGAAGCGTCACAATATACTACAAACCCTTTGGTGCCCTCCGATAAGGTCAAAATCGAAGCAGAGGTGAGATTTTCTTTCAACAATTGGAAGCTCTTTTCACAAGATTCCTACCATTCGAACATGGACTTATTTTAAGTTAAGGATGTTAAAGGAGATGCAATAGATGAAATTCCCTCAACAAACCTTCGGTAGTAACCGCTCAAACCCAAAAAGCCACGGATGTCTAAAGGACTCAAAGGTCTAGGCCAACTTTTGATCGCATCAGTTTTCTTTGGATCAACTTCTATACCCTCACTAGAAACAATGTTACCAAGGAAAGAAATAGATCTTAGCCAAAACTCGCACTTGCTAAACTTAGCATAGAGCTGGTGATCTTTGAGGACTTGCAATACTATCCTCAAATGATTCATGTGATCATCCTCACTTTCAGAGTATATCAAAATGTCATCAATAAAGACAATAACAAATGAGTCCAAATAATTTCTAAACACACGATTCATAAAGTCCATGAAAGCCGTCAGGGCATTTGTAAGACCAAAGGATATCACTAAGAACTCAAAATGACCAAATCTTATTCGGAAGACTGTTTTCGGAACATCACCACTTCTCACCCTAAGTTGGTGATAATCCAACCTCAAATCCATTTTTGAAAAGTAACTTACTCCTTGAAGTTGATCAAATAAGTCATCAATCCTAGAGAGTGGATACTTGTTCTTAATGGTCACCTTATTTAATTGTCGGTAATCAATACACATACGAAGAGATCCATCCTTCTTCTTTACAAATAACACCGGTCCACCCCAAGGAGATATACTAGGGATGAAACCCTTATCCAACAAATCTTTTAGTTTGGCTTTTAATTCCTTCAACTCCGTCGGGGCCATTCGGTAAGAAGGGATTGAAATAGATTGTGTATCCGGCAATAAATCTATGCCAAAATCTATTTCCCGTTCAGGAGGATTTCTGGGTAAATCATCGGGAAAGATTTTTGGAAAATCCTTCACTACGGGGACCGACTCCAAAGGTGGAATCTCGGACTCAAGATCCTTGACCCTCACAATGTGATAGAGACAACCCTTAGAAATCAACCTACAAGCTTTTAGACATGAAATGATCCTTCCCCTAGGAACGAAATTTCCTCCATTCCATTCTAAAATGGGTTCATTAGGAAATTTAAACTTCACAATTTGGGTCCTACTATCTATGGACGCAAAACAAGCATGAAGCCAATACATCCCCAATATAACATCAAAGTCTAACATATCAAGTTCCACCAAATCAACCAAAGTGACTCTATTTGGCAATGATATGGGACAACCCCTATAAACTCTTTTATCAACTATGGAATCACCCACCAATGTAGATACCGAAAAGGGTTCATCTAGGATATCGGGAAGCATATCAAACTTTATAGCCACTAAAGGGGTTACAAAAGACAAAGTGGCACCAGGATCCAACAATGCGTAAACATTAATTGAAAATACTTGTAGTATACCGGTCACAACATTCGTAGAGCTCTCTTGATCACCTCGGGATTGGAGAGCATAGAAGGTATTCTTCTTAGGAGCATCGGGATTTGGGTCACTTGTTTGTGCTTGAGCGTTATCCCTTCCTTGAGCCTTTAGTATAAGGCAGTCCCTCCTCATGTGGTTGCTCTTACCACAACCATGGTAATTACCCGTGCCAACTAGGCACTTGCCTTCATGTTTTCGACCACACTTTGTAGAAATAGGCTTTTCAACATAAGGACCACAACCTCTTGCTTCTTGAGGCTTGGGGGTAGACAATTTACCTTTGTTGACCCTTGGAGTGTTAGGAGGACCTTGGTTGGAAAACCTCTTTTAGAACTTTGGCTTATCTTAGATTTCAAACCTAACCTTAGAAGAATTTCCATCATCGGCCCTTGACCTCTTCAATTCTCTAACAACTTCCGTAAGCTTTTTCTCCTCAATTTGTTCAGGATGAACCATAAGATGAGAAATGTCCATGCTTGGGATTAGCATGGCCGACCTACATTCATTCACCACAATATCGGATACCCCCATAACAAATTTGTTCATTGTAGCTCTAGAGTTTGACACCAAAGTAAGAGCATGCTTGGACGGTTGAGTGAACTTGACGCCATACTCCTTCACACTCATACCCTCTTGACGGAGGTTGATGAATTCTTGAATTTTCCTCTCCCTTAGTTCAAACGGGAAAAACCTATCAAGAAAAGCCGTCTTGAATGTCGCCCAACTTATCGGACCCTCTCTAATAGGTCTCCCATCCTTCTATTGTTGATACCACACTTGTGCCACATCATTGAGTTGATAGGCGGCTAACTCCGCATTTTCTTGGGAAGACACACACATAGCCTCTAGAACCTTAAACATTTCATCAATGAACCCCTGTGGACCCTCTTCCTCTTTGGAGCCAAAGAAAGTAGGGGGATTCATCCTTGTGAAATCCCTTATACTATAAGTGGTAGTGCTAGCATTGGTGTTCACCTGCACCCTAGCATCCCTAGAAACTTGAGTGGCCAACACTTGAGTCAAATTATGAATAGCCGACCTTATCTCAATATTAGACATAGCCCCTTCATCAATAGGAACTTGAGCGGGAACCACCTCATTCACATTCTCCTTACCAGTCGTCCTTGCATTGTTCCTTCTTTTTATATTCATTGCCTATAAGCACAAGAGAAGGATTAGAAGAAAAGGACTAAATAGAGTTAAGACTCCTAGGCACGACTATGGAATAACGAAACAGTGAAAGTTCCTAAGCATCTCGAAGACTCTCATTCATAAGTGTGGCGCGCTTCACACCCATGAACAAGACTCTACTTGAAGTGTGATCTTATGACATATATCCTACATTATTCTCAACATTATGCTCTGATACCATGTTTCTAACAACCTAAGAGCACCCTCTAGTCGTTACAGACGTATTCAACCTCGAAGAGGTCTTATACAAGCCCTTAGCATTCGTCATAGCATGCATCATAGAATAAAATCACGGAAAATTTAAAACTTTTACTTTGGAAGTTCAACTTCACTTAATAGATGAAAAACATAATCTAACTTCGTCACAATGTACCATCTAAACATAGAAGTAGCGAAAATGAGACTTAGCCCTTACATCAATAAGAAGTATTGAAATAGGAAATTACAACAATGTCTTTCAACTTAAGTAAAGAACTAAACATAGAAGCTATATCACAGGGTCTTGTCCTCGGATTTGAGGACTCACCAACTTGGGAAAGCAACTCCAAGTGTCTTGAGAAGTAAGCTTGAATCCTCAATGACCAGAACCTAAATGTTTGGGAAAAAAGGGAGAAAATATGGGTTAGTACAACACACGTACTAAGTATGGCTACTATGCATAAAAACCATTGAAACATGCATAAAAGGACATTTAGTCAAAACATGTTTTTTACCAAGTAAATCCAATATGCACACAAATTAAGCATCATAGTCCAAAATTAATGCAATTGACTTTGTTTGAGTAAAAGTCTAAACAACAAGAAATGACCACGACGTTCAGAAACAAGAAATGAATGTGTTCTAGTGTGTCTTTAGGTTTTGGGCAGGTTTGGAGTGTCGTATGATGGTATAATCTTATAAAAAGGTTTAATTAGGTAAATATATGTTTATAAGGTCAAAAGTTTTGAATACGACTCCCCGGGGCTACCCTAAGGGACCCCGAGGAGGACCTCGACCTTGTCCAAGCAAGCTGCCAAAGAAGTTTGCAGTTTGCACTTGGTGGGAATAACTCCGCGTCGCGGACTAGCTCCCCAAATGAGCAAAAAGTTATTTTGAGACACGGTCTCTATTTTCATGAAATTTAATTCCAAATATGATCAGCGAACAGCTCCGTGTCGCAGACTTGTTCCGCGATGAAAATGCAGAAATTCAGAAATTGATTTTTACTTCATTAAGGAGTCCAGCTAAGTGAGGGGTATTTAGGTTACTTTAGGGGGCATGTATATAATGATTTTTAAGTCAATTTACCTCAGTTTTATCACTCAAACACAAAATCCCAAAGATCAAAACCTAAAGTTTCTCCTTCTCTCTATTCTCTCTCTGTCTTCTCAAGAACTCCATAGAAGAAGATTGGAGCTCCAAGAAGAAGACAAAACTCTCCAAGTTTTCAACTCGTATTTTCATGGTTAATTCAACAATAAAGTAAGGTTTCTTATCACTTTTGGGATTCCTTTCCCCAAGAGGACCCTTCCAGATGAATTTCGTACTCTCCAATTTCTAGGTTTCAATCAAATAATGTGGGTCTTCTTTCTAAAGTGAAATTGATGTTATAAACTGACTTTGATTCATGTTATATGAATAATTATGGATGAATTTATGTTGTATCGGTGGTTTCTTGAAGAATTCCCCATGAGAACCATGTTTCTCCTTCTTTTCCTAATTCTAACCCTAGTTTGTGTTGGATATTGATTGAAGGCTATGAATTGAATGTGATGTTATGTAATTCATGTTTGTATGATGATTCTACCCTAGGTTATGCATAATTTCTCGGAAATTAGGGTTGATCAGTCTTTGAATGAAGCCTTGAAGGCTATGAAGGGAATATCTCAATTGCTTATATTGATGTTAATTATTTTATTACTTCATGAATTACCTTGTCTTATGTATTGGTTATGAATTGTTTGGTAATTGAAGTATGGATGTCCCATGAAGGACAAGAAGGTATGAAGGTTGGTTTTTCTTTGAATTCAAGTATGAAAGGTTAATTACTTAGAAAGTAATGATGCTATACCTAATGTGTTGTTGTGGTGTTTATAACCTAGTTTGAGAGTTGGTCTTCTTCTTGAAGCTCCAAACTTCTTCTATGGAGTTCTTGAGAAGACAGAGACAGTAGAGAGAAGGATGAACTTTAGGTTTTGTTCTTTGGGGTTTTGGGTTTGAGTGATAAAGTGAGGTAAATTGACTTAAAAATTATTATATACACTTCCCTTAAAGTTCCCTAAATACCCCTCACTTAGTTTGACTCTTTATTGAAGTAAAAATCAATTTCTGAATTTCTGCATTTTGGTCGTGGAACAAGTCCGCGACACGGAGCTGTTCCCTGAAGATATTTGGAATTAAATTTTGAGACAGCAGATTCCGCGAAATGACCGTTTGGCAAAATAACTTATTTCTCCTTTGGGGAACTAGTCCGTGACGCAGATCTATTCCCTCCAAGTTCAATTTGCAAGCTGCCTTGGCAGCTTGTTTGGCCAAGGTTGGGGTCCTCATCAGGGCCCCTTAGGGTGGCCCCAGGGAATCATATTCGAACGTTTTGACTCTATAAACATATATTTACCTAATTTCAACCTTTTTACAAGATTATACCATCATACGACAGTCCTGAACCAACCCAAAACCTAAGGACACACTAGAACACATTTTTCACTAGTTTCCGAACGTCGTGGTCGTTTCTTGATGTTTAGACTTTTACCCTTCCAAACCAAGTCAATTGCATATATTTAGGTTTAGAAACGTTATTTTTACTATCTTTATGTCATTATTCATAAGGTGAGGCTCTAACTTAAGTCATAGAATTTCTGGGGTGTTACAATATTCCCCCCTTAGAAACATTCGTCCCGAATGTCACTTGGACATCTTTCTAAGGAGACATGACTCAAACTACCAGCACAACAACCAGTCATATCAAAAACTAACTTTTTAATCCTTGGGGAAGCTAGTCCGCGATGCGGAGCTATTCCGTCCTAGTGCAATTTGCAAGCTGCCTTGGCAGCTTGCTTGGCCAAGGTTGGGGTCCTCATCGGGGCCATTAGGGTGGCCCCGGGGAATTGTATTCGAAAATTTTGACACTATAAACATATATTTACCTAATTGAAACGTTTTTACAAGATTATACCATCATACGACACTCCCGAACCTACCCAAAACTTAAGGACACAGTAGAACACATTCTTACCTAATTTACGTTTAGACTTTTACTCTTCCAAACCAAGTCATTTGCATTAATTTAGGTTTAGAAACATCATTTTTACTTTTTTTAAGTCATTATTGATAAAATGAGGCTCTAACTTAAGTCATAGAATTTTCGAGGTGTTACATCATTCATATCATCATAAGTTATGAAAAGGAAGTAACTCATAAATACAATCCAAGTAAAGCATGCATCATCTCATTAAGCATATAAGTCAACATTCTTCATTAAGAACAAAATCATACATTGGTTATTAAGACCATACAGAACTCACTATGGCCCTCTCAAAGCCTACTCGTGCAATGCATGGATGGCATCCCATACTACCACCCACACTTCATAGAACTCCTCAAGAAACCATAATGCACATCTCACATGATGGGAATAAGAGTTTAACCGACATAGACCATGAGAGAGGGGGTCATGGAAGTCAGTGTTCTACCCCACAACGACAAGAGGTGGTATACCTGCCTATGGTAGACTAGGTAGCATTTTAGCTTAGGTGGATCCACAAGCTAATGTTCTATGTGGGCGCATAGTTATGGGATAGGAAGATGTTCATTGGAACCCTAACCTAACATTGGGAGAGTTTCCACCGTACCATATCCACTCGATTCTTAGACTACATTCCCCTAGAGTATTTCATTCACGTTACATTCTTGTAATTGAGAAGAATGACATTGGCCTATCGGCCCAAGTTACATCATTACACATGAAAGAAACGTCATAAGCCTATTGATGCATGGCTCATTTTTCGGATAGCTCATTCGAATCCTTGTGAAAACAACGCCGTAAGCCTATCGATTCATGTTTCATCATTACATTTAGTATACACAAGAAAGGAATACCATAATCCTATTAGCACAAGATACATTATTTCATTGACTCATTAGGAAAGGAATGCATAAGACTACCAATTAAAGATCCAACAATACATTGAAGAAACTCTTCATATTTTATCATCATCATTCATGAGTGTTAATTGAGAATAAGCCTTCAATCACAACACAATTGTATTCTAACCATGATCATTATATTTATCATTAAGTTCACATGCATAAGCTTCTCATCATAATCATACATAGATCCTTCATAATTTGCCTTTCAAGGCCATGGATCACACAAACAGTAGAGTACTATAATTAAGCATGAGTAGTGATGTAATTAAATAATCTAAATCAATATAATCTTAAACAATTCAACATACTTCACGATCAATCAAACCCAATTCACATTCAACCACTTTGAATTTTTGGGGTAAACATGGGTCTATGGAGGAATTATTCAAAATCCATCATAATTCAGCATTAAACCAACAATTCATTCATAATTCATCACTTATTAACCTTTAAAAACGTTTTTGTATTAAACCAATGCATAGATTGAATATTAGGGTTCTTGGGAAATTTGGGGATTTTGAATCATCTTTGAAATTGGATCCTTGCAAGTAACTAAGTCAAGGATGAAAACTACCATACCTTCAATGGATGATCTCCATGAAAATCCCCTAAATAAGTTGAATACTTGACCTTGAGAGCTTGAATCCTTCACCTCTAATGGAAGTTTCTAGAGAGAGAACTTTTGGGAAGGGTAGTTTCTAACTTTGGGTGATTTGATATAATGAATTGTAAATAGTGTTTTAATTCTTTTAGCACACTTAAAATACTTTGATTAACCTAAAATAACCGTCCATTAACTAAACTAAACTTAAAAGCAATTTACCAAAACACAATTACCTTGGCCGAATCCAAGACATCAAAGCAAGCATGACTGACGAAACCCACCCATGGACTGTGGGTGGGACCACAGACTGTATTGGTAAGCCGTGGTTCGTGGCTGCAACATGTCTTCTTTTCCCTTGACCAATGGAGCAAGTCCACGATGTCACGACCCAAGCCTAGGGCCTAGACGTGACATGGCGAATAACGAACCCCATAGAAGCCTCTCAAACTTTTCATCACACTTCATCGGTCACGGATGTACATTCAACATTAAATAACGGGAATTAGGGACTAAGGGCAAACCATTTCAAAATAACATCATAGAATAAGAGCCAAGCTCATTTACACAATACTTGTCCAACGCACACCTCTACATACATAGATAGGACAGGGCCATGACATACTACCAGCTCCCTTCATAGTCAAAATACAATTGCAAGCTAAAGTCTCAAAACATAGGAGTAGAAAACCTAACATAGCCCTCGAATCATTGAGGACTCACCAACAAACACGGATAAGCACCGTACTAGTCACGTGGATGGAGAGAAGGATCAAGAGTAGTTCCGGTCCCTACATGGTGAAATCATGTAGGCAAAATATGCGTTAGTACTTTGGAATGTACTAAGTATGCGGGGTGCAATACAACAATAGACAAGGACACAATCGAAATGCAAGAAATAGTTCCATAAGCATAATGAATAACAATATGAGGATGTATGATCAAAGTGAACTCAAAACATGTTTAAGTAAATCTATACTAATAGTAGATATCATATGTGTGTGCATGATCCAACCAATCTATAACCCCAACTTAGGATGGGGGATGCCGTTCACACCGGACACCCCGGTGGCAAGGTATAAACCCTCACATGGTTGATGTTGGTCACACCCCAAGCATCCTAGGTGGTGAGATATAAACCTCTCACATGGTTGATGTTGGTCACACCCCAAGCAACCTAGGTGGTGAGATATAAACCTCCCACATGGTTGATGTTGGTCACACCCCAAGCATCCTAGGTGGTGAGATATAAACCTCTCATATGGTTGATGTTGGTCACACCCCAAGCATCCTAGGTGGTGAGATATAAACCTCACATGGTTATCCGGTTCTTTTCCCCCGAACCGGGCATGGTCATGCAACACTTTATATAGGAAATTCACATTAGGCTCTAATGCAATCTCACGTATGGAATGAACATATACACAAGCTTAGTTTGTCATCAATACATCTCTGGAATGCCAAGCATCTCATAAATCAATCCTTAAAGCATCAATTCATCAATTCTCCATAATTTGACATTTTGTCAAACACCTTGAAGGCATGTAATGGGGTCAAAGAGCATGGAAAATAGGGTAGTAATTATGCAGCCAAACCAGTGAACAACCTATAACAACGCCTTTTAACACCCACAAGACCACATGAAAAATCTCCACATCCTTTCCAAATTTAGATTCAAGTTCTAGAGTCACAACATGCTCAAAACAATCACTTTTCATGTTTAAAATTCACTGTGCAGGAAATTTGTACAAGGAACAAGACTAATTTATGAATCTCAACTTAAACCATAAATTAGTTAGTAGAATAGAGTCTAGGCACTATGGGTGGAAGGACCCATGAGTTCAACACCACATACCTTGAGTTTTTATGAAGGTCTTGAGAGTGTCTTCAATGGAAGCTTGGAACTTGGAGCAAGAGTCTCTTCAAACTTGAGGAAGGTTTTGGATTAGGGTTCTTGAGAGAAAATGTGTCTAAGTATGGGAGAGGTGTTTTGGGAAATGTTTTAGAGATGGAAATTGAATTAATGCTATATAGGAAATAACATATGCCCTTTGGAAAACGGGTCCAACACTTAGAAAAAAAATGAGGAGGATGAACAGTAAACTCGCTCTCTGGAATTTGCATTTCCTGCACGGACAGATTTTACGAAAATGGGCATAACTTTTTCGTCTGAACTCCGAATGAGGTGAAACGAAGTGCGTTGGGTAGCTAACTCAAAGGGCTTTCAATGGACATGTTATAGACCACCCAATTATTTGTGTGCTAGGAGATATGACCCTCCAAAGTAGACCCTCGAAAAAGGCTTCACTTGGAAATTTCGGATTTTGATACGGTTGCTCTAAAATTTGGGTTAGACCCATTTCCCACTCAATTTGACCCCCTAAACAACAATATGAAGTCGGATTTTCGAAAAAAGAAATGGATTTTTAGATATAGCTAAAACAAGTTTCTGGTAACTTCCGAAGCACATTTTTAGGAACTTTTTGGGTCGTTTCAATATCTCCCCCTTGGGAACATTCGTCCCCGAATGTGGAAGAGACGTACAAGGCAAGACTTAGCAAGAACATATCCGCCCCAACATGAATGCAAAATTTTTATTTAAACATCACTTCAAGATTTCAAAACTTAGTGTAAAGAATCCATAAAACATATATGCACATGAATGATCTAGGGGCTGAAATGTAAGACTCAATGGAGTACAAAGGACTTGATTTAATATCTTAGGCTTGAGTGGAGTTGAATAGATAAGGATAACGTCTTTGCATGTCCGCTTCGGCCTCCTAAGTAGCACTCTCCACTTGTTGATTTCTCCAAAGCACCTTAACGGAGGCCACTTCTTTGTTCCTCAACCTCTTAACTTGTCTATCTAAGATCTGAACCGGGACTTCTTCATATGTGAAATTATCCTCTACAACACCCACAACCTCAAGAGGTACAATAGCGTTAGGATCACCAACACATTTCCTCAACATCGATACATGGAATACCGGATGAACTAATTCCATCTCCTTGGGCAACCCCCACTCATAGGCTACTTTACCAACCCTTCTTATTACCTCATAAGGACCGATATACCTAGGACTTAACTTCCCCTTCTTACCAAAACGAACCACACCTTTCATTGGAGAAACTTTCAAATAAACCCAATCACCCACTTTGAATTCAAGATCCCTTCTCCTCACATCGGCATAAGACTTTTGACGACTTTGGGCTGTTTTCAACCTCTCCCTAATCATCCTTACCTTCTCAAAAGCATCCATGACCAGATCCGGACCCAAGAAGACCACCTCTCCAACTTCAAACCACCCAACCGGTGATCTACACCGTCTACCATAAAGAGCCTCAAAAGGAGCCATACCGATACTAAAATGATAACTATTGTTGTATGCAAATTCAATCAAAGGAAGATGATCATCCCAACTACCTTTCAACTCCAAGACACAAGCTCTAAGCATATCCTCCAAGGTTTGAATTGTTCTTTCGGCTTGGCCATCCGTTTGAGGGTGGAAGGCCGTGCTAAGCTTTACCTTTGTACCAAGACCCCTTTGGAAAAATTTCCAAAAGTGAGAAGTGAATTGGGCACCACGATCCGAGATGATAGACAAGGGAATCCCATGCAACCTTACCAATTCATGAATGTACAACTTGGCATACTCTTCAGCCCCGTAAGTAGTTTTAACCGATAGGAAATGAGCCGACTTTGTCATCCGATCAACCACCACCCAAACCGAATCAAAGCCTCTTCTAGTCTTGGGCAAGCCCACTACAAAGTCCATATTGATTTCTTTCCACTTCCAAGTAGGTATCTCAATGTCTTAAGTTAGGCCACCCGGCCTTTGATGTTCGGCCTTGACTTGTTGACAACTATGGCAACCCGAAACAAATTTTGCAATGTCCTTCTTCATACCGCCCCACCAATACACATCCCTCAAGTCTCTATACATCTTTGTTGACCCCGGATGAATAGAATAAAAGGAATTATGAGCCTTATCAAGGATTCTTTCCCTCACACTATCCACACAAGGAACACATAATCTACCTTGGTACCTAAGGGCACCATCTCCCCCTTGGGAGAAAACCTCCACCTCACCACTACTCACCGAAGCCTTTAATTCCACCAAAGAAGGATCAAGATCTTGCTTAGCTATCACCTCATCAACCAAGGAAGACCTTGAACCATCAACAACAACTAATCCTCCACTATCCACCCCTTCTAACCTAACTCCCAATTTGGCCAACCGATGGACCTCCTTAGCCAACCCTTTACTACCTTCCTCCACATGAGCCAAGCTACGCATGGATACTCTACTCAATGCATCCGCCACCACATTAGCTTTCCCCAGATGATAGTGAACACTCATATCATAATCCTTAAGGAACTCTAACCACCTCCTTTGTCTCAAGTTAAGATCTTTTTGTGTGAACACATATTGGAGACTCTTATGGTCAGTGAAGATATCAACATGCACCCCATACAAATAGTGACGCCAAATCTTTAAAGAAAAAACCACGACGGCCAATTCAAGATCATGGGTTGGGTAATTCTTTTCATAAACCTTAAGTTGCCTAGAAGCATAGGCTATAACCTTACCACTTTGCATCAACACACAACCCAAACCAATACGGGAAGCATCACAATAAACAACAAAACCTTCTAACACATCCGGAAGTGACAAAATAGGAGTGGACACAAGCCTTTCTTTCAAAGTTTGGAAGCTTTTCTCACACTCATCCGACTACACAAATTTAGCCTTCCTTTGAGTCAACTTAGTCAAGGGAGAAGCAAGAGAAGAAAACCCTTCCACAAATCTCCTATAATAACCCGCTAAACCCAAGAAACTCCTTATATCCGACGGGGTCAAAGGTCTAGGCCAATTCCTAATAACATCGGTCTTCTTAAAATCCACCTTAATACCATCCCCCGACACCACATGGCCTAAGAAAGCAACTTTCTTCAACCAAAAGTCACACTTTTCATATTTAGCGTACAACTTCTCTTCCCTCAATCTTTGGAGTACAACCCTCAAGTGACCCATGTGCTCTTCCTCACCCCGAGAATAGTTCAAGATGTCATCTACAAACACAACCACAAAAGAAACAAGGTAGGGTTTGAAGACCCTATTCATTAAATCCATAAAGATAGGCGGAGCATTAGTCAACACGAAAGACATCACCACAAACTCATAGTGCCCATACCTAGTACGAAAGGCTGTCTTGGAAATATCACACTCCCTCACCTTGACTTGATGATACCCGGACCGAAGATCAATCTTAGAGAAGTGACTAGCCCCATGCAATTGGTCAAATAAATCGTCAATCCTTGGAAGAGGATACCTATTCTTGACGGTGACCCTATTAAGTTGTCGATAATCAATACACATTCTAAGAGACCCATCCTTCTTCTTCACAAACAAAACCGGAGCACCCCATAGAGAATGACTAGGTCTAATAAACCCCTTTTCTAACAAATCTTTTAATTTCTCTTTCAACTCTTTTAACTCCGCCGGAGCCATACGGTAAGGGGGAATAGAAATAGGTTGAGTATCGAGAAGGAGGTCTATACCAAAACCTATCTCCCTTTTGGGAGGGACACTGGGAAGGTCTTTTGGGAAGACATCTAGAAACTCATTAACAACCGGAATAGACTCAATAGGAGGGACTTTAGACTCCACATCATTGACTCTCACAATATGGTACAAGCACCCTTTGAAAATCAACCTATGGGCTTTAATGCAAGAAATGAATTTCCCCTTAACCACAACATCCCGACTCTCCCACTCAAGGACGGGTTCATTAGAAAATTGGAATTTGACTTTACGAGTCCTACAATCAATAGAAGCATAATATGCATGCAACCAATCCATCCCAAGAATAACATCAAAATCCACCATATTTAACTCAACAAGATTACAAGGCAACAACTTATTCAATATGCAAACCGGACAATTTCTATACACTTTTCTAGCAACAATAGAGACACCAATGGGAGTAGATACTTCATATGACTCATGCAACAATTCCGACTCGACATGAAATTTTCTAGCAACTAGGGGGGTAACAAAGGAAAGGTTGGCACCCGGATCAATCAAAATATAAACATCAAGATCAAAGATTTGCAACATACCAGTCACTACATCGGAAGTCTCATTAACACCTTGTCTACCATGCAAAGCATAAAATCGATTGTGCCTTGGGGCACCACTTTGAGAAGCACCTCTACCCAAGGGAGTAGTGTTAGCATTTCAGACCTTGTTGCGAATCTTGGGACACTCAAACCTCTTGTGACCCACTTCTCCACATTCAAAGCAAGCACCCGAACCCTTCATGCAAGGACCACCATGCTTCCTCCCACACTTAGAGCATACATCCATAGAACCCACTTCACCTCCTCCTTGAGGTCTAGGAACATTGATAGCAAATACCCGGTTGACATGAGGTTTCCTCGGCCTTGATGAAATCTAGCACCCTTAGGGAACCTATTCTCCAATCGGGCCCTCTTGGCCTCGTGCCCCCTCTCTTCCCCAATTTCTCCTCCTCCATTTGCTCGGCATAAGTCATCAACCGAGACAAATCCATATCTCCAATGAGCATAGCGGACCGACACTCCTCACTAACCAAGTCGGATACACCCATCACAAATTTGTTCATCCTTGACCTAGAGTCGGCCACCAAATGAGGTGCATACTTGGAGAGTTGGACAAATTTGAGGGCATACTCCCTCACACTCATAGCTCCTTGCTTAAAGTTGATGAACTCCACCAACTTTGCCTCCCTAAGCTCAAGAGGGAAGAACCTATTAAGGAAAGCAAGTTTAAGCTCCTCCTACAACACCACATAGCCATTACCTTTCTCACCCTTCCATTGATCAAACCAAATTTGAGCAACCCCCTTGAGTTGGTAGGCCGCCAACTCCGCCTTCTCACAAGCACCAACATCCATAATGATCAAGATTTTGCATACCTCATCGATGAACTCTTGCGGGTCCTCATCCACCTTTGAACCATGGAAGACCGGAGGGTTCATCCTCATGAAATCTCTTACCCTTTCCCCCGGGGTGGTAGCTCGAGGATTTTGGGCTCCTTGTTGCACTTGGTTAGCTACCACTTGTGCAAGCATGGTGAGTGCATCATGAAGATCACCGTTGGTGGGTGGCTCTTCCGGTGATCAGACCCGTCTTCCCCTCATGTTTGGCATGATGATCTAGCAAACCAAAGAACAAGCGTTAGGGAGGAATCACCTTATTACACTCTAAGCAAGACATAGAACATGAAGAAGGGAAACCTTTCCTAAAACGTTTTGTAGCATCCCATTCATAGTTGTGGCGCGCTTCATAACCATGATTAGGACTCTACTCAATGAGGTGTGTTAGACTCTGATGATTTAACAACCTAGTGCTCTGACACCAAGCTTGTCACGACCCAAGCCTAAGGCCTAGACGTGACATGGCGAATGAGGAACCCGAAGGAACCCCAAACAAGCCTCTCAAACTTGTCATC
This sequence comes from Solanum commersonii, assembly GCA_029007595.1. Classification (NCBI taxonomy): domain Eukaryota; kingdom Viridiplantae; phylum Streptophyta; class Magnoliopsida; order Solanales; family Solanaceae; genus Solanum; species Solanum commersonii. Next base: position 603,169 of record JAJTWQ010000173.1, on the reverse strand, counting down.
ACACTTCATCGGTCGCGGAAGTACATTCAACATTAAATAATGAGAATTAGGGACTAAGGGCAAACCATTTCAAAATAACATCATAGAATAAGAGCCAAGCTCATTTACACAATACTTGTCCAACGCACACCTCTACATACATAGATAGGATGGGGCCATGACATACTACCGGCTCCCCACATAGTCAAAATACAATTGCAAGCTAAAGTCTCAAAACATAGGAGTAGGAAACATAACATAGCTCTCGAATCATTGAGGACTGACCAACAAACTCGGATAAGCACCGTACTAGCCACGTGGATGGAGAGAAGGATCAAGAGTAACTCCGGTCCCTACATGGTGACATCATGTAAGCAAAATATGCGTTAGTACTTTGGAATATACTAAGTATGCGGGGTGCAATACAACAATAGACAAGGACACAATCAAAATGCAAGAAATAGTTCCATAGGCATAATGAATAACAATATGAGGATGTATGATCAAAGTGCAGTCAAAACATGTTTAAGTAAATCTATACTAATAGTAGATATCATATATGTGTACATGATCCAACCAATCTATAACCCCAACTTAGGATGGGGGATGCCGTTCACACCCGGACACCCTGGTGGCAAGGTATAAACCCCTCACATTGTTGATGTTGGTCACACCCCAAGCATCCTAGGTAGTGAGATATAAACCTCTCACATGGTTGATGTTGGTCACACCCCAAGCATCCTAGGTAGTGAGATATAAACCTCTCACATGGTTGATGCTGGTCACACCCCAAGCATCCTAGGTGGTGAGATATAAACCTCTCATATGGTTGATGTTGGTCACACCCCAAGCATCCTAGGTGGTGAGATATAAACCTCTCACATGGTTATCCGGTTCTTTTCCCCCGGACCGGGCATGGTCATGCAACACTTTATATAGGAAATTCACATTAGGCTCTAATGCAATCTCATGTATGGAATGAACATATACACAAGCTTGGTTTGTCATCAACACATCTCTGGAATGCCACACATCTCATAACTCAAGCCCTAAAGCATCAATTCATCAATTCTCCATAATTTGACATTTTGTCAAACACCTTGAAGGCATGTAATGGGGTCAAAGAGCATGAAAAATAGGGTAGTAATTATGTAGCCAAACCAGTGAACAACCTACAACAACGCCTTTTAACACCCACAAGACCACATGAAAAATCTCCATATCCATTCCAAATTTAGATTCAAGTTCTAGAGTCACAACATGCTCAAAACAATCACTTTTCATGTTTAAAATTCACTGTGCAGGAAATTTGTACAAGGAACAAAACTAATTTATGAATCTCAACTTAAACCATGAATTAGTGAGTAGAATAGAGTCTAGGCACTATGGGTGGAAGGACCCATGAGTTCAACACCACATACCTTGAGTTTTTATGAAGGTCTTGAGAGTGTCTTCAATGGAAGCTTGGAACTTGGAACAAGAGTCTCTTCAATCTTGAGGAAGGTTTTGGATTAGGGTTCTTGAGAGAAAATGTGTCTAAGTATGGGAGAGGTGTTTTGGAAAATGTTTTAGAGATGGGAATTGAATTAATGCTATATAGGAAATAACATATGCCCTTTGGAAAAACGGGTCCAACACTTAGAAAAAAAAATGAGGCGGATGAACAGTAAACTCGCTCTCTGGAATTTGCATTTCCTGCACGGACAGATTTTACGAAAATAGGCATAACTTCTTCGTTCGAACTCCGAATGAGGTGAAACGAAGTGCGTTAGGTAGCTAACTCAAAGGGCTTTCTGATAGCATCCAAGGAAGCGCAACTCCATTGAAGGACAAGGATGAAGCTTTAGAAACTCCAAGGAGGCCCATAATAAGATCTCAAACCAAGGAGTTCAATGATAAGCTCAATGGGCTTCAATCGCTGATCCAAAGGTGTCTTATTGGGGAAGAAGCGCTCAAGCCCAAGGAAGAGGAATTGTCCAAATGCTACAATTATTTGGTGGTCCAAATTCAAGCCCAAGATGAGTAATTTTAAGGCCCAATTTCATGCAAATAAGGTCAAGAAGAGTCCAAGAATCAGCCACAACAAGAGTTGCTTTACGCCCAAGTTTTGAGAGAAGACTAGTCAAACTTTCCAAGATTGTCAAGATTCATTTCCTAGTTGGGATTTACCTTATTTCTTTATTTATTTATAGGTTATTAATATTTTCCTTATTCTATTTATGGTCTCCTAAGCACCATAGCTTTCCTAGAAGTACTAAATTTGTTTTTAGTTAGATTACTTTATTTCCTTTCTAGAGTAGGAGTCCTTGTAATTGTCTTTTAGGGTCTTGGACGTTTTTCACCCCTTCTCCTATATATAGGGGTCCTTTTTATTCATTAAAGAAAATTTAGATTGATATTAATAATATTTGAGAGAGTTCTTTGAACCTTTGTGACTTGTTCTTTGAGAATTTATCTTTAAACCTTTACTAGTTTCATAGTTTAAGGTATAAAGTAACTTCTTCTTGTGATATCTTTGGTTTCTTTTTGGTATTCTTTAGAAGGTGATTAGTTTCTACATACTAATTATTATCTTTAGTAACTCATAAAGCGGTCAAGATCCGAATCTATTGTTTTGATTCGTTTTCTCAAGTAAAGGCGTTAGATTTCTTCCATAAATCTATACGTTGTTACTTGGATCTTTTCAAGGCCTTAGAACATCTAATCCTTGAAAATTTGTGGATCTTTCCTTCGAATTTCCCATATCTTTATTTAGTTTTTTTGTTTCTTTTCTTTGTGCTTCCGCATTCTAGTATTTCAACTCTCTATTTGTGATCTCTTTAACCCTGCTGTTATCAAGTGGTATCAAAGCGGTTCTATCAAGATTTCGTTCTTGATAAATCTTGGGATTTCTTCTTATAGTAGAGCAAAAAAAAAAATAACGTGAACAGTAGCATAAAAAAATACAGTAGCGTGAACAAAAAAAAAGTTATAACTTGCTCTCTAAGAAATCTGATTACTTGTCCTCCAAGAAATTTGATTACTTGGTACCCAAGAAAGCTTATTACTTGCTATTCAAGAAAGTTTATTACTTGCTCTCCAAGTTTTGCATTAATTTGTTTCCAAGCAAGAAGGTAGCAAGAAGAGGGGATTTTAGATCTTGAAGAATAAGGGAAATTTTTTTCTTGTTCTTATAATTCTAAAATAAGTT